>JAABNY020000064.1:2714761-2727198 GCA_015164015.2 Brevimyrus niger
GGGGGGGGGGGAGGGGGGGGGGAGGGGGCCGCGGCAAGGGGAGGGGGGGGGGGGGGTGGGGGGGGGGGGGTGGGGGAGATCCAGTGGTGTCCATGCCGGGCCCGACTGGTGGTCTGTCAGCACAAATCTGTCACGTTTGAAGAGCGCTGATTCACATCCCGGAACGGGGAGGCGGTGGCTCACGTTCCGGGTGTTTCTGTGCTAAATTAAGGGTAACATAATCAGGGACCTCTTTACACGCTTCATCTATGACCAAATCCTTTTTTCCCTCTGATAAATGAAGGCATTGTTAAAACAATACTGTACCAGTACTTTGAATAAAAGCATCCTTAGTAACACAAGGAAACCACCAAAGGAAAAGATGACTTCCTGAGAAAATGTAAAAAAAAAAATAATAATCAGTGAGCTGTTACACGCAACATATCCCTCTAGATGGGCTTTCTGTCATTTAAATGAAGCTGCAATTATGGAAACTTAGATGGAGCTAAAAACATTTCCTACTAAATAAATACCATTTTAATTATACTCCCTGAGCCCCTATTTATGGCTGTTTTTCGGATGCCTCATTCTCAGGCATATAATTTTTTTCCAATTCACGGATTTTGCTCTAATTTATTTTTTTTAATGTCTTTAGTACTTCAAGAAAAATAAGATCAAATTTAATTGACTTTAATTTAAAGTGACAGTATAACCTTAGATAATACGCATATTCGTTTTATTTATTTTATCGGTTGTTTTAGGATAAATATCTTTTCACGCGTTTGTCAGGAATGGCCACCGTTAATTGGCTACTGGTTTCATAATTGCTTGAGACATTTCAATTGCATGAATTATTAATCATGTCCGATGATTAATAAGATATCAGATAAGTTAAGAGACTACCGCAGCATACGCTTTCGTTGCTGTGCCAAATGTTTCGCATTATCATCGTAAAAATGCACCATCGGCGTAAAGCTCATTGTCGAGCACAATGACGGATTAAAGGAGGAATTGCAGTGAGCTCATGTGGCACGCCGCTGCAATACTAATGAAAACACTTAACCGGGCGACCCAATATATTCACGTCCGTCCGCCTGAGCTTAAACAGGCAGATGTAGTCTCGACTTGCTGATTCAGCCTCTTTACACATCCCCGGGAGAGGGGGGCAGAGCATTCTCCCCCCAGGTGATGCTCCCCTCCACTCCATGATGCGATCACTTCCCAGCTCTCACATTCCCGGTCTGCCTTGTCCTTAAAATATCGCGTGTAGGCGTGTGCATGTTTCTGATTATAGATGTCATTAAACCGAATAGGCTACATGAAATACATCACATAAATATTCATTCCCCGTTTTCGTGTTACAACGTTAAACCCGTTGGTAGTTACGGTGCCGAAAGAAACATTGAATAGAATTTTTGAATGCAAGCCGGTGAGGTCATCTTAACATAGCCGGGATAAAAGTACGGGATCAAGTACCGAGAGCTGCATGAACTCATCGCAATGTCTTCAGCCGAGGCGAGGACCCCTCCTCCCGTTAATGTTCGCCTCAGTTCCCCGCTTATAGGATCGTTTGGGGGCGGTGAGACGGACAGGAAAAAGGCGCGGTTCCCATCTGCCAGTGGGGTTCACCGTGGGTTCATTTTGCAGCTTCGGGGGATCCAGACTGGAAACAGACACCATCATTACCCGCTAAGCTTCCGCTGCTTTTTCCACGCCAGTCAGATATGCCGGTCATTTATCTGCACGCGTGTCACCGGACACGTTACTAACACGAACTGTTTTGAAATCTCATCTCACTGCCCACCTCATACTGTTAACATGCAATGAAATTTAATCAATGTTCATAAAGAGTGACTGTGCTTTTTTATGTATGAGTATAAATTCTTGGCTCAAAATTTGGAAAGCAAGCACTACATTTTCAATTTTGCGCAAGAACATCGCAATGCTTCCTGATAACCTTTTAAATGCGGGTCGAGGTCGCAATTAAAAATGAGAAACAAATATACGCGTGACCTAGATTTCTTTTATCCTCTCTGCCATCGCTATGGTTACCAGGCTGGGGTACCTTTTGTGTCGAGTCGCCGCAGCCCTGTTCCCCCCGTCGCGCTGTAATGAGGGGTTTTGCGGAGGGATGACGGCGGGGTGTAGCTGAGGGAACATGCGCTGTAAGGGTGCCTGCATCCGCAACGCTGCTCCCTGTAGCGTGGGGACCAAAAGGCAAGGTGATCGGCACCACCAGCTACTGATATGTAGGGTTGCAAGTACCATCCCAATGAAGACCTATAATTTACGGCCAAGCAAAGGACTTTAGAAGCATTACCCCAAATTAATCCATCCAAAAAAGTTTAAGAACAGTTGTTAGTGTTTTAGAGAGCGTTTTGACATAGACACCTTAATGATCTTTTTTTAGACTTATTTAGACAAGCCCTTCCACAGTGTTTTTGTTCTGCCAGTGCGTGCCAGACCAGGCAGTTAAAAGTACTTATTAGAAGAAAAGAGCGCTGACAGTTTTTTTTATTCTTTTATTGCACCAATTCATCACGTCCTCTCTTCATTAAACCGCAACGGCGACATAATCTTACACAGCTGGCCATCCCATTCAGATGCGTGCTCGTGCACGCTCGAGCGAAATCTAACATCACGAGAAAACAAAAATAATTATACAACAGTTGTTCAGTAAAACTCTTGCTTTTGCAGTCTGTTGCCAGAGCATATTCGATACAACAGGCATATTATTATCCATCCGTTTTCTGAAACCTATTGTACGGTCACGGTGAGTCCGGAGTTTACGGGCGCAAGGCAGGGAACAACCCGGGATGGGGCACGAACCCATCGTAGGGAGCATTTGCACACGCACACCTACAGTATGGGCAATTTCTGACTTCAATTAGCTTCAGCATAGTTTTGGACTATAGGGGAAAACCAGAGAACCCGGAGGAAAGTCCGCGGGGAGACGCAAAGAGAGCATGTAAACTCCACACGCATGGAACCCGGAGGAGACTCGAACCCAGGTTCCATAGGTGTAAGGTAACAATATCATCATCATAATCATCATCATCCGGGATTCTGCTGATTACGCACAACCGTTTCAGAGGCTTAGGACAATTGTCACAATTGCGCAAAAACAGGCCTGCACATGTGAAATGCCACGCTTGCTCTTTGACCTCAGTATACGAACAGATCTGTTTAAGTATGAAGTAACACATTCACTGTATCCCCCAATGTCCCTTTCCACGGGCACTGGAAATAGCTAAGGGGGAGCATTAAGGTCTTTTCCTGCATAATCGTTGTTTTGTTCTCCGCATAAACGGTACAGTCGTCGTATTGGCAGGTTTTTAAACCGTTATACCGTTAAAGATATACATACCTATATATTAGCCTATAGCCTAGAAAATCTCACCGAAAGATTTTTCTGGTGGTGCAGAAGAAAACACATTTAAATTAGCCTAGTTGTAGATGCTCTTCTCTGATTCTCGTTTTAAAATAATCACAATGACCACAAACGTAGCTAGACATACTTCAACAGGGCGCAGGTAGTAACCCTCGCCACATCGATATGGCTGGTACGCCATCTGGTGGACATGTTGAAATATTTCCCGTTATCGTTGTAGTTACAGCCGATACTGTAAACGTGTCGATGCAGTGTCTGGCTTTAATCGCAGGCCAGCCTTCAGACTGGTAATGAATACATTTGAATTTTTTAAATCACAGAAGAGTCTTATATTATTATTATTATTATTATTATTATTATTATTATTAGCATTATTATTATTATTATTATTAGCATTATTATAAATATTATACTAATTATTATTATTGTTGCTGCTGTTGTGAATGACAATTATTATTAATAGTAATAATAATTATTATTATTATTATTATTATTATTATTATTATATTTAAAATAGTTGTTTCTTACTTTGCCTCAACGGCTAAGTGATAAGCCATATAATTAATCTTACCATACCATCTAGACTATAAGATTACCATTGACTGAGTTTAATTCCATGCTTTGTCTGCACAATTTAAGCGATCACGCCAATTTCATTGCAATTTTGCATGAACTTGGAGACGGTTGTGGAGTTTGTTTACTGCTCCCTGTTCAGTGTTTGGATGATGCGGGTCTATTAACAGGTATGTGGAAAGAGGTTTGAGGGCTTGACATTTCAAACGGGCGACGGAGAATAAAGCTACGTGTGCGTTGGCAAGGGAACCATGACGGATGTTTGCTGTCTCTATCTTTGGCGTATTTTTATATAAACCTGTCTCAACATTACCAGGTGAGGGCACTATTCATTAGCACAGTGAGGACACACAGACGCCCTCAGGGGAGCCGCAAGACCTAAATCTATAGATCCTCCTCTGTCTCTCCTTTTCACGATTGTCAGAGAAGTTTCTCATGTCGCCACCTTGACAACAACCCTCGGTCGGCCTGTCTGCCGACCACCAGGGGACGCCATCCTCGCTGCCTTCATTGGCCAGCGCCACGCTGCACCAAAGCCGTCACCACGGAGACCACCACAGCGCCTCACACACCCGTTTTATTATTATTATTATTATTATTTATAATTACAATTATAATTGTTATGTTGCATATGAGCTGTGTTGGCCAACCAATTAAATGACATAAGCAGCCGCCTAGACTTAGCAAGCCAATTTCACTTTGTCTCAGACAGGGGGCGCTGGTGGTCAAGCTTGCCTAGGGCGTCAGATGGGCCTCGACAAGAGCTTTCCCGTTTGGCACTTCCAGGGTAGCCAACAAAAGCTACTTTAAAATGAAAGATCCATGCATGCATTTTCTATAACCACTGGTGTAATACAGGGAAAAGGTAATACAAAACTAGGGCTCCAGGAGAAATGTTTGCTTGCTGCTATTTTTGCTATTATTTCACTTCTCCATCCTCTAAGACATCGATTGCCCTTACGCTGAAGTAACAGTGCAGTCTTATAAACCTCAAGTGTTAAGTGACAGTCCTGCTCGGCCAATCCCGAAACCCAGCCTGTCATGTGACTGATCCAGAGGAGCCACCCAGGCCCCATCGACGTGGGACTGGGTTTATTTTAGGGGGGGGGGGGGGTCGCAGTGCAGGAGGGCAGCCCGCATCAGCCAGACACACTCCGCCTCCATTAGCTTTCATCTCCCCGTCCGCATTAAGACCAGGTCCATTAGCTACCCTCCGCTCGTCCCACTAGAGCTAACTGGAGTGGGCTTAACAGAGGCATGGACATATTTTAATATTAATTCACGGTTCCTGGGTTTAATCAAGCATCTCATTAAAACATGAAACATAAGACACGCTCCAGAGCTTGGGGCAGGTTAACCCTTAAAGGAAAACCCCACCTGAGATCCCCGCCATTTGATTCATCATCATGTTCTCCTCGAGATCTCAGACTCCCATCGCCACACCTTTCCTCCTCCGCCCCTTGGTTTCCTCACCACCTTCTCCTCCATCTCCTTCCTTTTACTAATACTGCTGCACACTCGCTTCTACCTATTTAAATTCCTCTCCTGTATCATAACCCCCTGGCTTCATTCTTCGGGCTGGGTGTCTGCGGCTTGGCAGATTAGGCAGGTATCCTTTGTGACCGGAAGGTTGTTGGTTCAAGTTCCATTTTCTGGCAGAGGGCTTTCACCAATCAGCCTGTAAACTGCTAGCTACCTTGAGCCATGTATCAAAAAATTTGGTTACTTTTGATTCTCAACTATTTCAAAGTCCTTTCAATGGCAGAGTGTATGGCTCAGCAGGCTACCCTGCTGTGCCCTTGATAAGAATGTTGCTAGTTCAAATCCCATGATTAGCAGAGTGATGTCCCCATTGGGCCTCTTATCAAGGCCCTTAACCCCCAACTGCTTCAGGAACTATCTCACCCTGCTTTTTCATCACTTTGGAAGAACAGTTCTCCAAAATAAATAAAATGTAAATCTTGCTCTCTCCCTGGTTGCACCACAGCACAGCTGTTCCATACTTTGACAGAACCGGTTTAAGAGCCGCCTAAAAAAGTGGAGAAAAATAAGACCGTCTCTTTCCAAGAATAAACCTGAACAGCATGCATCTCCTACTCAGCCAATTTCTCAGGCTTGCAGCTTTTTACCATTGAGAAACCGCATCTCAAACATTCTGTTGCCCTCTTAATAATGCAAATTATTGTCAAAGAGGTCGCCAATATCATGGCGTACTTCAGAGTAGGACGACCTCATAAGCAAACACTCTCCCATTCCAGACTATTTTAAGAACCTGACGCTTTTTGTTTAATGTCTAGTCAGCAGTATCAACACCATGCATCTTTTTTTTCCTAGAGAAATTTCAGAAGAAATGCTCCTATTCATCACCTATACCTATTATAGCTCCTCTGGTTGCTCCATCTTTGCCTTCAAAAAACTTCAAATCACACCTCATCTGAAGACTCCCATAAACATCCTAGCCACCATAATTACTGCCCAGTTCTCCACCTTCCCTGTGGATCCAATCAGCTCCCTTTGTACCTCTTGCTCAATAATATTCTCCAGCTAATTGGTGTTAAGTTCAGTCATTCTACACAGATCGTCCTGCTTGATTGCCCATCATGAAGATCCGTTAACCTCTAATGGACTGTGGTCTTTCCCAACCTCTTAGTTAACTGATTGATTCTTCTTCCCATCCTCTAGAACAGGATCATTGGCAGCATTGCCTTACTATGGCTTCTCCAGCCATTACCACCTTTAGATACTTGGATTCTACACCTACTTATAATAATCACCATTATTCTAGACCCGTACTTTAGTGATTCATTCCCATATATTTTCAGATTGAAAATGGCAACCCTACTGGGACCTGAGCCCCTTAAGGGTCAAATCCCAGAATTATCCCTGATCCCTGCTCATGACATTCACCATGCTGGTGACTATTATCTTTTTCCCACCTTGATCTGCAGGGCTCACCCCAAACCTCAGCATGAAGATCTGCCAATGCATCTGCAGGACACAATCTCCTGGGACACCTGTGCCAGACCAGGAGCTCTCTTGGACATTTTAAGCCTCCTCTGGAGAAAACAAAAAATCCCTTCCAGAGTCTAAGGCTTATTTTTCCACCCATTTTCACCAAGCATAGTGAAAATGGATGACCTAAAGGGTAGGGAAGCATATTTGTGATCGGAAGGTTGCTGGTTTGAATCCCTACCCTGCAAAGTATGCACCCCTATGCCCCGCTATGCCATGATGTCACATATGGGTTGGATGGAGAAGATGTATTTCATCGTTGGGTACTGTCATGCGTATCAGCATTGACAACTAGTCACTTTCACTTCAAGTTGCCCAAAGACTCACCTTGTCAGGCCTTACAGGTTAAAAAGAAACATGCCACTTATTACATATGTTGTTATATTTTATCACCAAGACTGGGAACTATAGCATGTCACGCTGACTAAACTGAATACCAACAATGTTGCTTTTATTAAAACTGATTATTTATAAATGCACTGAATTTACTACATATGCCCCTTGTGGGCCATGTTTACCTTAAATAAAAGATCAAAGTGCAAATTTAATGTCATGTCAAAAGAAATTAAAATTTACAATCCATTTCTGTCTAATAAGTGAATGAATGTATTCCCGATTACCTCTGGATAATTCATAGGATAAATCATTTATACTATTAAGGAGGGTTAATTTCGACGAAGAGGAAGAGTCCTACTGGGGATTTTATGAAAACTGCCAGATCAAATTGCCACGGATCCAGAACTAATTGCCTACGGATCCAGATGGTTCAATAACATGGACAAATTATACTAGAAGAATAAAAAAATTCTTAACAAATATCACATGTACGAGTGAAGCTCTCAGAGTTTAGAGAAGGTCTTCTTCCATGTTTTTTTATACATCTGATTAGTTTTATGTGTTTCACTTGCAGAAGTTACCTATTGGCTGTAAGTTTCCACATCTACTCCTCAGGCTAAACAGCCGCACAATAATTTCAGAAAACGCCAGTCACACTGGGGGCGAATTTGACGAGAGGCAGTTGACTTGAGGGGTTCTAATGCAATAAAACCCATTTCTGTCATTATATGCTGCTGTGCCTTTACACGGCGCAGAATGTTCATTAATTAATAAATTGCGTTAAAATAAATAATATAAGATGACATATAAAGTGTAAACAAAATGAAGAGATAAAAAGGAGACTGCAGTAAAAAAAAAAAAAAATGACAAGACTAGCAATCAAAATTGGACTCACTGTTCTTCGCTTCCGCTGACAGTTTGAGGCTGAAAATGACAGTAATTGGGAGGAAATGGTTTGTGACGGGAAAACGGATCTGCTATCAACATGCCGCCACAGCGGTTCAGCCATATAATCTAGCACTGAAAAGTGCACATGTGATTTCCCGCCCAGCATTCAGCATCTGCGGCAGCAATGAAGAAAACGGCAAAGTTTTTCCGCTGTGTCCACCTTCCACCTGCCAAAAATAGAGCCGCGCAGAATTTAAAAAGCGACAAAATTAGATTAATCGTCAGCTTTTAAAGCTGACCAAAATGCACTGCAATATATTACATATACCCAAATGTAACATTGATTACATATGACTACTAAATCATAGATACCTGAGCACCAGGAGCTCTATATGCACATAAGATGCGTGCTATAGATCAATTAATCGTTGTGACAGCTATTCCGACTAAAGATAATGTACCTGAATTTGAGTTATATATTAAACAGTCCAACCGTATTGTATTGCAAATAACAGGTGCGGACCTCAAATACACATACAGTCCCAAAATTATCGAAATAACGTGCAAATAACTGCAAATAAACGGACAAGAAATAAACTCGTATGCAATCGTGTTTAATATAGCCAATGGATATGATGGATAGGCTAGTTAATGCTATGTAACAGTAATCGCATGACAAACCAAAGGTTTCTCATGCAATCTAAAGATATCGGAACGTTAAAAATAAACCTATAGCGTACAAAGTTCTACTTCTGGAAACATCTCTGTTTGCCCAGCAGTTTCCACGTCCGACGGCAGCGGGGCAATAGTGTGTTTCATGCGGTAAAGCATCACAATGACCAAGGCGAGGAGAAACAAGAGCAAACACACAAAAAGTCCCAGGTACGCAGAGAAACTCGGCAGCTTCACGTCCGGGCGACCCAGCAAAGCCACGGTGGTGGTCAGATACTCGTTGGCGGTAGTGTTGGAGGGGAGCTTGGTGTAGATCTCAGGTGTCGGGGTGAGGAAGTTCCTCCAGATGATCCTGTCGTTCAGCATCTTCAGAAGTCCTCATTTAACGCCTGGCTTCGCCCGCACCGAGGATCTGACGGATCGATTCCCCCACTGAGCTCGCCTTCCCTCATCAACTTCGACAGCTGAGAAAAATCACGGTTTCATTTCCTGGAATATCTTCCTTTGTCCAAGAAAAAGTCTGTGGAGATGTGTGAGGAGATGGAGGATGCGGTGATGCCGCGCCGCCTACATGCACTGCGTGGGGCTGAAGTCTCTATCGCTGCTGTATGAGCTCCGTGCCGATGGTTTCTTTATTTAGCTGCACGTCGCCAGCCGCGAAGGGGGGTGAAAACCCCGGCATCGGAAGACCTTCAAGTCGATGTCTTCACGATTCTTCCCGACATTACACGTACAAGACAGAGCAAATCGATATTGCATTCGTGCTGCTGTAGACGTGTCCCCGTTAGTCTGAGCTGCCGGGCTGTCCCACCCCCCAGCCGTTAAACAATTCCTGGATGTCACAAACGCAAAGCACCTCCAAAATATGAACGCATTCCAAGTTTACTCTGTATAAATGGAGTACGGCTATACAGATAAATGACTTTCCGCCAATAAACACAAACGATCAACATTTTTGTGAAAATATCTATTTTACCTATCACATTTAATATGAGCTATTCCATGTGTGTAATTTGTAGAACTAATTGGGCCACCAATACGTGTCAGTCCCAGTATGACGCGTCACCAGGACTGCATCTATTTGCCATGTGATTTATTTAACACCTATATTTTTATCCTCTGTCGCCGTTAAGTCTCTGTGCGCTGATGGCGACGCGGTGTAACACCGGTCGCTGTTTGAAAACACGTCGTAAAAATTTGTAAATATATATTTTTATGTTTATTCAGTCAAAGATAGCCACTGATAATGCATAATAAGACATGCAAAATCAATTTCGTTTACAGGTATTAATTTAGGATAAATTTAATGGGTTAATGTACCCTAACGATATATAAAAATGCTTTAGGTATGTAGTTGTGAGGTTAGGAATACTGTAAGAAAAGGCCTGGAAATTCTTGCTCCACGGTGTAGTCGACCTATGTCCTGAGTAGTGCTCCGTGTCCCAGATGGGGGTCATCCCTTTGTTATGCTTCATCTATGCGCTGGTTTGCGCACGAACCAAGAGGCAAGGTCACTATAGACCCCGCGAAAGCCAGTCGGCTTGTGCTGTAAGGCTTCTTTGTGCGGTTCCGCCGTATTTCATCCCTCCCCCCAATTGATTCACTTTGGCTGTGGTTAATATGGGTTACTCGCTTTCCTTTTCGTCCCTTTCACACAGAATATACACAGCGAGCTTCACTTTGTCAGTGGCCACTGCAACGTCGTGTTACCCAATAAATCGAATTATTTATGGGGTACCGAAAGCGACCCACCGAGACATCTTATTTTTCAAGATTTGTGCGTATTGCTATAAAATTGTGCAGTGAACTGAAGGAGTCCAGGGCTATATTCTTTAGAATGCAAGGTCGATTAAATAAGAATCAGACAACAGTACTTGCTTCAGTTTCTATCTGTCCTTGGCGAAGTGTAAAGCGGAGGTCCGTTGGCCAGTTTAATTATACCGAGGGGACGCGCGTTCACATGGGGATACGCATCGTCTTTCGGCACGCCAATGGCCTTCTCAGCTTTACGGAAATGAACCGAGATAGACTGCGCAAACAGCAGCACGGATAGCGAATCTTTCACTGCTGATTATTACCTTTTAATGCTGGATTTCAAGAAACATCCCCAGCCTCCATTGATATTCTTTCGATTTCAATTGGTTCGACAGCCAGTGTTTAATTACAAGGACACCTTTCATAATGAACTCGCGCGTTTGGGGAAAATGATAAAACTACCTTGCTCTTTTATTCAGAGTGATTTTTTTTACTCTTTAAAAATCAAAAATATTTTTTTAAATCAAGAAATCAATGCTCAGAAATTATGATGAGGCACCAAAAACCCATGTTACGAGTCCGCACGTGACCCTGTTGCTCAGCAGAGTAATGGTTTGTTTCAGTGTATTTTTACAGGACTTATGGGATAGAGAAAGGTGGAGGAAGAGAACACCCCCCCTCCCCCCGTTGACCTTCAATTTCAGCACAATCTCCACGACATTATCTCTCCTGCCTCCCTCCCCAGCTCCACAGATTATCATTGCCCCTTAGTCACAGCAAAGTGACAAGTGAACTGACAAATCTTTAGGTTATACTGACATTCCCCTGGCCATTCGCCTAAAAAGTGGCAACGGCGTAAGGCAAGATTTCCATTCTCAGCGAAATTCTGCTGCATGACCAATAGGCGGCAGTCTTCAGCATTATCCAATGGATACTACTCAAATTCCCAAAGGTTTTCACGTTCCCATTTCGGAACGCTGCGCTAAAATGATGAAATGAAACTTAATTTTATTTGCGTGGTTTTTAATAAAGAGCGGAAAAGTAAATAGACGTTTCTTCCCCTAATGTAATCACCTACTGGTTTTTTATAAAAAAGTAATTTGAAGCTTCTCCAGCAATACAAATGCACAAAGAAGCGCAATGATGATATAAGACTCGTACCTGAATATTTAACCATGGTTTGTATCAGAGAAAGTACCAATAAAACGCAAAAAGACTAGGTAAACGTGTTTGTAATGTTTACAATGATCTCCCTGCTTCTCCATCCCTACTTGCGTTCTTTTTCTCCGCCTAAAATGTTGACACTTGCACCAAACTACCTATGTAGTAATGGTAGTAGTAGTAGTAGTAATGTGGTGGTAGTCGCAGTCACAGTAGTAGTGGCAATAGTAATGGTAGTAGTAATGGTTGTGGTAGTAGTAGTAGTACTTCCCGAAGAAAATTCCGAAAGTTACAGCAGCACACACAATAAGTGTAATCTTTCTATATACATTAGTACCTCGTTCTCGAACAGAGTATACATCGGAACTGCCTGGGATACAAATGTCATACGTGAAACTAAACTCTTTAGCCAATAAGGGCAAAGGTGTGTCGTCACGGAGGCGGTTCCACGTTGTGCAGCCGGGTGAGAGGTCGCAATGCATCACTGTGATGGATTGCGTCAGGATCAGAATGCGTTGCTTTAAGCCCGCACTGCAAGCAAGTCGAACGCACCCAATGACCGGACTGGGGAAACAAACTGAAACGCGGACTTAACATAGAGGCCTAATGACAACAACCAGAAACAGCTGATCACATGTGGATCCCAAACGAGGTGGAGGGAGAGTTAAAG
>JAABNY020000064.1:2738208-2749827 GCA_015164015.2 Brevimyrus niger
GACCCTGCTTCCTCAAAGTGTGTGTGGCTTTGAATAGAGGTGTCAACCAAAATAAACCCCCTAAATGTAGAATTAAAAAATATTATTAGCTTCACATGCTAAATTTTACACAACTGGACCCATCGTCAAATGTTTGTGACATTCTTCCTCTGTTACAAAACAAGAGGGCTGTAAGAGCTTTCTTACAGCTGAACAGAGGCCCCTGGGGAAACTGCTGCTTCATCGAGGGGGGGTGATCGGTGTGATGAATTCGCACCCTGCCTGCCACACCTTTTGAGTAATGGTACTGACTTGTTTGCCCCTGCACCGTCTGCCTGTGCTTTGTGGTGAATGGCCACTAGGGGGCTCTTGGCCCCACGTGAGCCTGCATGGAACAAGCAGTTGAAGGTCAGATGGGTTATTATTGAGACTGTTCTAGGACAGGTTGTGTTCTTGCTGATCCTTGGCTTGGGGGGCGGGGGTGTGGCGGCAACAGTCCACACTGGCACGTCTGCAACCTTTGCCTCGTTGAGGTTTCTCTGTGCCAGCAGCCTTGCTCTTTATCACCTAGATAAGAGTAGCACTCAGACACATGTATAGATCGATGGTGTGATGTAATGAACCAGGTCAAGTCCACTTCGCAGTTAATCCTGGTCCGTGCGTGTGTGTCCCCGTGCTCACGCTTGTCCCCGTGCTCACGCTTGTCCCCGTGCTCACGCTTGTCCTCCTCCCAGACCCAGCATGTCTGGCCTGCACCTGGTCAAGCGAGGTCATGACCGGCGGCGCATAGACCTGCAGCGTGACTTCACGGTGGCCTCGCCCGCGGAGTTCGTCACCCGGTTTGGGGGTAACAAGGTCATAGAGAAGGTGAGTCTGGTGTCGAGGGTCAGGAGGTCAGGAGGTCGCGGGGTCGGCCCGGTGCCTCACACGTCTCTGCGCCTCCCGCAGGTCCTCATCGCCAACAATGGCATCGCCGCCGTCAAGTGCATGCGCTCCATCCGCCGCTGGGCCTACGAGATGTTCCGCAACGAGAGGGCCATCCGCTTCGTCGTCATGGTGACCCCCGAGGACCTGAAGGCCAATGCAGGTGGGTGCCGGGCGGCAGAGGACTTTGGGGGAGGAGTGAGGGCAGCAGCTGACCGCGACTCTCATTCCCACGGGTCGTTCTGCTTGAAGAGTACATCAAGATGGCCGACCACTACGTCCCTGTGCCAGGAGGCACCAACAACAATAATTACGCCAATGTGGAGCTCATCCTGGACATCGCCAAGCGCATCCCTGTGCAGGTGAGTCTGCTGGACCAGCTTGGACCAGGGGGGGTAAATGCTAAATGACTGACGTGCACCCTGTCCCCCCCCAGGCGGTGTGGGCAGGCTGGGGTCACGCCTCAGAGAACCCTAAACTCCCCGAACTCCTGCATAAGAACGGCATCGCCTTCATGGGTGAGTCCGCCGCTTCTCCAATCAGGCCCCGCCCCCACGGCACGTCTCCCGTGACTCTCTGCCGCTTCCGTATTTACCCCCCTGCCTCCTTCCATCAGGCCCCCCCAGCCAGGCCATGTGGGCCCTGGGGGACAAGATCGCCTCGTCCATCGTGGCCCAGACGGCGGGGATCCCCACCTTGCCCTGGAGCGGAATGGGTAACGGCCGAGTTTACGGTCACGGTCTGGAGCGGTTCTGATCCTCGGCCTGAGGCGACCGTCCCCATGTCTGTCACCCTCCTCTCCGCAGGCCTGACGGTGGAATGGACGGAGAGCGACCAGAAGAAGGGAATCGTCAACGTTCCCCCTGAGCTGTACGAACTGGGCTGCATCCAGGATGTGGAGGCGGGGCTTAAGGTAACCATGAAAATTGGCACCACGGCGTCACTTTAAGTTCCCTTCCGGCACGGTTACTCACTGGGCTCCCGGTGCCAGGCGGCCGAGAAGGTCGGCTACCCGGTGATGGTCAAGGCCTCCGAGGGAGGCGGGGGAAAGGGCATCCGCAAGGTCAACGGCGCCGATGACTTCCCCAACCTCTTCAGACAGGTACGCTCCCCCCCGACCGGCGCGGCGGCCTCCTAAGCCGCACGTGATGGCGGCGCTGACCCTCTGCCCCCCCCCCAGGTCCAGACGGAGGTCCCGGGCTCGCCCATCTTCGTGATGCGGCTGGCCAAGCACGCGCGCCACCTGGAGGTGCAGATCCTGGCCGACCAGTACGGCAACGCCATCTCGCTCTTCGGCCGCGACTGCTCGGTGCAGCGGCGCCACCAGAAGATCATCGAGGAGGCGCCGGCCACCATCGCCACGGCCGACGTCTTCGAGGACATGGAGAAGGTACCCGCGGCGCGGCCCTCGGCTTCTTCGCCTCTCCGTGGAGGAGCTCGGACCATTTTGTAGTGGTGGAGCAGAAGTGAGGAGGAGGCTTGATCGACGGGCTTCTAGGGCATATATTTAACCAGAGGCATTGTAGAATTTTAATAAGATTAAGATAAGAGGGTTAGAGTTAAAGGTAGTGGGATAATTTATATAGACAGGCCAACCTTCTCATTATCCAGTGATTTTTTTTTTTGTCGCGGTGGAAGGGGTGGATCTGGGAGCCAATCAGCTTTCAGCTGGGAGCAATACCCCTGGGACACCACCCCAGAATATACTAGTCTTCTTGGACCTTTTGTGGAATGCTATTGTTGAATCCCAGGGGGGAGGGGACATCTCGATGCAGTGTTCTGATAGGCCGGTGAGTTTTGATTGGCGCCCCTCCTCTGCCAGTGCGCGGTGAAGCTGGCCAAGATGGTGGGCTATGTCAGTGCCGGCACGGTGGAGTACCTGTACAGCCAGGACGGCAGCTTCTACTTCCTGGAACTGAACCCGCGCCTGCAAGTGGAGCATCCCTGCACAGAGATGGTGGCTGACGTCAACCTGCCCGCCGCTCAGCTGCAGGTCAGTGCGTGCATGTGTGCTGCCCTTTTTACATGGCTAACTGGATGACCTATGATCACGTGACGCCGGCTGATCCCCTTGACCGTAACATGGCTCAATGCTTCGGCAGCCAACACAATCGTGTGCCCTTCAGCAGGGCCGACCCAAGAAATAAGGCGATTAAAGTGGCTGCTTGGGGCCAAGTGGCCACCAGGGGGCGCCCCATCGTATCAGCCTGTCAGAATGGGAGGCAAAGTGACAAATGACTCGGCTAACCAAATTTCACATAGGGCCCTAAAAATGGTTGGGGTCGGCCCTGCATTTCAGCCCTGCTTGCCGATTTCTGGTGTACCCAGGCAGAGCAGCAATCAGCTGACCTTATCTCCGGGCGTGTGTGATCCTCCTATAGATAGCCATGGGAATCCCTCTCCACCGGATCAAGGACATCCGCATGATGTACGGCCTGCAGCCGTGGGGCGACACGCCCATCGACTTCGAGGAGCTGTCCACGCACCCCTCCCCCCGGGGGCATGTCATCGCCGCCCGCATCACCAGCGAGAACCCCGATGAGGTAAATCGCGCTAAGATCCTGCGGTGGGTTCTGACATGAGGGCTGTGTGGGTCTTGGGCACGTCCAGGGCGAATTCTTACCCGTCAGCCTGGCGGTTCCTATGTGGCTTTTCCAACGGCGTAGAGGAACGAACCCGTACAGCAAAGAGAGGCTAGCTACAGCGCAGTCCCCGCCCACAGCCCCCCCCACTTCGGAAGCTTGGTAACCCCGTAGGGCCATATCAGCGAGGGCATCGCTCCGGACTGCTTGCATAATTTACAGTGGAAAATCGTCAGCTCCCCAGTATGGCTGTGCACAGATGTTACTGGGTTTGAGAAGCAACGGTGAAATAAAACCGAGGGCATTCTTTTTTTTTTTTTTTTTTTTTTCATTTACCGTTTGGGATGTGTACCTCATGATTTGCTATATGCCGTTTTGTTTAACTGTGTGCCAATTTCCGCCGGTACATCTGTGAGAATCACCGTGTTGTGAAAGTATCAAACTCTTGCGGAATTGGTGTTTGCTCGCGTAAATTTGCTTTATGAATCCATTCCGCTCCGCTGTCCAGCTCGATTTGGTCACGCTGTTGACCCTGCTAGTGAGCGCGGTCTTGTCAGGGCGGTTACGGCTTGGGTATGACTCTCAATATTTACAATGGGGAAAAACCACCAGTTTGCAGTATGGCTTGATTCTCCTTTGTAGTGGGAAAAGTGCCATTAGATACGGCCAGGCTTAGTCTGGCGCAGGGTCCCAGGATGGGTTCTGACCTGGGTGGCCGGGCCGATCCTGATGCAGGCCTCACTGTCCAACAGGGGTTCAAGCCCAGTTCTGGCACCGTCCAGGAACTCAACTTCCGCAGCAATAAGAACGTTTGGGGCTACTTCAGCGTGGCTGCGGCGGGGGGGCTGCATGAGTTCGCCGACTCCCAGTTCGGCCACTGCTTCTCCTGGGGGGAGAACCGGGAGGAAGCCATCTCGTGAGTGGAACCTCTGGACCTCTGTGTGGGGGGGGGACTTCCGTCTGAATGCAGCACCTTCGGTAAGGGGGCTACTGCACTTGTCTTCTTCCAGGAACATGGTTGTGGCCTTGAAGGAGCTCTCCATTAGAGGGGACTTCAGGACCACAGTGGAGTATCTCATCAAGCTTCTGGAGACGGAGAGCTTCCAGCACAATAGCATCGACACGGGCTGGCTGGACCGGCTCATCTCCGAGAAGATGCAGGTGTGTGCCGTGTGTCGCCGTGGCAACGTGCGGGTGTTTGATGGCGTGTGACCTGCGTCCCCCTTCGGCTGCGCAGGCGGAACGTCCTGACACCATGCTGGGCATCGTATGCGGGGCTCTGCACGTGGCCGACGTCAACTTCAGGAACAGCGTCTCCAACTTCCTTCACTCCCTGGAGAGGTACTGGTTACTGCGCTTTTCACCCGTGCCGTGAGAGGGGTTGTGGGATGGCGTCGTCCTCCCTGACCTCTGACCCCCGTGACCTATCCCACAGGGGTCAGGTGCTGCCGGCCCACACGCTGCTCAACACGGTGGACGTGGAGCTGATCTACGAGGGCACCAAGTACGTGCTGAAGGTGACGAGGCAGTCGCCCACCTCCTACGTGGTGATAATGAACGGCTCCAGTGTGGAGGTGGACGTGCACCGCCTGAGCGACGGAGGCCTGCTGCTCTCCTATGACGGCAGCAGCTACACCACCTACATGAAGGAGGAGGTAGACAGGTAGGCGGGTGAGGAGGCAGGCCATGTCTCATTAATATTCATAAAGGAAGCCCTGCCTGATTGGCCAATGAGTAGGATGGCAGGTGATGACTTGTTAATATTCATAAAAGAAACACTGCCTGATTGGCCGGTGAGTACAATGGCAGCTCAAGAAACTGTTACCTGATTAGCGTGGTGGGAGGGAACATA
This sequence comes from Brevimyrus niger, assembly GCA_015164015.2. Classification (NCBI taxonomy): domain Eukaryota; kingdom Metazoa; phylum Chordata; class Actinopteri; order Osteoglossiformes; family Mormyridae; genus Brevimyrus; species Brevimyrus niger. The sequence goes on from JAABNY020000064.1 coordinate 2,743,546, forward strand.
GGGAGCACAGGCGGGGCCATGATGCTCCTCCCTCGGGCAGGTACCGCATCACCATTGGCAACAAGACCTGCGTGTTCGAGAAGGAGAACGACCCGTCGCTTCTGCGCTCGCCGTCTGCGGGGAAGCTGATCCAGTACACTGTGGAGGACGGGGGCCACGTGTTCGCTGGCCAGTGCTATGCGGAGATCGAGGTGTGTGTCTGTGGGTGGGGCATTGGGGGCTGTTGAAGGGCTTCTGGGGCCCTCGGTCAGGAAGGTGCAGCCTGGCTCATGTACTCCGGCCGCCCACAGGTGATGAAGATGGTGATGACATTGACGGCCATGGAGTCGGGCTGCATCCACTACGTGAAGCGGGCGGGGGCTGTCCTGGAGCCGGGGTGCGTCATCGCAAAACTGCAGCTGGATGACCCGAGCAGGGTGCAGCAGGTAGGGAGGACGCAGCCGCGGGTCTATGACGGCTCCCGGGGTCTATGACGGCTCCCGGGGTCTATGACGGCTCCCGGGGTCTATGACGGCTCCCGGGGTCTATGACGGCTCCTGGTTGTGTCTTGTAGGCGGAACTGCACACAGGCAGTCTGCCCCAGATCCAGTCGTTGACCCTTCAGGGTGAGAAGCTGCACCGAGTCTTTCACAGCACGCTGGACCACCTGGTCCACATAATGAGCGGCTTCTGCCTTCCCGAGCCCTTCTTCAGCACCAAGGTGAGTGAGAGCGCTGCCCCCTGCAGGCCTGGCTAGGTATGCGCCGCCGTTTACCAGATTCGGCTCAAGAGCAGGAGTGTGCTCGTGTGCGGCCACAGCTGAAGGAGTGGGTGGAGAGGCTGATGAAAACCCTACGAGATCCGTCCCTCCCGCTGCTGGAGCTGCAGGACATCATGACCAGTGTGTCCGGACGCATCCCGCCTGCTGTGGAGAAATCGATCAAGAAGGAGATGGCCCAGTATGCCAGCAACATTACATCTGTGCTCTGTCAGTTCCCCAGTCAGCAGGTGAGTCCCGTGCTCCCTCTGAGATCACTGTGCGTCATCGTGGTCCAGGTGGTTGCGTAGTGTGTGTGTGTGTGTGAGCGGGTTTACCTATCCTTATGGGGACACAGTGTCCCCATGACGTTATAAAAATTGGTGACTGCTATGAAAAAACTAAAAACGCAAAAACTCTTGTATTTCATTAGGTTACTTATGGTTATGGTTAGGGCAGGGTAGGGCTTAAGGTTGTCATAGTTAGCATTAGCATTTTTCCTATTGAAATGAATGAGCGGTCCCCATAAGGATATGTTTACCCTACGTGTGTGTGGGTGTGACTAACCATCCCTTCCAAACCAGATCGCAAACATACTTGACAGCCATGCTGCCACCCTGAACCGCAAGTCTGAGAGGGAGGTCTTCTTCATGAACACTCAGAGCATCGTTCAACTGGTGCAGAAGTGAGTTTTCTAGAGGGTAGGGGGGTGTGTGTGTGGCCGGGCAGGGAGTGGAGTTCACCTATAAACGATGTGCGGTTTCTCATTGGATGGGTCTTTATAGTCGCACTGGTGGAGTTTGCGTGGTGTGACGAGCCGTTCTCCCGCAGGTACCGCAGCGGAATCCGCGGGCACATGAAAGCGGTCGTAATGGACCTGCTCCGACAGTACCTGAAGGTGGAGGTCCAGTTCCAGAGCGGTGAGAAACTGAGCAGCGGTTTTGTGAGCCTTGCAATTTCAGTCACGTGACGCTGATGGACTACCCTGGCCAGAGGTGGCTAGAACACTTGTTCTTGTGTTGATTATGGAAGTACGACTTGGATCATATTAATATCCCCACACTGGTCCCTATCAGATCTTTAACCACATTATCTGACTGTCCCCCAGGACACTATGACAAGTGTGTGTTCACACTAAGAGAGGAGAACAAGGGAGACATGGCTAATGTCCTCAACTACATCTTCTCACACGCTCAAGTCACTAAGAAGAACCTCCTAGTCACAATGCTTATCGTGAGTCTCCCGGTCCATTGCTCCGTATCTCGGCTCACTTGCAGTCACACCCGGGGTGGCTTAGAGATGGGGTATCTCCCATGATGCTCTTCAAATTCGGCAATGACTCGGCTCTCAAACTTCCCAGGACCAGCTGTGTGGCAGAGATCCCACCCTGACGGATGAGCTCATGGCCATCCTGACGGAGCTCACTCAGCTGAGCAAGACCACTAATGCTAAGGTGTCGCTGCGGGCACGACAGGTAGGCTGCAGCCAGGGGGCGCTGTTTGGCACAGTTGCCGTGTTCCTGTTGGGAACTCTTGATTCGTGAATGGTGAACCTTTCAGTAGCCCTGCAGCCCTGCCGTTGTTGGCTGTGCACAAATCTCCCCCTGTCATCCCCAGGTGCTAATTGCCTCTCACCTGCCATCCTACGAGCTGAGGCACAACCAGGTAGAGTCCATCTTCCTCTCTGCCATTGACATGTATGGCCACCAGTTCTGCATCGAGAACCTGCAGGTAGGACACCTTCTGCTTCCCTACCGTCCTCACCTCCTGATCTGGGGGTGGGGGGGGACTCGCTGTGATGTCCTTGGGATGCCATGATAGATACCTGCCGCCCTCCCTGACAGAAACTCATCTTGTCGGAGACATCCATCTTTGACGTGCTGCCCAACTTCTTCTACCACAGCAACCAAGTGGTCCGGATGGCTGCACTGGAGGTAAGGGGTCCTGACCAAACCTTACTCCTCACCCACCTCCTCAGCTCCCTCACCCCTGAAAGTCTAGGGACTTCTCAGTGTCACCTGCTGCTCACCAGTCAAGGAAAAGACAAAGGAAGAACGTGGTTGTCTTTAAGAAACAGTTTTGGTTTTCCCCAGTAGTCCAGTCTGATCCAGGCGGGTGTGATGGTCCATGGACCTCACAGTAGTCTGTTGGGTCTGATCCTCCAATGGTGCCGCCCCCAGGTATATGTACGCAGGGCGTACATCGCCTATGAGCTCAACAGTGTCCAGCACCGGCAGCTGAAAGACAACACCTGCATCGTGGAGTTCCAGTTCATGCTGCCAACTTCCCACCCTAACAGGTACCCACAATGCACTGCAGCCCGGCCGAAGGGGAGGGGGCGGAGACCTGCCTGTGGCCCTCTCTCCGTCGGCCCATGTGATAAGGGAGGTGATCTTGGTCCTCGAGGTTACGGAGGTTACTTGTCTTAATGGTTAGCGTTGGGAAAGGACTCTTCCTTGTGGAATACGAATGAATAAAGTAGCACCCCCGCAGGCCTGGAGGACCAGTATCACCCCTGCCTAATTTGTGTACTAGACCAGGCCACCTTGAATTTGACACAACATTAGGAGGTCAAAACAATAAAAATGAGAAGGTATGTAAGACCGGATCTCAGATCCCCATGAATGTTCTTGCCTGAGGCTCCTGCCCATTCTTTGTTACCCAGGGGCTTGTCCTCCAAAGGTTAAGACCTAATCCCTGCTTCCCGCTCCCACCCCCCCCAAAAAAGTAACGGCTAAAGGCTATAATGCTAACAATCTGAAAAGTGGTCTCTGAATTGTGGCCAACTAACCTACTAACAGTAGCTTGCAGGTGGTCTGCACTAGTCTGCACTGGGCTGTTGCTCCCTGACTTGTCCTGTCCAGTCTGCTACATGCTTTACATCTCACCAGTAGCCTGTCTGTGTCTGACTGTGCCCCCCTTTCTGTGTGTCTGTATTTTTAGTGTCTGTCGATGACAAGTGCGAAAAAAATAAAATAAATAATAATAATAAATTCCAGTTTCCTGCCAGAAGGTCGGGCTGGGAGTAGGTGAGGGTGAGGATGAGGATGGAGGCGATATAAATGCATGATGAAGAGGTGGGGAGTGGCCGTTGCTCCTGTGCTTGTGTGCGGCCGTTCGGGACCGCTCGTCTCGCTGGTACCTGTGGGTTCGTGGTGCTGGTGCTGAGGAGCCGCCATAACACCCCCCCTCCCCCCCCCAACCGCACGCTGCTCCCGCCTTCTGCCCAATCAATCGGTGATCGTTTAGTTTGGACTGAGGCGATGGGCCGCACACAGCACCAGCGATCGCCGGCTGCCTCCCCCTGACTTGTGCCTGCCACTAACCGATGAGTAATTAATGTCGTTTGATTGCAGAGGGAACATCCCCACATTAAACAGGTACTGTACACTTTCCTTCTATTGACCAGCAGGGAGGAGGGGCTTCCATTCCGTCCAGAGAGCAAACTGCAGACGGTCAGACGCAGCCGATGTGGGCAAAACGTTCCCGGCTCCCAGCCTTTGTTAGGCTAGCTAATTGGTGCCTAAATAAATAGCTCCTGGGAGAAATACAGCTACCCGGCGATGTGTACGGGGGGGCGGGGCCTAAACTGGCTGTTGATTGGTCCATGAACCGCCTCTCCCCTGTCACTCATTAGTTCAAAACATATCGTTGGCTGATGGTAAGGCCGGCCCCTCTGTATAATAGCCGCTCATATGGCGCCACTCAGAGGTTTCCTCCCCGTCTGACCGTGCTGCTGCTTGTAGCAATCAGCCCTTGATGGGGGCAGGTCGACACCAGCATATTTTATCGCAGAATGCTGGTTTAGTGTATGTAAGGGGGATTATGGGTAATCCGTATGTGTTTGTAAAGCACGTCTAGTGTCTTCTGTCCCGTTAAATTGGTAACATTGGTGGTATCGGACAGGTGACATTAGCAATATGTAAAATATCCCCCCCTTCATTATCGCGGCACCTTCTGGGCATCTAAAGGAAGTTCAGGTAGTTGGTGAACGGTTCTAGTTTAATGAAGACGGTGGAATAAAATTTGGTTAAAATTTTAAAATGTGGTTGAAATGTGTGTGGGGGGGGGGGGCTGCTTTTTCCACACCTGTCTTTTGGGGGTATCGGACTCATCGTGCCCCCCCCCCCCCCCCTCCACCAACACAAGGCGCAGGTAAGGCTGCGATACCTGGAGACGCTGCCGACAGCATCGCTGTGCAGAAGCTGAGCTTGCTATGCATCGCTCTGGATGTAGATGATCTGGAGAAGTAGGTGAGCATGGCCGCCTGTCCCTGCTCACCGCCCTCGTGTCGCGCCCCCAGGACGTCATTCGGCTCGAACCTGAACCACTACGGCATGGTGCACGTGGCCAGCGTCAGCGACGTCTTGCTGGACACCTCCTTCACGCCGCCCTGTCAGCGAATGGGTGCCATGGTCTCCTTCCGGTCCTTCCAGGACTTTACCAGGTGGGCTTTCTCCCGTCTTTAATCGCTTAGGGTTCGAGGGTGTTGCGTGTGTGTGAGAAACCTGCGACCGTTGCTGCCATGGTATTTGTGGGGGACGGTGGGTAGCGGGTTAGGACTCCTGTTCCTGTAATCGGAAGGTCGCCAGTTCAAATCCCAGTGTCAGAAAAGTGAGGCCCTTAACCCTTGATGTGTGCAGGGACTGTCTGATTCAGCTTTCTCCTAAAACAAAAGAATAAAACTACCCCCCCCCCCTCCTTCGCTTCCCCTCATTTCAGGAACATCAATGACGTGATGAGCTGCTTCTCCGACTCGCGGCCCCCCAGTCCCACCTTCCCCGAGGGTGGGAACCCAGTGCTGTACGGAGAGGACGACGGCAAGGTAGGACAGCCTGTCGGACCATAGGGTGGGTATCCGTGTTCGGAGAGAGAGCCACGAGTAAGCCGATGCCCAAAGGAAGTTTGTGTTTTAGACCTTCAGCTGTGAGGTGGAATCGGCGCCCTCTTTTGTCAGGGAGGGCAGCGACGCCGGACTTTAAACGATGAAGTGACATTAGTCACTGGAGCCATAATTACACCGAACAAGGCTTTGTGACTCCTTAGTCTCCCCGGGTGTTTGACTAATTACGTCTGCTGGGAAATGAAGAATGGAAGCAGACATTTATGGAAACAAAGAAAATGAAAGTTTCATTGAGGTATTAGTCAGAGAGACAGACGGAAATGAGGGGAGAGGCAGGCGTGGGGGTGTGTGAGAGACCTGTTCCTTCGGGACGTTCGCAGGGTGTACGGGAGGAGCCCATTCACATACTCAATGTGGCCATCAAGACGGACGCAGACATCGATGATGACGGCTTGGCGGCCATGTTCCGGGAGTTTACCCAGTCCAAGGTAAGGCCACGTCCCCCCCCCCACCCATTTCCGCCTTGAGGCTCCCCGCACACTGACGTGTCTCATCTTCATCCTCTCCAGAAGTCCGTTCTCTTTGAACACGGAATCCGCCGGCTTACCTTCCTGGTGGCTCAGAAGGTGAGCCTTTGATCGTTCTTTGACCTTTTGTTGCCCCGCCCCTCCCCCACCCCCCCCCCCCACCTTCACACTCATCTA
>JAABNY020000064.1:2777976-2799432 GCA_015164015.2 Brevimyrus niger
GGGAGAGAGAGAGAGAGAGAGAGACAGGGAGAGAGAGAGAGAGAGAGAGAAAGGGAGAGAGAGAGAGAGAGAGAGAGAGAGAGAGAGGGAGAGAGAGAGAGAGAGAGAGAGAGGGAGAGAGAGAGAGAGAGAGAGAGGGAGAGAGAGAGAGAGAGAGAGAGAGAGAGAGAGAGAAAGAGAGAGAGAGAGAGAGAAAGAGAGAGAGAGAGAGAGAGAGAGAGAGAGAGAGAGGACAACTCCACCGACCTAAGGTCCAGGATAAACCGGGCAGTACCATGCAGAACCGGGCCGGTGTCCATCCACAGGTGTCCTAGTCCTGAACTCCACCTCACCACCACTTCTCTCTCTCTCTCTCTCTAGCAGCTGTGGACGCCGGCGGAGTGCGGGGGGGGGGGGGGGCACAGCTGACATACTTGCCCAAAAAGGATTTTGTCCCCCTTTGTCCCCTGGGGGCTGCAGGTACCTCATGCGAAAGACACCAGCCGAGCTTCCACCGTGAGCTGGGTGGTGAGCCGGGGGCAGGCTGCACAGACAGACCCCGGCATACAGAATTGCAGATATCTGCTCGACAACCCGGTCCAGTTATGCAGTAAAGTTCACGAATGGACCGGGGTATATGGAAATATAGGGACACGAGCACAAATCCAGATGTATAGAAACATGGGGATCTGTTCACAAAAGGTTACGGTTATATAGAGAAATGGATCCCCTCACAAACAAGTTCCGGTTACAAAGAAACGCATGGATCCCCTGACAAACAGATCCGGTTATTTAGAAACAAGCTGAGGCGTCAGAAGAAGCGATCAGCCCATTGAAAGGATTAGTTACTACTCCCTGTAAGTGATGAGAAGGTAGATGCAGCAGAGGGGGATGCCGGGTGACCGGCTGTGACGACATACGAAGTGAACTGTCCCGTCCGAGCTCCGGGTTGGGTGGGAGATGTAGGGCAGGGACAGTGCAGAGGACCAGGGCAGATCCAGACACCAGCGCCCATCCCATTGTCCGAGAAAAGGGCACATCTGGATACGGATCTCATTACCTCATTTACCGCTTGCTGGGGGGTTCACTTACCCAGGGCTTGCTTGGTTAGCCGTATGTCTGGACAGGGTTAGGGTCGGGGCCCTGCCGACCCAAGCAGAGTGAGCCGTTACCAGTCACGTGGAACAGGCCAGCTGCTGTCGTCTTGCCCACGAGCCCCAGGGCAGCCAGAGGCGCGCAGTAACACAGACATCTGTACAACTCAGACGCACTGTGGGGACGTTTCTCCCGCTGTTACACTGGCGCTCACTGGTGCGCCGCTGTTCACGGAACATTAACCATCACCATCCACGGGGAAGAACCAGCGGCAGCGTGCTCGCGCTCTCCCCCTCCCTCACACACACACACCTGCACTCGCATGTTTGTGGGGACCATGCATTCATTTCTATGGGCAAAACCCTAATCCCAGCAATGACACCCGTAGCTCCCACCCAGCCCTAACCATGACCCTGAGGAATGAAACGAGATACGAGACTTTTAGCATTTTTAGTTGTTTCGATTGCTGTCACGGATTTTTCGCAAAAAAATGGTCCCCACAATGATATATATATATTCACTCACACACACACACTCTTCCTCTCTCTCTCTACACATAAAAAAAAAACATAAAACCAGAACCTGTTTAAGTGCCCCAGTTCTGGAGTAAGCACTGAACATTAAACACCCGTTTCTTGAATGGCCAGATTTACTCCTTGGACCGTAACTGATCACGAGAGTGCGAGCGTTTCAGAAATCATCACGTATGACCTGTGTTGGCTGACAGGCGCTATCAATTATAGGCGTTCGTAGCCTCGTTACTGTAATGACAATATGGTGATGACGTCAGTCTGTCCATCAAGGCTGTGCGTGTCTACATATGCACATATATGTTTACACACATCGCACAGGGTCCGAGCCTCAGGAAGACACAGGGCACAAAGCCAGCCCTCTGATGTATGCATGACTGGACCTGCATTTACATTCTAATCGGTTTTCAGACTCAATTAAAAATGAGCTCTTGACTCCTCCGCTCATTGGCTCGTTGCCCCATATCTTCATCATGGAAACCGTTCACCGGAACGCAAAGCTCCAACCAATGAACGATGACATGACTGAGGAAATTTCCAGAGCCGCAGCGCCCCCTTGTGGCCGGACGCCTAACATTTGACATTTTTCAACGTCTTCCACCGGCCCCGCCGAGGAAAAACAACGCGTGACCGGCGGGTTACGAGCCCCAAGTGTAAAGGGAAGCATGACCTTCTGAAACACCTCAGCTGGTAAGAGCTCCTATGAAGATGATGATAAACTGGAATCGACAAGCATCTCATTCACGCGATCAAGACAAGCCAGGCTACCCGTTTGCTACTGGCAACACATTAAAAATAAACTACGGTCCATTACACCAAGGTATGAAATGAAATATTTAATCCATCACATCTTGAGGAAAACCTTTATTTTTATTTTGCCCTGAGAAAAAATGAGAAACATGAACGAACGCATCTGTGACGTAACGCAAGGCTGGCAGAATCATCGCCTCGGGAAAGTGCCACGCCCTCCGGTCTGGCAGGCCACGCATCACACGGCCATATCCGCCACATTTCCCATAATCCCCTTCACCGAGGAGAAGGGCCACACTCTGGTGCTCTCGCTCTCATGCCTACGGTTGGGGTCGCGGTGGTTCAGGTTAAACTGCCGGAGAACGTGTCTATAACAAACGTGATACTGAGCCGCCTGAACTGGTCACACGGTGTGACAGGGACAGTGACAAGGCAAGCTGAGCGAAAGCAGCCATGGCTAAACGCCAAGGCAGGTCAACCCGCCCCCCTCCCTCCCGGCCAGCCCTTCAGCCATATACTATCCAAGAAAATATTAAACTGGGCAGTAAAGTTTACTGTGGTGGGGGCAGTTTGCTAAGTTGACAATCCCTCAGAAGGTGGATGTGGTGGAAAGGGACTATAAAACTGAACTAATCTGACGACCTCGTCTTAGAGTCTCAACCCAAGCGGATGTCGGTAAAACGGGTGGGGGGGGGGGGGTTCCAGGCCTGGCAAAGAATAACCAAGGGAGCACGGAGTGCGGAGCACCATGTCTGAGGCACCGTAAGACAGTTTGACCCGATTTCCAGGTCCAATTAACAGATGGGACAGGAACAGGAAGCCTTGGGGGGAACGAGGACGGAGCCCAGCCAGTGATGGAGCCCCCCCCCCCAGAGCCGGAGGAATCAGAGACTATTATCCGGAAACAGTGGCTCTCAATTAAAATAGGATTTAGCACAGAGATCCGACGTGCTGACTTAGATTAGACAGCGGCTCCTTAGAATCCAGGAGGCCAGGAAGCCGATAACCCGGATTCTTATTGGATGACGTCAAAAGGCACGTGTCCAATAGGAATCCAGGACGGGGACAGAGAATCATTTCAAGGTGGCAGAACCGTTCAGCTGCGATGGGGAACACGCACCAGGCTACATGGAGTGTGCAGAGACAAAAAACACAAACACGTGACACACGTGGCCGGGAGGTGTGAAGATGGTCTCATGACCTACGATATATCAGGCCCAGCCCCCCCCCCCCAATTGTGTCTGCATTACACAGAATTGAACAGCCCCAAACGTTAAAACAGTTTTTAATGTTATTTTACACTTTGTGCGTACAGTACCAATAGAGGCAAGACACTGTTTGAATGTGTTTGTTAAAGGGAGGCATCAGCTTTCATATCTGACACTGATCACCCCACCTAAGCAACATCACACACACACACACTCATTCTAAGGAGCCCACCATCTGATATCACCACCCAGCGCCCCCTGGTGGCTGAGAGTGATGTTACCCATGGCCCATCTCCATCACCCCCCCCCCAGTGAAGCCTGAGTCTCAGCGGCCGTGCCGGGGGAGGGCTCATCTACAGGGTCCACCCCGGGACATCAGCAGGGAGTGCAGCAGGATCCCTGCGGGGGAAGGGAGAATGGATACAGAGCCGAACGAGGCGGGTCGATGTGGGACGCGAAGCGGCCTCTGTCAGTTCGGGGCTACCTGTCGCCACGGAGACGTTGAGGGACTCGACGGCAGGATGCAGCTGGTGTCGAGGACGAATTGTGACCAAGCTGTGGCATAGAGACAGGATCTCCGGGGACAGGCCATTGCCCTCCCCCCCTGCGAAGAGAGAGAGAGCGCCCACTTACAGGAGGCAGACCTCTCCCAGCCAATGGCTGTCAGGTGTCCCCCATGACCAAGCATGCAGGTACGTCTTACCCATCAGTAGCAGTGTGGGTCTGCTTAGTCGGAACTCCACACAGTCCAGCACGGGGACGGCCGTGTTCTTGTCCGTCATCCCCACAGAGCCCAGAACATGCCACCCCCGACTCACCTTCTCCTGAAAACACAAACAGCCCAACACACAAGTGGTCACACTCGCCAGTCAGGGTTATGAACCAGCAGCAAAGCCTTTGTTTAGACCCAGAGGGATATTTTGTGTGTGTTCATAGTGCCCTCTGGTGGACATTGGAGGTATCACAACTGTCAAAGTCCAATCAAGGTAACGGAGTTAAGTCCCCTTTGGTACCTTCAACAACTGGCTGAGGCTGTCATAGCCGTAGACACCCATGACCTCCATCACCCCTGAGCTGGCTTTACTGACGACAGGAGTCAGGGGACAACTAGGAAAAGAGACCAGTTGAGGTACGGAGTACCGTTACATGCTAAGCAAACCAACGTAAGAGACGCTGAACTTCAGAGCCAATGAGATGCAGCCAAAGTCCCGGTAAAAGCAGCATGCCACTGACGGCCGTACCTGTTCCGCAGGCTGCTGGCGACTCGGTCCACCCCCAGGAAGTAGGCAGAGCGCAGGATGGCTCCAAGATTCATGGGGTCTTGTATCCCATCCAGTACCAGCCAGAGGGGGGGGTCCGTGTCTCCCTGCTCAAGCTCTGCATCTTCTCCGTCCGAGAGGAACTCCAAGGGGCTGGCCTCCAAACACACGCCCTGGTGGACCCGCCTGCCGCTCATGGAGTCCAGCTGTGTCCTGCTGCAGCGCTGGATGGGTACCCCCCAGCGGCGGGCCTCCTCGCACACCTTCTGCACGGAGTTCCTCTGGGGCCCGAAACCCTCCTTGACGCACAGTCTATAGAGCTCCCTCCGGCCCTGTGTGACGGCCAGGAGGCAGGGAGCCACGCCGAACAGGACCTCCACGCGGTCCCCGCGACCCTCCTGGCGCTGCGCCCCCCGCCGGCCCTCCGCCAGGTCCTCCACTCGCAGCTTCAGCAGCTCGGGCGAGATCCTGCCACGCGCCGGAGCGCGAGGATGTGGGGCGCCCCAAGCGATGTCGGCGTGACCGCGGCGCCGGGGCACGGTTGTCCTGGCGCTCGCGCCCGCCTCGCTGTCTCCAGGGAAACGCAAAGCGGCGGAGTGAGCGAAGGAAGCTGCGCCAAGTCTGGGGCAGCACCGCCGGCAGGTCCAGCTCGGCGTTACCGCGGTTATTCTCATTAAAATCATCATGCACCGTCGGGTTCAACTGTCGAACATTACCTGAGCAGAAGACTATGTCTATTTTACTACAAGCTGAAATAAAAACGCCTAATCGAGAAAACTTCAGCAAACACTACCTACAAACGAGAAGCAGTCAGATTACTGCGTGATTTAATTAGATCGTCGGGTTTAAGTTCATCTGTATCGTCCCACGTTTTTAAAGATATAAAGACGAAACCCGGAGCCGTATTCATCCCGCAGTGCTGAGAGTGAAACTACATTTCTCTAGGAATATACTGCTTGAAATGACACAGCTGAAGTCGACTGGATTTCACTTTACGTTGTCCTGTTCGCCCGAAGCGCAGCATGTTTACTGCGCACCTTCCCGGCCGCCGTACTTCCCGCACGGAAAAAATATAGTACCCTCCGCTGTCATAGTGAGGAACTGCAGGTGTTATCGTTATTATAAAAGTAAAAAAGAATCGTTTTTATTTATTTAGCAGACTCATTTATCCAAAGCGACGTACATGGAGCTGTTGCGGTTAAACCACTCTCTCAACAGAAAACATTTTTATTTTTACAAATGTAATTTCTATCTAAAATTCTTATGGTAACGTACAGTGTATTTTCTAGTAATAAACGTATTATAAATGATTTTAAATGAGTGACATCAACAAAGTTTTCAAAAACGTATGCTTTGACACACGTTTCCTTCTGGCAAAACAGCAGGTGAAAATAAATATGTTCGACCGGGAAGTCAGGGCAGGTTTGTATGCCCCACCCTCTTATGTCATTTTCCGTAAAATTGTACATATTTGAGACCGTCTCCCTGTCGCAATTAGCAGAAACACCAGCCGGAGACGGGCAAGTTCAACCTCTTTTCCCCGACTTTGGCACTGTCTAGACTGGTTTGTATGCACAGCAGCCATTTACACACAGTATCCCTGGTTCTGGCAGTGAAGCTGTATTTTGTGATCGTATCTACTTTCCACATAGAGATTAATCATATGTACAACATGGCAGCCAAAAAATAACATCAATCAGCATCTGTGCTGGGGTACAGGGGTCGCCTTTCAATGCGATTCAGCTGTTTCGCTATCCCACAAGTGTGCAGTGAAATACAAAACTGTCATGTGGGTGTCACCATGCTCCATTTTGCAAACACGCAGCCCTACTAGACAAAACAAATACTCAAAACCTCCACACATTCAACTTCACGAGATTATCAGTGCACATAATCTGTACCACAAATCTGTTTCTCAGCCACAGTGATTCAATATGCTTCTCCAGGGGGTGGGTGGGGGGGGTGAGACAAGGACATCATTTGTACCTCGAGAACGACCCCCATCAGATGCGAAGGAAGAGAGGGTTGTTTGCACTTGTTTATTGCCGTGAAGCATAATTCAGGTCTGTGAGATTTACATATACCGATTTCACAGGTCTGTGTCTTATTCAGGAAATACGAAGCCGTTGGAGAATCTGGAAGGCTCCCTAGAACACAGACCTCAGCAGGTAAAGAGCAGCAGCAAACATTGTCATCACCGTGTCTGGAGATCAGGCCAATCTGAAATGGAGGCCCCAAGCAAAGGAGCCCCCACTTCAATAACCAGAAAAAAAAATCACACTTGTGTGTGCATGGTCCTCTACTACCATCCAGGTGCTGGGGGGGGGGGGGGGGGGGCACCGGCAGGGGGGCAGGGCCCTCAGGACAGGCCACTCAGCCTCTCGCTGACCTCCCACAATTTCCTGGCCACGGCGTCATCCCTGGCGTGGGCGCCCAGCTCCTGAGGCAGGCAGCAACTGAAGTACTGTCCGCTGAGAGGCTCGAGGCCCTCCTGCAGTGCGCAGTGCAGCGTGGTCTGGGCCCCCTCCTCTGGGTCCAGGAAGAAGAGGCGGGACACAGGCTCGATGAACACCTTCTGCCACAGGCTGACGTGGCGAGACAGCTCCGTCCTCACAATGCCTGCGCGACGGAGGGAGCAAGCACGGGACGTCAGGGACACGCACACATCCTCTACCGGGGTCCTGCCGTCCATCACCTGTACTTATTCCAGCACATTTCCCTGAGTGACAGGAGCCCTAAGGGATGTGGAATATAGTCGGATTGATCCAAGTTGGGGGCCCAAAATCTCTAGCAGTGCTCCTGTTTGTAACAGTACAAATCTGGTGTTTTTTTTCAATGATCCATTTTGTTATTGCACAAATAATGTCACTGATTCATTAATACATATTTCCTTAATATTCCACTATTCTATTTTTCAGGATATTCCATTTATGTACCGCGTTTTTTAAAAAAATAATTTGTCCGCATTATGTGTTCCGTCTTTGCATTACATGTTTGTTCATCTGTGCTATACAGACCTGCACAGGAATATCCCCCTGGGATCAATAATGTTCATCTTAATCCTAATCTTATACATACACAGAACCCGATATCTACGATGAGCCACTGATATTCATCAGGGCCCCATCTCACCCAGGCCACCGCCTCTTCACCCTGCCGCCCTCTGGAAAGCTCTATAGATCCATTAAGACGAGCAGATCCAGACAACTGAAAAGCTTCCATCCGAACGCTATCAAAGACCTGAACTAAATGACTGTTCACTGCATCTAAATGCAAGGTTCTGATCTCCTGTCTTTCACCAGTGTATATGGAAAAGTGCAATATCCCTGGGACTCATTGCAATTACCATCATTTATTTATTTACTACCAATATACTTAGACCTTGTATATACATGTGCACTTGAAAAGCACTCAACCAATGGTTTATTGGTTTATATAAATGCCTGTGTTTTTACTTTGTTGTGTGTATTAAGGAGACACTAAATGTCATTGTACACCTGAGCAATGACAACAAAAGGCATTCTATTCTATTCCATTAATAAAATATTACAAGCAGAAGTTTTGAATAAAACTGGCTTAATTAATACTGCCTTAAATCTGGCTACACATGCTTTTAAGTTAAAAAGCCCAGCCACTGATGTGGGTCATGGCAGCGGGCGGCGGGTCACGCACCGGGGTGAACGCTGTAGCAGGAGACGGGGGTCCCGGCCAGCCGCCTGGCCAGCTCGCGTGTGAACAGCACGTTGCACAGCTTGCTGTTGCAGTACGCCTGGAAGAACTGCCAGCTGTAGCGGCCGGAGCCCAGGTCCATGGTGGCCAGGAGCTCGTCGAAGTCGACGCGGCCCCAGCGGTGGGCGACGGAGGACAGCGTGATCACACGGCCCCCCGCCCCCTCCTTCAACCTCTCCAGAAGCAGGCAGGTGAGCAGGAAGTGTCCCAGGTGGTTGACCCCGAACTCGACCCCGAAGCCGTCCTTCGTGCGCCCGTCCGCCACCAGACCTGAGCCGCGTCGGAGACACGGGTGCGTGAAGCTGATGGGGAGGACACCGAGGGGGGGGGGGTGGTACGGGACTCACCAGCATTGTTAATCAGCAGGTCGAGCCGGGGCTCCGTCTTCAAGAAGGTTTCCGCAAAGGATCGAACAGACTGCAGGCTCCCCAGGTCCAGCTGCAGGTACACCACCTGGGTGCTACCAGTTTCCTGGAGAGCATATAATGTTCAGACTACAAGAAAGCAAGCAAATTCACTCCCCCCGGGAGCAAAACAGTTAGCCTCTCACCAGCTCGATGTCTTGGATGGCAGCCTCCGCCCTCTCCTGGCTGCGACAGGCCAGGATTACCCTGGCCCCCCTCCTTGCCAGCTCCTTGGCTGTGGTTTTCCCGATGCCGGTGTTTCCCCCTGAGGGAAGCACACGAGTAAGTCCCGCTTAACACACACGTGAACCTAACAGCCAGGTCCGCTCTCACCTAGTTATAGGGAAAAGGCGGTCTGACTGCCCTCGGGTCGGTAAATGCGCTTGGACCCAAAGCCCGCTTATCATCAGACGTCAACTTCGGTCAGCTGGCTGGCGTGAGATTTTCAACTCGAGACAAAGGCCGCAGACGCATTTACATGTTTGTAACAGTTTTATTATCGTGTAAATAGTCTGCAGGGTTTGCCAACTACCCCAACGCTTTTGATGTGGCTAATTTTAGGTTTATAATGAAATAATAGATTTGCCGAAAGATTTCTTGCCTGAGTCTGAAACCGTGAGTGAAACGCCAGATATAAAAGTTAGCAGCCCTGCATTTCGACCAAAACTGGACTAAAACCCAAAAAGGAAACTTCCCTGAAAAACTGGGACCGAAAGTAAGTCGGCTGCTTAAAAGGCTTGTTCCAAAGCACAAGTATGGTTTATGCGGATCAGTGAACTGGCTTTAAAAACTCCGCTGGTTTCATGTAACAAAACAGGGCGGCGGAGACCCTTCGAGTCATCCTACCTGTGATGATGACCGTCTTGCCGGTCATGGGCGCGCCACTCACGCACACAGACCTCCGGAAGAAGGTCTCGGTGATCAGAGCGTAAAGTGCATAAATCGCGACGAGCAGCGCGGCCGCTGTCAGCAAGTCGCACATGGCGCGGCTGGATAGATGGACGCGGGGCACCGAAGACGCTTGGCGAGCTGTGGCGCTGGACCAGCACGGAGCGGCGACTTGGCTCGAATCAGCTCCACTCTTTTTCTTGTCTCCCACTGTCTTTGCTTGTTTTACCGGTTTGCCACCTCTAGTCCCCCGCCGAATTGCAGTCCGGGCTCGGTCTACCGGTCGAGCCGGTCGTGAACAGTAAACTTATTCACCCCCAGTATGACAGGTTGGGGAACCGGACTGGCGCAGGATCCAGCTTCAGACTGACCGCAAAATAACCGGAGATTTTCTAAAAATGGATGCAAAACAAAGTGTCGTTCGTGGGACCGGTCTGATCTGATTTCGGACAGTGATAAAAAATACGCGGCACACTTAAAAATAAACTTTCATAGACCTGGGAATAAAGAGCAGGCTTAGCTATTACTAGGATTATGTAATTGTAGCAAGTATCGTTCATCTTTCTGCCCTCGCTGAGTCTGGGTAAGTGGGCGGGTTTACAGGCCGTAAGCCCCCCCCAGAATTTACCCATTCAAACAGATTAAAAGCGGCGCACACCCCCTCCCGGCCCGTCCACATCACTCAAATTAAGGGACACGAGTTTCTGCCAGTTTGTTCTTTAAAAAATCCTGTGTATATTTACACCGTTTTAACAGACAATTAGACATCAAAGTTTGTGTATTTACAACACAGATGCTGGTTCCAATGGTCTGGAATATTTACACGTTAATTGAAAAACGGAGAACACAGACACATCCCCCCTTTTTTGTTCCGTAGACAACGGGAGACATTTAAAATATAACAGTGCGTTTATATACCAGAGAGCATTGCCGGCAACAAGCCGAGTTTCTTAATTTGTGTGTTCAAACACACACACACACACATACATACAGACGCATATATAAACACACACAACGTGTATATTTTAACGCACATACGAATATACACGTGTACATGCAAATATACGTTTCGCATGTGTGCCTTTACACGTACCTACACGTGTATCCATATTGAATGCTTTATATCCATCTGCAGTGCAAAAAGACACCAACAGTACAGATACGGAGATTAAAAAGTCCAAGAAAATCATCGATTTTCCAACGTATAAAATCCGACCCACACGGCGCCGACAAGACCTCAAAGTAAAAGCCACGCTCGCTAGCGCCCCCTAACGTTATCAAAGTTTCTCTTTCCTTGTATGTAAAACGTAACAAAACGTTTAGAAACTCCATGTGCAACTTGCCACAAATTTTTAGCCCCAAAAAATACTTCATTTCATGCAAATGTCTGTAGTTAAATAAGAATAATTATTAAAAATCCTCTTCATTTGTACAAGTTGGCTGGGGGAGGCTGTTGCCAGGGTAACCGGTTGCTAGGGGACGGCACTGCGACACAACACCGGAGGTGGGCGGAGCTTGAGAGTCTGCCGGGCGGCCGGCTCTGTCCGCGTGTCCTGCTCCTCCTCGCCTTCCTCCGGCTCTGTCCGCTCCTCCACCTCCCTGCCCCGCTCCGGCGGCTCCTCCTTTGCCGGCACGCGCGTGAACTCCGTGACGGTGAACACGAACTGCAGGCAGCCCAGCTTCACGGAGCTGCCGTGGTGGAGCAGCGCCGTGCCCTCCCAGCCCGCCCCGCTGCCCCCGATCAGGCTGGAGCTGCTGGCCCGGCAGCCACAGGGGGGGCATGCCCCGCTCCCCGACCGGCTGCTCATCACGCCCCCTGCTGGCACCGTTTGCCCAGTGCCTTCCTTCTCTTCCTCCTCCCGCTTCCGTTTCCTACAGCGCCCTGTGGGACACAAGCACGCCACCGGCCAATCAGAGAGTCCCGCAGCATCCGCGACGCTAACAACAAGTAGGGTCCCTGACCACTATTACAAAATGACTCTGCGGCCTGGGCCCCAACTACTATGCCACCTAGTGGCTGCCAAGGAGAAGGCTGGAGTGTCTGGTGAGGGGGGACTCACGGCCGTGCGTACGCGCTCTTGGGACCACGCTGCCAGCAGCCATGGGTGGGGTCTTCTCAGAGAAGTCGCAGGAGTACAAGACATTGTCGACCGTGGTCCCGTGCTCACTATAGTTCAGCAGCTCGTAATGCTTGGTGTTCTGGATAGACGGACACGCAGATCAGGTGACAGAAAAGGGGCATGAACCATGGAGAAGGAATGATACTGCAATGACCAGGACTATGATTAAACCAGATCTCGAACGTGGACAAAATTGGCCAGTTTTACCAGATACGGAAGGATCAGACGATGCAACTCACTATTTATTCACACGTCAATGTAAGTGAACAAAAGAACAAAAAACACGAATGTTCCTTTTATTCATTCATAGAGCAGGGACACTTAATCGCTATGCCCCCTGGTGGACAGTGCTGGTACCCACCTCGTCGTAGAAGATACAGGCGTGCTTTCCCGACACGTAGTTACAGTGTCCGTACTTTGTCAGGCATACGTCCATGTCGGCACCTGGTGACGGGGGGAGGGGTGAGGGTGTTACTGAATGTCAACCTACGTCACTCGAACCTGCAGCCGGAGTCCAGGGTCCCGCTCACCTGTTCCTATGTACAGGGTCCTGTACCACATGTTTACTGCTTCACCTTTTCCCGTTAGGGGGTAAAAGGCAGCGCGGGCCTGACCCTGGGTATTTACAGCTGGGGAGGGACAGAGAGGAGGGAGTGAGTAACGTGTATAATAGTGATGGGCAAAGTGATACTTATGAACCATTTAATGTATTTTTTGACACCACTAGATGGTGCTGTCTGTCAAAAAAGGGCTCAAATCATGCCCCAAAAACAAGCCAAGAGCACCATCTAGTGGGGTCAAAAAATACAGCAAATGGTTCATGAAGCTTCATTTGCCCATCACTAGTGTATAATCTACAAAAGGGCAGGATGAATGGGGAGGGGCTGCACCTGGAAGGGGCGGAGACTGTGGCTTTGCAGAGGGCGGGGCTTTGGGCCGAGAAAACTGCCGGATCCTTTGCCAGGCGAGGACCCTGATGAGCTGTTCATCCAGGAGACTCAGATCCACGTCTGCAGGGGCAAAGAACGTCCCGCCGTTATAAAGCCGCCGGAAAAGTAAAACCATGAACATCCATGGAGCCTGATGCCGAGTCACCGGAACCCCCTACAGTTGACCTGTTACAGCCTAGAAGCCCTTTCACTGCTGCTCGCGCTGGAGGCAGGGGCCTTACCAACAGCGCTGCTGTCCTGGGGGGCTCTGGGCAGGGGGATGGACGGTGGTGGTGCCTTTCCGGGCCGAGGGAGGAGGGACCCGGCCTCCTCCACTTTGACGTCGGTGCCGAGTGAGCCCACGGGCTGCTGGGTGAGGTCACAGGACCCTGGGGTGTTGGCGGAAGGCGCACGGCGGCGGGGGGGCGCTTCCGGCGGCTGCTCCTCACGCGGGGCCGCGGGGCGGGCCAGGCCGCTGTCGTCGGGGGTGAGGCGAGGCTTGGCGTCGGCCTGCTCGCAGCGCCGCGACAGGGAGGGGCCCTGCTTGGCAGATAGGTGCCTGACAAAGCTGCACTGTAGGGCGATAACGTCCTGCAGCCACTGCGAGATAGTGGGGGAGGGGAGCATGGTGCCGCATGGCTTGCATTATCATACACAGCTACTAGGGGGCACTGTGGCGCTTAATAAATAAAGTGATGGCAGAGTCCACGAATGCATGCACTGTGCCGGGAACGGACAGGTGGACCTCTCACCTCTCTCTGATCATCCTCGCTGGTGAAGCGGCAGGTGGAGGCGGATAAGGAGGAGGGTGGGTGCTGAAGGGGGGGGTCTGATACACCATTACAGATGAGCTCCCCAACTCGGACCCCATCTGGGGCCCGCAGGGCCAATGGACAGCGGTATAAGGACTTGATGGCTTCAGGCACCTGCCAAGGTTGTTGGGGGGCGAGGGGGGGGCACACAGTTGGAATGTTACCATTTGACTTTATTGCGGTGTGGCTGGGGGCGTGGCTTACATAGGACAATCTCCTCCTCAAGTGGGTGTGACCCAAGGTGGGGGGGGGGGAGTGGTTACCTTGAACATGCCCCTCTGTTGGGGGTGTGGCCAGTGCTCCTGGCGTGACCGCTGCAGGAAGTCCACTTTGACGGCCTGCTGGGAAATGCGGTCCTGGAAGCGGTCGAGTAGCTGGCACCGCTGGCCAAAGGTCAGGCTGCCCTGTAACGGGACAGGACCGTGGAAGTGGGGCATGATGGGAAACAGAGGAGTATGTGGTGGTGGGGGGGGGACGACGCAGGCTGGCACTCACCGCCACAGCTGCCTCGTGCTGCGTGTGACTGGAGCACACCCACGCCCCTGTAGGCATGGCCGACAGCGGGGGATCCGTGCAGCTCATGTGGAACAGCAGGGGGCAGTAGTCACACTGGATCAACGGAGCCAGGCGGCAGGTCCTGTGGGGGCAGATCAGCGAGATGATGCGCTTGTGGAGGCGTGGCATCCCGGCAGAGAGGCCCCCCCCCCGACACCTTCTCATCGTGCTTTGCCGCAAGCAGAACCCCAAGACAGCAGAGATTACAAGCCCGGGGGTCAGAGGTCAAGGGTCAGGGATCATACCTGCCACAGGAGAAGCACAGCTTCCCTGGCAGCGGAAGTAGCCCACCAGGGTCCAACTTGTGCTGGGATCGCTTTACGCTCTTCCCAATGGAGGACAGATCTTTGCGTCTCCGCTTACTGCCCCCTGAGTGGACAAACACACACACACACATACATAAGCTTGCGCACACACACACACACACACACACACACACACACACACACACACACACACACACACACACACACACGCCTCACCTGACATGGCCCCTGGGCCGCCAAGCTCACTGGGCAGCGGAGACCCAGTACAGCCCCTTGTCATGGCGGCGGCGATCAGCATTGCCAAGGGCTTCTGCAGGCATGTCCCGGCACCATCCAGCGCCGAGCCCAGACCCTGCGGCTCATCCTCCACATCCAGCAGGTCCTCGTCCTCGTTCTGCTCAGAGGGCGTGGCCGTGTCGGTGGAGGCTCCAGAGGCAGGCGTGGCCGGCCGCTCCAGCAGCCGGACCTGGGCCATGGCGGGGCTGGGCTCTGGCCACAGCTCCGCCCCTCCCTCCAGCTGCACGGCGTCCAGCTCTGGGTCGGGTGTCGGCTTGGTCAGAGTCCGCTCCAGGAGCCCGTTGACCTGCTCCTGCTTCTGCAAGTGTACGGAGAGGGGTTAACAGCTTAGCCGCGCCAACAGGTGACATAAGTAAGTTACTCAACTACGGTGATGTGACCTTTCTGTAACCCCACTGGACAAAGGCTTACTACAATTCCATTCGGTAAAGGTTTACTGCAATCCCATTGGATGAAGGCTTACTGCAATCCCATTGGATGGCTCAGAAGGCTTCAGACAAATAACCTAATGAGGGAGAATCTCAGCTTACCTTCCTGTGAAGGATGCAGAGGTGACACATCCAGCCAGCAGGGGGCAGTGTTTCCTCACTCAGTGGTGGGTCGCTGTAGGCAGCAGAGAAGCAGAAATTTGCTGATACGGCCCACATACTTTAAGCACGAGACCAAGGTGATAAGGGCTGCATGTTTCTTTTGAAGGGTTCAACCATGCAGGGCGTGTGAAGCGGATTTCCTGCCGGGTGAAGAGCAGCCCGATCACAACTAGCTGCCCCACTAAGGCAGGAACTGCAGACCCTGCTCCCCCTTGGGCCCCAGCAGGGCAAGTGGGCAAACTGTCCGGCGCGATAACATCACACCCGAGTTCTTCACCACAGAGATTAGCCACAACTAAGCAGGAAAATGTCTGAAAGGGAACTCCGCGAGTAGCAGAGAAGGCAGTGAAAAACAGGTCGAACCGCATGAGAGGGGGAATCACCCCACCCCAGATGGGGCCGCTGCAGACAGGAAAACGGAGGCCCGGCTGAACCACAGCGGTAGCAGGAAAGCAGCTTTAAATCACTTTACAGTCACATATAATGTGTACACAGTACAGGGTAGATACAGCAATAACAGTGATGACTGCCAGGCCATTCACTACAGCTGAAGAACGGAAGGACACGCCCCTCCCTGCCGCCTCACGTTATGCGTCCAGTCCCCACGCCAGGTGTGTGGCGCTGCCGCCACCTAGTGCCAGCGCGGGAAACTGCAGCGCAGATCACAAACAGATAAGACAGCCGAGAGTGGCCTTAAAGACCCCTGCAGGGCGCAAGCTACGCCTATGCTGCCTTGCTCGTCGTTTCAGAGGAGGAGCAAAGACCATTTAAAAATAAAGACTGCAGATACACAAAAAAAAGAAAGACTGCCAATATAAACCATTTATAAACAAACACTGCTGCTTGGGTCATTTATAAAACAAGGAGCCCTCATTTACAATAACCGACGTAGAGTAACCTATACTGTAAGACTATGGGGGCTCCCAGATAAGAACCGTTATGTGTTCAGTAAATATACCACCGCCACACACCTGAACAACGTCTGTGTTCAGCACTTTCCTTTCCAAGAGGAGAGACCTGAACAGGTTATTCATGTGACATCGCCACGGATGTTATCGTGTCATTAAAGTAACGCTGTCACAGATCGGGTCATCTCACACACATGTGTTCGGCAACTGTCCCGAACATGTCTTTAACGCGACGCTGTCATAGATCTATCATCTTCTTGGCCACAGCAACGAAACACCACTGCCAGCTTCCAACCGACCCATAACATTCGAGCAAAATGGCGCTCGAGTTTAAAAAATGGAAATTTAAATCCTGGTCGCCATATTGTGTAAACGTAAGCACATATGTGAGCGGAATCGGGGTTCCGGGCTTGAAGCTCCCCCGACACCCAGTGTCGCTAAAACATTTCAATAACGCACATAAACAAGCCGGCAGGTCTCACCAGCACTGGGGATGGAAGGCGGCAGGGCAGCGGTCACAATCCAGCAGCTCGCCGCCCTCCCCGCAGCCGTCACAGGCGCCGCGATTCGCCGCCCGGCTGTTTCTCTGGACCTCCAGCTTTCGGCTAGCCTTCCCTCCTTCATCCGGCCTGGGGGGCGCCAGCAGGGTCTGGATCTGCTGCAGGGTTGCAGATGAGAACCGCCGTCAGAACGTTGATGTCTGGCTGTTTACGCGATTAAAGTGGAGCTGGAAACACAGGGACCACAGGGACCGAGACCTCGGATCACGGAGCCGGGCCCGCCCCCCGGGACTAACAAGCAATGAGCCGGCAACTGTACCCCGCCGGTCCCGGTCTGGTCGGCCCTAAGCCGACATTGTGAGCGGTATCAGGACACCCGCAGCCTGGCACGGTCAACCTTCGCCCCGGTCTCACCTCCATCAGACCCCCTGATGTGTCCAGATCGTACGGCGCCCCGGAGCTCTCCATCCCGCCGCGTCTGCGCAGCAGCTCTCAATCAGTCCGTCTTCAGAAGACGCTCTTAAGGTAGAAATAAAACGAAAAACCTCCGACAAGTGTTCAGGGCGCAGTCAGCGTCCAGCCCGGGGGACGGAGCGCCCGGGCCGGCCCGCGTCGCCCCGAAGCGCGGTCTAATCAAAGCGACCTTCCGGGCTGACAGGCCGGAGACAGGATGCCCCACAAGCCCGGAGGCCTATCCGACAAGGGGCCGCCATGCGCTCCATGATAAACCTGGAGAAGCGGCCTGGCTGCGAGCTACGGATGCCGTGGCGAAGCGCCCGTTATGGCTGCGGGGGAGAGGCTGTCCGTCGGTTGCGACGCCGCTCTGGACGCGTCCCCTCCACGGCGACGGGGACGTGCACGGTGTCTGTGCGTGCGCGTTACCGAGACAGCCAACGCATCTGCCTGAGGGTTTTTGGCGCTGTGATGTTTTTATATGGAATTTCAACTGTTCATGCGCACAAATATTTCAGTTTACCTTTACACTTACATGACGTGATAACATAATTTGAAAGAAAATGTCAAACATTTATCACCTTTTTACTATACAGTAATGGAAGTCATTGTTGACAAATATTAATTTTCAATTTTGATTGGCTAAAGTGCATCGCACTAGACCAATTAGATTCACCGGTGTTAAAACGTGGCCGTAAACATAGACGCCATCTTGCATTTAGAGGACTCACGCTTTGCTGACGTTGTTTGTTGTGAGCGCTGGCTTATGAATTCTATGCATCGCTTTGTGTTGATAACAATAAATAACAGGACAAGCACGTTGGAAGCGAACAATCTGTTTAATAAAAATTAGATATTTTATATATACCTGTATTTTGATAAATTGATGCTTTTTTTTACTTGAAGTGGTATAAGTATTTGTGGAAAACAAATGATTAACTTGAGGGTTGAAACTATCACCCGATTTGCTGTTTTAATCGTGGCATTGGCAGCATGTATCAGAAGATGTGAAGCAGTAATGAAAAGATATTACATGAGGACATACCACATCATCCCATGGTCCGGTCATTTCTTTTATGTAGTTTAATATTTTAACAGTGTTTAGATCACTGGTCTTCCGTTTAGATGTTAAAACAGTAATATAACACATTTGGGTCCTGTGTGGGCCCGGTTTGGACTTAATAATATAATAAACTTAAGCACCAGCTCCATCGTACATTTACTGAAACACGGACTCATTGACTTTGGTGTCATGTGAGAGTTTCGGTACCCTATACCAATGACACAGTATGCCACCCAGAACCATATTACCTTAAGTTCCGTAGCTGTATGAGGGATGTTTCGTCTTGTTTTCTTATTTGCGATGTTTATTGCTAAATTATCTTGCTTCTGAGCCATTCAAGAAAAAAGAAATTCATCACAGGGTCATGGTGGGTTTGCTGGAGCTAATGCCAGTCCATCACAGTGAACGCACCAGGGGCAGCATTAGGGATGCCAGTTAAATTAACCACATGTTTCTCAGCAAGATTAGAATCCCAGAACCTGAAGGTATGAGGCAGCATTGCTATCTACTGAACCATCATGAGACCCCTTTTTGAAGAAAAAAAATATATATCCAAAGCCATATTCAAACACTGCATTTCATTATTAGCGTAATGTTTAGTGTAACTTCAATATTAATGTATTTTCTTTCTTCCATGTGTGCTCATCCAGATTATTAAAGAAGCTGACAGTGGACACAAATCATACCATATGAGTTTGAGAATCATAACAGTGGTCAACAGCAATCCGCAAGCAAGATTTTCACTCTTAAACTGTGAAATATTCATTGTAAAATCAATGGAAATTCATAACTATCCAAAAACACTGAAAAACTATTCGTAGTACATTGTGAGTTTGTAAGGAGCTCAAATTAACACATGTAAATTCTAAAGGAATTCACTCAGTCCAGTCAGTGTTGGCCGTTTTGTGGACTTGGTTCTGTGTTTTCCAATCACCCTGCACGTGTTAAGTGATATTCATGATATTTCAACATAAAAATGTCACACAAAGTAAAAGTGAGCCTCACGTTCAACACATCAGCCTGTTGAACATTTTATCTTCAGGTTGTCATCTAAAAGCAGGTTGTGCAAAGTTACAGCATGACAAGGACCAGCATTTAATACCATAGGAAGCACACAGAGTGGCTCCCTGAAATTTTCTGGAATAATCCAGGCAGAGGTACTTACATTCTCTCTACATGTAATACTCAGATGGTACCTTAGGGACACACTAGTGATTGTAGTTTTGATTCCAGTTGTTTTTCTGCACATATAATCTACTTTAGCGACAGGCAAAGTTGCAGCCCCCCATGATATTTGTTTTATATCCCCTGTTCATAAAACAAGCAACCTCAAACACACACACACCCCAGTAAATATTTCTGAGATGAAATATTTTTATATGAAATTATATGAAAACTGGCAAATCTCTTTCATTCTCAGGTGTCCTTATTTGTGTACCACGTAGGTCAACTAAGAGTGAATGAAGTGGGCAAACAGATTAGGAAGGAGAGGAACCCGATGGGATCGAGCCCTGGGTGACCTCCAGGTAAATCCAGTATGGAGGGCAAGGATGTAGGGTGAAGCCCAGTAGTACTGTCAGGTTTTCTTCGTGCTGCGTCACCCATGTCAGGGGTCATGACCTTTGGGCATCGAATGGCAGCATTTTAGGAGTCATTACATGTTACATGAAGGAGGATGGGTCTCGTGAGTGACCTCGACGAGAAGAATCTGGCCTCAGCACAGATCGCTGTAACAGCTTCCACACGTATCACACCTCTCCACTGTGTTTATAAGCTGGAGTCCGACGACGTCGGTTTGCCGGAATGTTCTTTTCCCGGGTCAGAGTACAGGACAACGTTCTATTCCCATGGTGCTTTGCAGGCTGTTTTCATCACACTGGATAAAGAGTCATCATAATTTGCAGAGCGAAGGAACAAATAAAAAAGTTTTCTGGTCCCTAGTCTTAATAATTCCTCAAACAGTTAAAACTAGAAATTGTTTCAGAATCTAAAAATACCCAAACGCCTTCAAAAAAAAAAAAAAAACACACAACAAAAGCACAACCCTCCCATTCTCTTGGCGACACTGTCACAGTTGTTCACTCAGGCAAGATATTTTACAGCAACCGGAAAGGAGGAAGAGGAGCAAAGGGGAGGGGGATGGATGTTGAAGGGGAGTCCGTGGTGGCTGAGGGGTGACGTGAGCTGCGGCGATGTATCCAAGAGGCAGGGGAAAGGGTGGCAGCTGCCCCCCTCCCCCCCAAGGCAAAGGTCATTAAATGGAGACCTCGTACTCTCTGGAGTCCTGTGAAAACCAGACACACACAGTCATCAAAGCGTAATGAGCAGGACAGCATCAGAGTGTGAGGAGGAGGGCAAGCTTGCAGACTGTCAAATAGTATGGGGTAAAAAGGCAGTCAAAGAAAATTATATCTGAAGAATCTTCACGTTGGTGTAAACTATGAGTTTCTTTCTATCAACGCTTGTCAGCTTAACCATTTCAAAATCTCTCCTATAGTTTCCCCAGTACTTGATGCAACCATCCAATATGCCTCAGCCACTAGCACACTGGCATTTGGGGTAATCAATACCTCATTGAATTATTAACTAATTAACTTAATTAAGTGAGCTAGTGGTGAAATTTAATGAGCACATGGAACGGCTGAGGTGCCCCTGAGGAGAGGTTTGGTGAACGGAAGCGGCGTTCATCTGGCCGTCCAGCAAGATGCCGGCGACTTTCAGGAGAACCAAAGATATTCCAGTTTGTTTTTGTTGTGTTACTCCTGATTTGCATGTGCTCTAATGTTAGTGTTCTTGTTCGGAGCAAATGTACACTTACTACCTAGATAAATAGGGTTAAACATTTCATTTGACTGCCTAAGACGTTTGCACAGTACAGTACTACACACACACACACACACACACACACACACCAGTGCAACAACAACAAAAAAAACCCCTTCAAAATGAAAATCAGGTTATCATGAGCATGAAGCAAGTACTGATAGAAAATGACAATAGGAAAGTGGATTTTAAAGAAAGAGCCCCCTGACTACTAATTGGAGTTGCTAAATTGCCCTTAGGTGTGCATGTGTGAGTGACTGGTGTGTGAGTGTGCCCTGCGATAGGCTGGCCCCCTGTC
>JAABNY020000064.1:2808691-2818970 GCA_015164015.2 Brevimyrus niger
ATCTATCTATCTATCTATCTATCTATCTATCTATCTATCTATCTATCTATCTATCTATCTTTCTATCTATCTATCTAAACAAACTGCCAGCAAGATCTCAAAATAGTCCCAATAGGGCTGTAGTTGGGCCCTACTTCCTATAAGCCCTTACTTCCTGTAAGCCCTCCTGGCCATTTTACCGATGCATTACCAAACCCCCGGAGTCAACCCGGCGTCAGCTGGTACCTTCATATCGGATCGCGGCGCCGGTGGACGTTCCGGATCCATCCGTGTTAAATTCGACATACAGGCAGCGGGAGGAGCTGACGACGCCCTCGCTGGGGAGGTACTCCACCTCGTACGAATCGTACAGCAGCGTGGAATCCACGTTGTCCCCGTCCTTTATCAAGAGCCTGAGGGACAGGTGACAGGGACACCGCTCAAGCTAAAAGGGTCACGCCGCGGTCGGACGTCTTATGAAGTGGCACGGCTTCGTGGTGACATCAGCCGGTGTCTGCACTGCATCTCACTGGCTGCTCTGTCCCCCAGGTCTGCACTGCATCTCACTGGCTGCTCTGTCCCCCAGGTCTGCACTGCATCTCACTGGCTGCTCTGTTCCCCAGGTCTGCACTGCATCTCACTGGCTGCTCTGTCCCCCAGGTCTTGGCAGACAGATGCAAATGCTCTTCATCTCCCTACACCTGAGCTTAAAAATAGGCAAAAATGTGGAGTCAGCGTGGGAGCTGGCGTTTCTCTCCACAACTCTGCCAACCAGGTACCTTCTAACTAACTTAGTGACTCACAAAGCTATTCTCCTGCTATCCAGTTCAATATTTCCCCCGAAGCAGGCCGTCTGATTCACTCGGGGACACATCAACCAGCTGCCTGTATGTATTTTAAAACTCCGGCAATTCTAGGTGCCGAGCCGCAGTAACGGCCACAGGGGCATAGGGGGCGTGCCGGGGTTACCTGTCGTCGTCCTCGGCCAGGGCCACCTTCTCGAAGTGAATGTGTAAGCGATGGCCTTCCGGCGCCTCCACCACCCAGTGGCAGCTCAGGTTGTTGCCTGGGGGGGGGGGGGGGGCGGGGGGGGGGGGGGGGCGGGGGGGGGCGGCCCCCCCCCCCCGGGGGGGGGGGGGGGGGGGGGGGGGGGGGGGGGGGGGGGGGGGGGGGGGGGGAGCGAAGGAAGGAGGCAGGGAGAAGAAAAGAGCAGGAAGGAACCCCGAGTAAATGGGCCCTTTGACAGCTCCTTGGAAAGGGACCAATTCGCTCTACAGAGCCCTGTGTGCCTGAGACAGCCCGGGGGATGCAGGGCAGATCTGCGGCCAGGACGCTGCCCGCTATCCTGTGACCGCCAGTGGATTCACACGCGGCCATTGCAGGGCTGTGTGGGAAGCTGCTTTCCCAAGCCTGGAGAGATTTCTGCTTCCCCGCATGTGTGAGTCAGCGGTTATTTAGCTACTACTCAGCTGTTACTCTACGGTTATTCAAGTATTACTCGGGTGTTACTTAACTGTTATTAGGCTGTTACTCATCCATGAATCAGATTTTTCTCAGTTGTTACTCAGCCGTTACGTAGCAGTAATTCAGCTGATACTGAGCCGTTAATCACTGCTACTTGGCTACTACTCAACTGTGACATAGCTGATATACTACTGTTACTCAAGTGTCATTTGGCTGTTACTCAACTGATACTCACCCGTTACTTGACTATCATTCAGCTGATACTCGGCCGTCACATGGTTGTTACTCAGGTGCAAATCGGCTGCTACTCAGCTGTTCCGTGGTGCGAGCTATCACTGATTTAGGGTTCATGGCTAGCAAAGTGACGCCTTGACACACCTTGGCACCGGGGCTCCTTGCCACTCCAGTAAGGCGTAGTCGCGTTGCGGCACGTGAGCGTGGGGGATCCCCGAAGCAGGTATCCGCCGAGGCAGTAGAAGTAGGCCTGGCCCCCTGCGTGGAGTCCGGTGACGGACACATCCCCCTGGGCCGGCCGCTGGGGGAACGGACAGCTGAGCACGAAGGCTGGCAAGGCAGAGAAGGAGAGAGACGCCACGACAGGCTTACTGGGGAAGGGCGGCGGAGTCTCCATCTTCCTAGAACCCGGTCCTGCTCCCTCGCTTGTCCATTTCCAGTCCCCGCCATACCAGTCCGGATGCTACTGTCCCCCTACCCACCCCCCACGAGCACTTCATTCCCACATCATTTCCACAAACACAGCTGTCTAAGTAAACGCCGTACCGAAATAGCGTAATTGGACGTTTCACACCCCCAGCCATTTTCACAGCTCGAACCATTTCCATTCTATCGCCCTAACGGCAGAGAGCCGCATTCCGTCCTTTTCAATCTCTGCCCCCTGCTGTTATTCGGGAAATAATCATTGTGTGTGTGTGTTTTTTTTTTAAGTGAGCTGGCAGACCTGCTACGGCCAAGTCGCAGTGCGCTCCAGTGCGGAAGCGTCTCCCCTGCACAGGAGCCCGTTAATGCTGGTGCTGACCAGGCGCCTGACCTGTCGCTGGCGAGCTGCATCAAGGCCAAAGAAAATGCAGTCGTACGGGTCAGACAAAGGGCCCCAATGCAGCACTGTGTGCCTCACTGGGACTACAACCCCCAGCTGTGTACACACATCACTGTATCAGCCCGCAGTGACCTGAGAAACATCCCGGAGGTGTTCAAGTCGATTTCACTCTCTGCTGCTTTACCCCATTTCTCGTTCGTTCTTTGTCGCTCGGCCGCCTCCCATTCAACGGGCCCCGTCACACCCCGAAACTAGAGGCTTTATCTGCCTTTAGAGAACTCGCCATTTCACCGAGAGGCGAGAGCAGGACGCCGCATCCTTCCCGTCGAAAGCAAATGATCAGATTCTCGGAAGTACAAAAGCCTCCAGAATCAGGAAGGGATGTCCCTGTCCTGTCAGGCCTGAGATTCACTGTCCCCTAGGAAGGGACCCGTCTGTCATGTCAGGGTTGAGGTAAACTGTCCCCTAGGAAGGGACGCGTCTGTCCTGTCACAGGCCAAAAGGGGTCGACTGTAAAACCGTCATGGGGATTTAACCCCCATGATGGCTGCAGTGAGCAGGTGTCTTAACGAGTAAAATTTAAGTCACATGAGAAAAAAGTACAGCGAAGCGAATAAAGACTGACAGTAAACTACAGGTCACAGGAGAAGAATTTCCGAGGCCCAGTGGGAATGCAGAGCGGCCTGGGTTTAGTAGGTCTGAGAATGTGGACCGGCTTTCCTGTGATTCTCGCCTTTCCATCCACCGCACTGAATTCCCTCCGAGATGATGAATAAATAGGCAAAACCTAAGTGGACGGGATCAAACACAGATCACATGCAGCTGTGTGATGTTGTCATGGAGACCCTGCCAGCAAGCCAAGAACCTGTCTATCACTTCCAGGCAGACCCCCATCCTCCCCATCCCGGTCGACCATCCACTTCAGTATGGGTGACCTCCTACTTAACCGCTGGTGTGAAGCTGGAACTGATCAGCTGGAACTGATCAGCTGGAACTGATCAGCTGGAACTGATCAGCTGGAACTGATCAGCTTGAAAGGCCAGTGCAGAGGGTTCGAGAGGGAGCCTGCCGACCCAGGGACTTCACAAACAGCACCGTCAGCTTTATTCTTTGCTCACACTGGACCCAAAGGTATAACAGCCGTGTCCTTTTTTCGGTTGTCAAATTTCCCTTTTGATCAACACGCCCCAACTTTACAAATGACATAAGACTGAAAGCAGGGTCAGACAGTCCCTGAAGCAATTGAAGGCTAAAGGCCTTGCTCAAGGGGCCTAAAGGTGAAATCATTCTGGGATTTAAACCAGCAACCTTCCGATCACAGGCACAAGGTCCTAACTTGCTGAACCACACACTGCCCCCAGTTATCTAAACACACGTTAATTTTACACAGCACATTACACACATTCTTTAGCGTGTTATGTTATGCCATTAGAATTACATTAAAACACAACCGCAGACGTCACCTCTATGCAATACAATTAACTGCATGTTACGGTACTACTCCCATCCGAGTAAGGCTGGGAGACACAACACCCCTAATATCTAAGCAGTAATTTACCCTGGCAAGAGCAGAATTTCATTTGTCAATTTACATCTCGTATGTTTGTAATTGATTTACCCCTGAGTGTAAGGCTTTAATTAAAAGGATCAAGCGTAATTGGTATTTCTCATCGGGGAAATACTGACTTCTTTGAGCGGAGTTATGATGTTCGAGGGATGGCTGACATCCTCTGGAGAAGAAAATAATGTTTATGGTCTGCAGAGGAGTCACAGTGGAGAGTCACAGTGGAGAGTCAGTGGAGGTGCAGGGGAGCAGAAATAGCTCGGCAATATTTTTTTCCCCCAATCCTTCTTGTAAAAACCAAGACAGTGACCAAAAAGTCAAGTGACAGATTTAGTGAGCTGACCCATGAAGGTTTTGTTTTTTTTCTAAATAGTGCTTCTGAAAGTTACATTTAGATAAATTACCGGGCTGTGATTCAGCAGAGAAACTGAAGGCAGTTTAAGATACAGCACATTGTTTCACCTCTGATCGATGCAGTTGATTCTGTCTGTCGCAGGGCAGTGAGGAGCAGGACCTGAAACGCTGGCTTCTTATCAACAACCAGGGCCAAAGGGACCCTGGGTTCAGTGCTGGGCTTTGTGGGGTTAAGCCAAATACAGGGTCTCTCACTCCATCCGTCTTTGTGACAGAGTTTGTCTGTGGCGGCATGAGGACGCATCCATGCTGAACAGCTTGTTAGAAATCTGAAGGGATTCAGCCTCAGTTGCGTTCTTGCAAACAAAGCCGGTAATTGCGCGGTAAGACTTTCACGCAGCAATGGCCCGGAACTGAAGCTTGTGGGAATGATTCCCAATGAAGGTCTTATTCGCACCTGTCCTTCTGTGTGATGCGCGTGCATTCCAACGTGGGCTACGGTTAGTGACTATGGCAAGAAGCCCTGAGTACTAATCACATTGAGATGACACAACAAACTAAGGTGATGTCAACATCAGGGAAGAATGTCAACACAGCAGAATGACGCCATGTGTGTCCTCCACACGTCCCGCTGTCCCTTCACAGAGTTAGCCAGAGCATTGTTATTATAAAGCTGACATCATCATCAAAGGACAGCAAAATGACACCATGTGTGTCCTCCACATGTCCAGCTGTCTCGTCACATTGTCAGCCAGAGCATTGTTGTTATAAAGCTGACATCATCATCAAGGGACAGCAAAATGACAGCTTGTGTGTCCTCCACATGTCCCGCTGTCTCGTCACATTGTTAGCCAGAGCATTGTTACTATAAAGCTGACATCATCATCGAGGGACAGCAAAATGACACCATGTGTGTCCTCCACACATCCCGCTGTCTTGTCACAGCGTCAGCCAGTGTTAGCACTGTAAGCACGTTGTGGGCCCTGTTATCCCTGGTTAGATGTAAATCTAGGTTAGGGTTACACACACACACACACCCACTCACACCCTCACATCTCACAGATGCCCCCTTTCTCATGTGATCATCTGCTCGCCCTCAAAGGCACTGTACTGTAGCCAGGCTAATCTAATCTAGCGAGTTAGAATTCATCACCCCGTTGTCTTAGCTAGAGTAAGCAATTCTGCGGATATTAATTACCCGGAGCCCAGATCAATCTTTAAACATATCTGTCTCTCTTAACTGGCTTGTCTCATTCCATTTTTCACGCGCCGTTTTATAAGACAAGGTGATCTCGCCTAAGGAAGCGATGAACACAAATTGAAATATCCCGGCACCCATCTCGACACTCACATCTGTGCCAAGCACGGCTCATAAACAAATCATGAGCCAATGATCACAGTGTTTCCATCCCCTTACAGGATGATATGTTCTGTCGCATTTAATGAACATCACCGACTCAGGAGTTTACACAACACAGATACACATGATAAAATGAAATAAAATCGCAGAGCCATTGCAGGCATGAGATTTACCAGCCTTAATCTGCAGGATCAGTGTGTCATTTAAATCTTTTCTCATTTACTGAACGCCTGCTCTCCTTTCCACGTGAGAGGAAAATTTAAAAATGTGATTAATTCAAATTATTTCATTGTAGCATGTAGCATTAATCAAACCGTATTTCCAAGCAGCTCTCAAAGGAATAATAGATGGGCCAATAGATACTTTACGGTTTGAATTTTAAGGCACGTCCCTTATAACTCAATGATATGCTAACAATGCAAATGGAAATTATATCTCTGATACAGCGTGTCAGTCATGCTAATTCATTATGCTAATTGCAGTCATGCTAATGCCAGTCATGCTAACTTGTCATGCAAACGGCAGCCATGCTAATGCTAGTTATGGTAACCCTGGTCATGTTAGTGCCAGTTATGCTAACTGTGGCCATGCTCATGCCACCATGCTAATTGCTGCCATGCTAGTGGCAGTCAAGCTAACTATAGCCACGCTAATTCTAGTCATGCTAACTGCAGCCATGCTAATGGCAGCGATGCTTAATGATAGGTACTGGATGCCAGGAGCTGGGCAAATGAGGGAAGCAGAGCATCGCATAGGCTGGAGCGTCACTGCTGGAAACAGGGACACGCTGCCTCACAGCTGCTGGCTCCAGCATAACAGGCGGCAAGGCCAACGGTATGGTGAGAACCATCTGATCGGCCTTCAGGGGGCGCTCTCGGATTCCCTTACCTGCCTTCATTATTGGTGCATTTTAACTTTGACTAATATGATGTTTTTCTTAATCAGCCCTAAATGTATTAACATGGCTGCTCCCCCACCCCGTTCCATAACCCTCCCTCAAGATTTTATGTTCCGGCAATTAAGGTGACCTCATTATAACCCAATTATCAAGCAGGCTGACAACAGACCAGCTTCTAAGTCTTCCTGCCTTTCCCCCCTTAAACTAATTAACCTGAGTACTGTTTATCTCAGTCCTGCCCATTGGGGGGGGGTGTTTTTTTTTTACCTTTTTAATATGAGCAAGGGGGAGTTCAGATGGAGTTTACCGAAAATAGCTCTTTCAACCACTTTCAGCATTTCTATGCGTTTGTTCTGATTTGGTTGGAATGTCAGTTGAAGAAAAGACTGAAGCTTTGCTGGGGAGGAACTATGCAGAACTGGGACAACTGGGGAGAGGGATTCTCAGTGGACAGGGAGGAATCCAGAATGAGAGGGAGATGAGATGAGAGACAGATAGAAAAGCAACCAGTGAGAGAGAGAGAGAGAGAGAGAGAGAGGGAGAGAGAGAGAGGGGGGGCAAAGAGGGAGGGATATAGAGAACGAGGGAGCGAGAGAAGAAAAGAGAGAGAGAGAGAGAGAGAGAGAGAGAGAGCGAGAGAGAGAGAGTGAGTGAGTCAGTCCCTGTGATCAGAAGGTCGCCGGTTTGAATCCCGTCCTCTCCAAAGTGATTGCATCTCCACTGGGCCCTTGAACAAGTCCATTAATGCTTCAGGGGTGTTGGAAAAAATGGCCTGACCCTGTACTCAGACCCAAGACTTCTCTCTGAGCTGCATATACATGCGCGAACGGTTTAACGGAGAGTAAGATGGGATGTGTGGAAAAGAGGCATTCCAGTGTACCTGCAAATTCTATATAAAGTATCATTCTCTCTCTGTGGAGACACACGGCCATGACTGATGCCCCACCTCCGTTCATTATACTATCACATTATGATTATCATCAGCGATATTCTCTGCTGTCTTCACCTTATCGACACCATACGGGCTGAAGGTTGCATTTCTTTTCCTCTCTCAGGTCCCTGAGGTTATTATAAGACCACTAATTTTCAGCTTTATTACTATACTACTGTATTTAATCTTCACTGTGGCCCCCGCATTGACACTGTGGGATCTTACAACTTAAATTGAGAGAGAGAGAGAGGGGGACAGACGGGGAAAAAAGAGACACCTTAATATACTCTGAAAAGAAATTCATAAAGCCAGGAAATAATTTCAAGGTTCATAATGACAGAGAGCTCGCAGCTACAAGCTCACTAAAAGCGCCTGTGATCTAAGGGTTTTGAGCCCAAATGTAATCGTAATTTGTATAGTTTGGCAACAGAAATGTCGCAGTTACTCTTTCGATTAAACTGAAGGGGTTGTGAAAGACAGAGAGAGAAAACATGGTAGGGCTAGGCAAGGGAAAATGCATCACAGCACCATAAGCAGTTGCAGTCTCACCTTGTCCAGCAGGGGGCATGACCATTAAGGGAAGCATCACTTGCTGCGCAGATAAACTCTCTTTAGAGAGCAGCCTCTGTCTCAACTCCCCCCCCCCCCCCCCCTGCACTATGACCAAAAAGGAAAACAGTACAGAAGATTGGGATCTACACCCATGATGGGACAGACACAAGCTCAGTATGAGGCTGCTAATTTCTGTCGAACCCTTATCAACTCCGGAATGACGACCATGTGACAGGGGAAGCTCCATACCCAGTAGCTGAATGGGGCAGCGACCTGATCCCAGACTCAGTCTCCTAATTATGGCCAGACGCCTCCCCTGCTCAGCTTGCTCGGGGTCAGTCTGCCCATCAGCCCTGCGTCGGCCTGTGTGTGTGCGGCTGTGCGCGCGCGTGTGTCCGTTGCAGTGTTTTATTATAAATTATTGAGGAGCCTGCACCTTTAATGGGCCCCAGGCCTACTGAGGCCTTGTGGTGCCACACTGCCAGTGCAGCCCTAATTATCCGTGTAGCCATCAGTGACCCCTATTATACCTCTGGAGAGGGCAAATGTGGGCGCACACGGGGGTAAAAAGCATCCAAACACCGTCTGAAAGGGAGCACAGGAGACTCTGCGGCCTTGCCAGTAAGTACTTCTTTGACAGGCTATTGAGGCTTCTAGTCTCCACCAGGTCTTAGCCACAGATGGCTTATCCCCCTAGTTAGACTCGTTAGTGCTGGGTAATTAATCTGCCGCTTGTTCCTGCCCTCTGACCACCTCCTCCTGCGTGCCGCTGTCACACTCCAGGGTGTTAAAAGGTCCAACATGCCGGTCAGGCTAAGGAGGCCGCTAATGATGGCGACTCTCTGCTGTGCCGCACGGCACCCTTACATCACAGTGCCACATCGGAGCACAGAGGAACCAGTAGGAGTAATATAGCAGAGTTTACACAGCGCCCCCTGGAGGTTATGTCAGTACGGGTACATACAGGGGTGGGGCCACAGGGACATTGGTCCCAGCTGAAAGCTGATTGGCCCCAGGGGTGCCCCTCCTCTGTCACTCAACAATTCAAAACATATTATTGGCTAATGAATAATAAATGAAACCGCCCTTGTCTGTCAACTTCCTGCTTAAGGAGGGTGGGGGCTAAACACTAGCTATTCATTAAATAAAAAAAAAACCCTTAAACAGACATGGCAGGTTGCTCTTTAATTCTCTGTGGGATGTACAGCATTTTCCGGAAGACTCTAGAGGCCAAGAGCAGATGGTGCATCGTTTGCAGCATGGCATGCATTCCCTGACAGGGTACATTTACAGCAATGCCCCCTGCTGTCCCAACAGGGAATCACACATCCCACTTTAAGGGGCTAGTGCCTTCCGGCTGCACCACAGCCAATCAGCCCCAACAGGCCTGCAGGGGAGAGGACCGAAATGCACTTAGCATGGGCTCACTAGGGGGCACTGTGGAGTTTTAGGGAGATGAAATTGCCCATGGTTCATTATTAAACAGACATGTGACAGACTGGTTGTGAGAGTTAAATGCTCATCCAATCAGGTCCCCCGAGCCCCTTACAGACATAAACCCCTGAGCTGAGCTTTGCCCACACGTGAACATGCATGTAATAAGTTAGCACCCTTAGCATCACGGCTACGTTAGAATTGCATTGACATATGGGCTGAGGATTAGTGCAGTTAGGGCTCCAGCTGGTCATGTGACCAATCCCGTCCTCAGTGCCGTCATATCTTCCTGATGTCTTATTGCTAGTTTTATAAAGATGCGCAGTTTTAATTGCTCATCGTGTTTAAAAAGTCGTCGTGCCCGTTATCGGGTCTGGTGCCTGTGTGACGGCGCAGTAATGGAGAACAGAGCGGATGTGCAGTTTCTGAAGTCACAGAAGTAGTGATCTGCTGTCAAAGGCCTTCCAGATAAAGGTTAATAATATTTTAGAATTTTTAAGGTAATCAAAAGCTGAATAATCTCGTTACGTGTCGGCAGGGCAGTTTGACTGCAGTAAAATGTTCTTCAGGGTATTTAAGCTCCGTGATCCTGGCTTGCATGAAGCCCCCCCCCCCCCCTCCTGACCCCCCCCCCCCCACCCCCCCCCCCCCCCCCCCCCCCCCCCCACCCCCACCCTCGCCCCCCC
>JAABNY020000064.1:2849451-2859473 GCA_015164015.2 Brevimyrus niger
AACAAAAAAAGTGGGGGGGGGGGAGGGGGGGGTCAGGAGGGGGGGGGGGGGGGGGGGGGGGGGGGGGGGGGGGGGGGGGGGGGGGGGGGCGGAGCTTCTGCGGTGAGTGCCGTTCGACTCCGAAGAGCTCCGTTTTAGCACTTGTGAGTCCGTTCGGTGCTTCGCGGATCTGCGGAGCTTCAGAGTGTCTGTAAGACACCGAAGAGAGCGACGAGGAGACCTGCAGCGGATCAGGAGATGAGTAACGCGGTCAGCCACTTGGTGGGTGCGCTCGCACGTCGACAGTGACACACACACACAAAATAACGCGGTGCAGAGAATTGCTGTGAGATTCCCCATTTGTGTGTGTGGGGGGGGGTGATTCTGTGCGGAGGCTCTAAGACAGTGTCTGACCATCCAGCTGTAGCCTGAGCAGCTGCAACGCCATAGACAGCAGCGTTATACTGCTCAAATCACCACATCAGAAGAGATCTGGCACACATGGACACGGAGTGAACTGGGGCAGTAAGCATGCACACACACACACACACACACACACACAGTGCCACCAGTGAGGAGCATTCATTATCCTCATGTGAGTGACTCAGCCCAAACTTGACCCTCCATTGGTCAAACACTGGCCAGCTGCCCTTCAGATTGGTTGAAGTGTTTATTCCCGCCCACCTGGACTCGCCCCTCTCAGAACAGCCATCCCCCTGAGAGGTTTCCTTCATTTTTTTGTTTGTCTTTGCCCTCCCCACCAGAAACTGCACCCCCCCCTCCCCCCCCAGGCTGTCCCCTGACGCACCACTCACAGCCCACGCAGACTTCAGAAAAGCCACCCTGAATGCTTATTAAGTGCATTAAAGAGGGTGACTTTAGCAGGTTCAGGATGGGCTGTGTGAGAATGCTCACCTGCTTATGGGGAGTGAAAACAGTCATTAAACTGGAGAGACACTAAACTGCCCCAGATTAAGGTAATAAGAGGCGGCATAATTCATACACATGACTGGACCATATCTTTAGTCAGTAATATGTTTTGAATTAATGAGTGACAGGACAAGGGAACTACAGGAGCCAATCAGCTGGGGCCAGTTCCCCTGTGGTCACACCCCTACATACACCTCTGTCACACAGATAGGAAGCAAAGGAGAGGTGGAAGGTCGAAGGAGCCCCATGTGCAAGAGACTCTCCAACTGCTCGAGGCCACAAAACCGGCAGTACATGTACACAATACTTTCTTATTTATCCCCCTCAGCACCACAGGACAGACACCTGAATAAATCTGAACCCAAAGTTTCCCAACTGGGAACAGCATAACGCTGCACACTCTTTCCAACCAAGCACTCTGCCACCTTCAGGCTCCATCTCACTCTAATGAGAAAGCAGCTCTGACTTACACCCATCAGCTGAAAGGGTAGGACAATCAAAAGAGCCCGGGAAAACCCAGGAGAGCAGCAGAGGGAAGATGTGGCCCTACCAGCCGAACCACGGTGTCTACAACAGTGGGCCCAGTTAATGGGACCTCGCTGGAGAAGGAGAAGCAGACTGAGACTTTTCAGCGTACAATCAGCTTACCGAGAAATCTGTGTGGGCAGAAACACCGGCAGGAAGTTTTAAACCAGTCCCATAATGCACCTGGGATGTATCAAAAATGACAGCTGTCCTTCTGTTGGCTGTCACCCTGCAATTTTTGCAGCAGAAAACTGTAGCCTTGCTCCAAATCTCAAGCGAAGGGCTCAGTCACAGTCTAATTTAACATTCTTTCTTATCTTCATTAAAAACGCCCCGTCCAGCTGCCATCTGTCAAAGAGAATTCTCCCTCATCATTATTCTAATGAGATTTGTAATACATAAAACATCCCTTTCTGTCACAGATCGATCCTGGTTTTTTTCAGTTTACATCTAATTAGGAAGCTGAGAAATATCTCCAGCCATTCCCAAAGCCATCTGCAAGGGTTTCAGGTGTTAACGGATTCCGCGCGTCTCACCCCAGCACTTCAGAGCAAGTATATAAAACAGAGCAGACCCCGCAAAAAGCCATCAGCCAAGAAGTCAGGCGACCCCGCCCGCGGTGTGCAGCCTTCGGGTCAAGTGGTGATCAATCTCGGCGTAACGGGAGGTGAAAGTGTGTGACTGAGACACATATGGGCAGCCGTGGAATTATAGTGCTCAGAGAAAGGAAAATATCACGTTAAATAAAGAAAATTTAGACGAAATGAAGCGGCCACATTGGAAGCAAAGCAGGCTGGCAGATCGTAAATCGGAGGAGTGTGACGGGCAGCAGGTGTGAAGCCGAAGCGGGTGGATCCGGATGAGAAGCTCGGCGCCCCAACAGCCGGGTCGGGAAGACCGAGCTGCGATCTGCGCACTTCTGCGGGATTAAGGCGCCCTTAGCGCATCTGTCCTCGATGCGCTCCTCCGGCACGCCAAGAATCACGGCGCCCCCCGATCAAAATCACGCATTTTAACACGGAAAAGCACCCAATTTGCTCGGTAATTGAGAAACAGTGTCTTTGTGTGCTAAGTAAACTCCCTCTAGCCGCTGACGGATTAATACATATAGGCCTAAAAGGAAATAAAAATCCATATTACCGCTAGTGCGTAATGTTCTTAAATACAAAACGAATGTGATTTTCATATACAAAAGCATATTTAGTTAAACTTTCACGGAGTACAGATTCATGTACTTTTTGCATGTTGCAGTATAATTTCAAAACTTGCCATCAGAATTTATGGATTAGATTGAATATAGAAGAATCCTTTGAGCATTCTATTGCATTAACCTAATCCAGGAGACAGGAAACATGAGACTTCAGTAAGCGATTTAAAATTAAATTCAACGCGAAAATCTCTGTGAAACAGGCTTCTTATAAAGGCATGATCACACAGATATCCCGGGACAGTCGAAGCTAAAAAACAGTATACCAGTCAAATCTCCTTCAGGATGCCGGCACGGGTAATATATGATCTAGTTTGAAGGTATAATGCAAATACCCTCTGCAAACATACATTTCAGTATTGAGACTTCCTACTGAATCAAACTAATGCCTGCAGAACGCGGCGAACTGTGAAAAGTTTCGATTATTTATCCCCCAGGATGTTTGCAATGTGTGTCCGTTACCATACTTTGTATGTACAATGACAACAGGTTACCGACCTGGGGGGGGGGACCTCCGTACGGGAATAAACGCCTTATTTTAACCGCCGATCTCCACGTGTGAGCCGTTAAGCTTTCATTTTCGCAGTTCGCCCACCGTTTCCACTCCAGGAGAAATAACAGGGATTTATACCTGCAGCAAGACCCCACTATTAAGTGAACATCTAATTAGCACAATGAGGTGGCTAAGGCTGAGGCGTCGCTCGATAAGCGGCTGATAAGCGGCTGACGCGTCCTTACCTCCGTCGCACATCTCCAGCACACCCAGCAGCAGCAGCTTCATCAGCAAGCCTCTTCCCGCACACATGTCTACTGGAGTGTGTTCATCCGGCTCCGGAAGCGCATCTAACACTTTAAAGAACCAAAAAGCAGCAAAGTCGCGGATTTAAAGCTCGGCAGGCAGGCAGGCAGCGCACGGCACGGCAGCTCGACTCGGAGTGAGGCGAGCGGCTGATCGCAAAGAGGCTGTCAGCCCGGAGTGTGTCGGCAGCCCGAAAGCAGCAGCCCCCCGGCACCCTGCAGCACCGAGGACAGCGCCTAGCGTCCGCAGCAGGAACAGCTGGAGCGCAAGACCCACCCCCCGACCAGATGTGCCTGGGGACCCACACCGCCCCCGGCCGCCGTGTTATCCATTATTATACACATATCTGTGTTACTATATAACAATTCCGCTGTTATTTTTCCCATAATCAGAGGCACCCTGACAGTGTGAAACCGAGTAGATTTTTTTTATGTAAAAATACAGTTGTCCTGCTCTTCAGGGTATAAAGTTCACAAATATAGTGAGGTTTGAGGAAAACAATGTGATCTATTCTTAATCACTTAAGTGAATTAGGGCTAGCGTAGGGATCACCTGGACGGGATGCCAGTCCACGGGGAGGGGAGGTACACTCAGATATACACAGACACACACAGGTCACACGTTAACTGGAAAACAGGATGGTGTACGTGACATTAAAAACCGGACCAAAAATCTAATTCACTGGACCGTTTGTCATCCTGGTACCGAAACATTCTTCTAGGCATCTCCTGGAAGATTACGCACTCGAATGTGATAGTTCACTGTAACAGAAGCGAACGAAATTCATATCGTTTTTTGAAGAGATATGAAATAATCCCAGAATCTGCTTGAGCACGCATCGACGCCCGCTTCAGCGGGGGAGGGGGTGGGGGTGGCTTTAGCAGAATAATAATGAGGGACAAAGCATCACTCATGCAAAGTGCCACTCTTAAAATGACCTTGTGGGATTATCGCGGCGCGAGCGCA
Source organism: Brevimyrus niger (assembly GCA_015164015.2). Lineage (NCBI taxonomy): Eukaryota > Metazoa > Chordata > Actinopteri > Osteoglossiformes > Mormyridae > Brevimyrus > Brevimyrus niger. The sequence continues at coordinate 2,853,858 of JAABNY020000064.1, forward strand.
ACGTTTCACAATAAACACATTCGCCAGGACAGAACAGCGCCACCTGCAGGTCGGGAAAAACAGCCGCTCACAAACTTTTAACTGCTCCATAAAGTAGACCCACAAAATGCATACGTAGTTCAAATCACACGTTAAACTCCACAGTTCCGTGGTTCACAGCTCAGTCTCATTAAAACAATTATGATGTCGCATATTTGCTTTACTGTTCCGACGTAGATCGCCACCCTTTACGGTTACCCCACACACCGCCCCCACTTCCTTCTAGAACTGGAGATTAGGAGAGACAAGGGCGGGGGGGCTATCAGGTTTAAAGCGATTAAACTCTTTGCCCCCCTCCCTCGGTGCTGGAAGGTCAGTGCTGGCTTAGCGTCATCTTAGTGTCGTCTTAAAACGCGTCAGCCTGACAGTACTCTACCGCGTGCAGATTTGTGGGCTCGGCGATTCCCGTTTTTAATTGTGTTTGTGTAATCAAACCAGTTTGGTTCGGTCTCAGACTCGCATATCTTCTTAAAAACTGCGACCGCCATGATTAGACCCTTAGCGTTCGGGGCACCTTTTAACTTGTGCCTGATTGATGACAAGTGAGGAGACTGACCATCCAGTTAGGTAATGAGCAACTGAGGATGAGCACACGCAGGGCATACTTGGGTACCCTCAAGGACGCCGTGCCTCCAAGGCAGTGAGAGACGATTCCCTCTGACACTGTATGTGTATCACACAGGGGGGCAGAAGGACATTTTACTTTAAGGTTGTGGCGCCACTGTTGTGAAGGTGACGGAGTCCAGCTGGGATGCTGGTCGTTGCCGCGGAAACGTCAGGGTGTCACAGTAGGGGCGTCGCGATCCAAGCAGCGTCTGTCACGGTGACTCCGCAAGGCTCCTGTCAAGGCTCACGTGGGTGGCACGAGCAGCGGGGTGCGTGTCACGCGTCACGGCTCGTTTACTCCGCAGGCAGACTGGGGGCCAAGCGCACGGTCCTCATGCCCGTTAGCTGCAGTCTCACCGCACGGTCTGTCGGACCGTCCGATCCCCACACTGCCACTGTGTTTGACAGAACTCCAGTTGACTGACAATGACCCGAAAACGAGGAAACGATTAAATATCAAATTAATAATATTGAGATTGGCTCATCTGTCTGATTAAATTATAAAGGGCATGCCTCGTCACAATATTTACAGTGTTTAAATAGGTAATGAAATTACACTGCGTTTGTTGAAAAATGACGACACTCTGATTGAACATACAGGTGCTGGAAGTAAACACGAATTATTCAGTTAAAAGTCACGCGGTATATGTATATGGCTGCAGTCCCAGATAGGCAGACCCCAGGGGGAAATGACGCCTTCTTAGGGATCTGCCCCTGGATCACGTGCTCAGGAGAGAGCTTTAGGTGTCGGCGGAATGTTCGGCTAGAGGAAGCGATGTTTAGGCCGAGCAACACCCCCCAAGATACACAACATAAGTAGCACAAGCAGAAATCCGGGCACTCCCGCGGCTATGAAGGGGAGCGTCTGACACGTGGAGCTGCTGTTGTTTATCTGCCCCCCAGCATCAGAGGAAGATGCTGTCCAGATTCCCAGTGGGAAGCATCAGGAAAACTGACAACTGGTAATTGCAGCTCGGTGTAGTTTACCTGGAGACTTCAGATGGAGTGGGGGTGGGTGGGTCATGTAATATTCATGAAACAAACACAGCACGACAGTTGGGACTTGTGTGCGCAATGACTACACACTCACTGTCCCTAAACACCACTCTCCATGTACACTTTGTTCATTCAGCTTAAGCTTGACTCATTTGATACATTTTTGAGCAAAGGGTAGTTAAGGACCTTGGGGTGGAATTAGTCTGCCCACACTGGGATTTTAACTAGTGATCTTCCAATCACACACGGCATCCAAACCCACTAAGCCGCACACAGAATAAGTAGTTTTGTGGCTCTGTATATGGGCAAAATCCTGCTTTTAAAAGGTACGTAAATGCATTTCAGGTTTTAAGGGAGTTTGAGAATGTTTTTGTTACTTTTATATTCATATCACAGTGACAACCAGTGTGAAATCATTCGATGATTTGTATGTGAGACGTGCTAGTGCTTACCATCAGCTTCCTGCAGGGGGCGCCCCGTTCCTCCACCTGGCCCTTCATGTCGTCATGCAGGTGAGGCCAGGTTAGACATATACATGGGAATTTTATGCCTGAGAGTTGACAACCCTTGCTGAGGTGGGACCGTCTGACATCATAGCTAGCAACCCCGCTTACTCCTCTTAGCTTTATCCATCTTAGCCAAAACCCCTAATTAGCAGTCTAAGCTAACAGCCCTGCTTAACCACACTAGCTCACTTGTAAATTTGTAATTTCGTAGGTTTTCGCTACGCCGCCACGTCAGTGCTCTTCAGGCCTACATCTTCTTGCTTTGCGCACCAGATCGGCACCATCGACCGTGACTCACCGGGCATCAGTGGGCTGGAAGCTGCGCCGATGAGCTCAGAGGAACCACATGGGGGGGGGGGGGTGTATGAGGGCAAGCCGCTTCAGAGAAGGACAACTGTTGTTCTTACCCCACAACAACGGCTCCTCTAGTCCAGTACAGCCTTGAGAATACTGAGCCTGGGTGGGAGTTGTACAAACCGCACAGTGCAGGTTCTTGAGATGCCTTCAGAAGCCCATGTGAGACCCTCTGCTGTTCTCCTAATGTCCAACCATCAGGCTACTATAACCAGAATCACCTTCCTTTAGCTTCTTTACCTAACCCTGGCTGCACAGAGTGAGAGATCAGAGGTCAATGTTAGACCGTATCATGGCCTTTTTGCTCCGATCTTGCTGTTTTCAAGCCTCTCTTTGTGAAGATCTTACCTTACCACCTTTTTCCTCCCATTGATAAATCCCCCGAGTGTGAGAAATATTTCTCTCATGTGCATTGTGGCTTGAACCGTTCCCATGATCCTTCACTCCTCTGCTTCCAGTAGAACATCAAAAGGGAAGGTATGGAGCCAAACCAGCCAGGAGCAAATTCAGGCAGTAAGGCCTCAAAAGCAGGCATGTTTGGTGGGTGTTGGTACTGTGTGTGTGCGTGAGGGGGGGGATAACACGCTGGATCTAGACAAGATTGCTGCAGGTTTGGTTCAAGCGGTTCGCAGCTTTAACCCAGAAAGGGTTAAAAAGTCTAGGAGGCAGTGATCGGATGTGTGAAGGTTATGACAGCCAAGTGATCCATTAAGGAGTGGGATCACAGCCCGTTCCCAGGATGGAGGAGAGGATACACCTGTTCCAGGTGCCTCAGTCATTTTAGACTTCCTAAAATAGCAGAGTAAGTGGTGGACTGGGACCTTCCCAGCGCAGGCCTTACAGCTGCAACCTTGGAGAAGGTACTTATACTGAAGGACTTTGGTAAAAAAATACCCAGAATTCCCACAACGGGAAAACATAATAAACATCAGTTGGTAAATACATTACAAACATCTCTACATGCCGTAGGGTCATGTGATGTCATCTCTGGATCATGACATCATCATCCACTGGACAGAAAATATATTTTGTTCGTGATGCTTGTAAATAGCGAAGGTAGCCCGTGCATGTTTATATATGTTTGTTTGTTTGTTTAGGACAGCTATATAGCTTATTAATTATATGATTCGGTAAATCTGATGGGATAAAGATCACGCATTGGAAAGTTACCCTGGTTTTGTTGGATCAGATCAGAAGTTACCGTGGTGAAAAGGCAAACACAGGGAAGCACAAGCATGAAACTGTGATTTACCTGCGCGTATCGCGGGACCTATCTATCAATGAGTAGTTAAACAGGGAGAAAGATGTTTAGAAGCAACGCTTGAGCTTAATAAGCCTCTGAAAAAGAGTTCAAAGCTTGGATGCCTTTTCTAAGGCTGGCAGTGTGGGCAGGCGACCACTTCCCAGAATCCTTTGTGACAATCACGCCTAAATTACACGGTTTGATTCTGGATTTTGAGTGAATATCTAAGCGGATCACTGAGATCCTTTAACTAACAGAAGGGGAAGGCCCAGTTTACCCTTTGCCTTTAGTGGAGCTGAAAGTACCAGAAGGGACCGAGGTCCATATGGAGGGAGGGGGCAAACATGTGGGCCGCCTGGGGGGGGGTCCCCGAGGACAGGTCGGGAGACACCTCTGCAGAACTGCTGCAGCAAACAGCCACCCCCCCCCCCCGGGTCTTTGAGACAGAGCCAGATGGAGAAAGCTACAAACACCAGCAACTTAACATTGAAATCGTTAGTCACTCTTGTCTTTTATTTTCATGCGGAGGTATATTTTACTGCCAGAAGATGAGATCCTCTGTCCGCTCCTCATCCCATGGGGAGTGAATCTTTCAATTCCTGGCCGCAGTCCATCCCCGGGCCTTTCATTAATTCAGTCTCTTAGCATAAGCTCATCTGAAGGCACATAATTATCTTGGCATTTTTTAATTTGACTGACTTCACAGCAGTATGTGTTGTTTACTCACAGGTTCAAGCCCTTAGCCGCCACGCCACCTGCTGGCCGCCATCGGATCCCTTACGGATGGGTTCCGGGGGCAGTTGCGTGACGTTATCGTGTTGTGGCTCTGCCAGGAAGCAGTCCTGCTTGCATGAGTAATGGAGGCTTTTGTTGTGTTGGTGTGGGGGAGGTGGCCTTGCTGGACTGCCCCCTCGTCCCCCCCGCCCCCCAGGTCCCAGGCATCACACGTGTGCCTGTGATGCTGATTCACGCAGGCACACATGCGCTCCGCTGCCCACATACCCACCCAGGCACCGCACTCGATCCAGGTGTAAGACGGCGGCCCGAACGCAGTTCTGAGCGGGCTGCTCCAGCACACGGTGACCCACGGAGATCTGACCTGGTTCTGAATAAAGGCACAGCAGCCCCCTTTCGCAGTGTGGGGGAGGCTGGAAGTCAGCTTCTGTGACTAAATCAATAAATAAAAGCCACCGGTCACACGGACCGTCAAACGCTCACCGGGAAGAAACCGCCACATTCATATCTCGAAAACCATTATCCAAGGTCCAACAGCAATTCCGCTCAAATCTGCCTGCGAGACATTTGGGCTGATGCCAGAGCAAAAGGGTGGGTAGTTAAACTTCTTTTAAGGGAGCCCAAAGGCCTAGTGTAACATAGGAAAGACCTCGACAACGCTTTTTTGGGGTTTCCTGTGTCAGTTATTTGAAGGACATCTAGTATGGGTCAAGCTGCCCCCCTCCCCTGGGAATCATGCACTTGGGTGACATGCTACACTGATGCATATGTGGGGATGTCACATGACATCAGTGAATTGTGGGGGGGTGATCACATGATGGTATATATGTGGGGATGATGTCACATGACGTTGGTATCTATGTGGTGATGATGTCACATAACGTTGGTATTAGGGATGTAAGCAATTAATCGATTATCGATTAATTGTCGATAAGAAATTACTCGATTAAAATTAATTATTGCAATTAATTGTATTTTGAACCAGAGCATGTGAGCGGAGCGTGAGCGGTGAGCGGAGCGTGAGCGAGGAGCTGAGCGGGCGGAATTTGGTCAGAGCGCAGAGCGGTTTTTTAATTAAGGCTGGAGCGGTCGCTTTGTCTCACTCCAATTTCGCTCCGATACCGCTCACTAATCTAC
>JAABNY020000064.1:2867540-2878904 GCA_015164015.2 Brevimyrus niger
CCCCCTGCCTTCCCCACCTTCGTGCTGCACGTCTGCCTGATCTCCTCCACGTCTTCTTCTCGGTTCTCCACCTCCTTCGCGTGGGTCTGCCGCAGCCGCTCCATTTGCATTTCCAGCCTCAGCTTGGCCTGCAGGGGGCACAGGAGGATCCCACTCAGGTCTAGTCGCACACGAAAGACCCTCACGAGACGCCAGCCCCCCATTCGCCCCCTCGCCCCACCTGCTCCAGCATCTGGATGGTGCCGGCCTGCTCGTCCAGCTCCTCCTCTTGGTCCTTGACCTTGACCTGCAGATCACGCAGCTGCTTCTTGACCTTGGCCAGCGAAGCCTCGTCTTTGGACTCCTGGGAGGAGAGGTCTGCAAGCTCAGCCTCCAGCTGCTCGACCTTCAGCCGGGCTGCACATGCCTCGACATCCTTGTCCTGCAGGGGGCAATGGAGAGCTTTGGATCACAACCACGAAAAGTTACTGCCACTGTCTTAACTCCTAGGGTCACTGTCACTATCTGAACACCACCCTAGACCACACCCCCCCCCACGATAACCACTATTATCTGAACAGCACTCTAGGTAATGCCCCCCCCAACTCCCACCAATAATACCTGAATAGCACCCTAGGTCACACCTCCTCACTGTCACCACTATTATCTGATCAGCACCCAAGACCACGCTTCCTACCATCACCACTACTCCCTGACCAGTACCTGAGGCCACGCCCCTCACCATCACCACTACTATGTGAGCACTGTGGCCACGCCCCCTAGCGTTGGTGCCCTGATACCTGTAGCTGCTGCCTCAGGCTGAACAGCTCCCCTGTCAGGGCGTCCTTCTCGCGAGCCAGCTTCTCCCGGAGGGCCCTCTCCCGGTGCGCCTCGTCCAGCGCCTGGCTCTGCTCGGAGTCAAACCTGTGCCCGGAAAATGAGCTGTGAGCAGCAGACAGGCCGCAGCACGGCATCAGGGGTCGGGGTGCGGACTCCGCAGCTTCAGGCACCTCCTCTGCTTCTTCTCCAGCTCGTGGTTCCTGCTCTGCTGGTTCTCCAGGTGAAGCCTGGTGTCCTGCAGCTCCGACGTCAGACGCTGCACCTTCTTCTTGAACTGCTGCAGGGAGCGCTGGGCCTCGTCGCTGTCCGCCTGCAGGTCTGCCAGCTGTGGGCGGGGGAGGCGGGGGGTGTCAGCGTGAGCGCGGGCACCGTCGCGGGCACCTATATACGGGTCCTCACCTTCCGCTCCACGTGCCTCCTGCCCTGCTGCTCCATCTCCAGCTTGTCCTCAAACTCCTGCTGGTGCTTCTTCTTGGTGAAGTCGGCCTCCCGCACGGCACGCTCGTACTTCACACGCCATGCCCCCCCTGGGCGGGGGGGAAACGCACAATTACCTGGGCGACAGCTCCCCGTTTCTCTAACTCGACGTGATACAAAACAGCACGGCTGGCAGTACCGTGGTAAAAAGAAGAACGACGTCCATGGCCAATCCCCCGCCTCCACGCATGTGTGTTGGGACACTTATTTGCATATAAACGGCCTGTGGACTCACCGGCGTCGTCGTCATCGTCCAGGTCCCCATTGAGCTCCGCCGCACGCGATAGCCGCGCCTCCATCACCTCCACCTCCATGGTCTCCACCTGCTTCCTCGCGGCATCATACTTCACCTGCGACGACACACACGGACCAGCAGGGGGCTTTAGGTCTAGTCACGCCCACCCCGCAGCCTCACGGCCCTCCGTTCCCTAAAAGCGGGCTGTGACCTGCGCCGTACCAGCAGCGCCCTCTGCTGGCCAGCACTGGCGACACGGTCGCCGCCGCACGGCCTCACCTGCAGCTCCCGCAGGTCCCGGTCCAGACGCAGCCTCTCGCCGGCCTCCGTCTCCAGCATCTGGGAGGCGGACTCCCCCGCGCTTCTCTCGTCTGCCAGCTCCACCGACAGCTCCGTCACCTGGACGCCAGATAAGCGGGTTTGGCTCCGATCACTTCAAATACAGCACGTGCACTGGGGGATTCAGAGGGGTGAGGGATCCAGCCCGGGCCAGCAGACACGGCCGGGCTGAACTGTGTGACTGATGTAAACCCCAAGCAGGTTTCAGGAGCACTGAAGGCTGACTAGGTGTGATTCTTCATGCTTCGTGGCCACTGCCTGTACACCCACGAGACGGTTTCACTTGAAGGTTATTTGTGGTGCGTCGCGGTCCCAGTGGGAAGCTCACCCTGCTCTCCAGACGCTCGCTGTTCAGCCTCAGCTCATTCCGCTCCTTCTCTGCTTTCTCCAGCTTCATCTTGAGCTGCCGGATCTCCTCCTTAGAGCAGACACACACACATACATACGCAGACAGACACACACACACATACATACGCAGACAGACACACACACACATACATACGCAGACAGACGCACAGTAAGTCTGCGGCCCTCAGCCTGGGGTGTCTGTCCGTTTCACCACGAAGGTCGACACTCACGTCCCGGCCGCGGATCTGCTCCTCGGTGAGCTGCACCTCCACCAGAGGCCGGACGTTGGTGAAGAGCTTCCACCAAGACCAGCCCTTCACTCCTCGGTTCTTCTTGATGTTCTTCTGGATGCAGCGGATAGCCAGATCCTGGACCTGAAGGGGAGCCCCATCTGAACACCAGCCTCACTTATAAGAGAGATACACTGAAGCTACAGCCGCAGCATGGGAGTGAGTTTAATCCTGAACCTCAATTAGGTATAGGGGGGCCACACAGGACACAATCTACAAGTGTTCACAGGTGTCTGCCGGAGTTTCAGCCGGCTGCAGGTGGCTACAGAGGTTTACAGGTATGTGCAGGTGTTTTCATGGGTTTATAGCTGTTTGCTGGAGTTCATAGGGGTTCACGCGTGTCTGCAGGTGTTTACAAGGGTTTACAGCCCGCTGCACGTGGCCACAGATGTATATAGGTATGTACAGGTGTTTACAGGGGTTCACAGATGCCTGCAGACGTTTACATGAGTTTACAGGAAGTTTCTGCAGGTGTTTACAGGTATTCACAGACACCTGCAGGTGTTTACATGGTCCATCCTTATGAAAAGCACATAGCCTCAATCAGTCAGTCACTATTGGTAACACCCCCACAGCTGCGTTACACTGGTGAGTGATGGAGTCTGGTGCCACCTGGTTTTGGGGGACCATCTGAGGATCCTGCATTGTGTCTTTCATTTACCACAGATTGCACAGGCTACGCGGGACTATGCACTCATACGGTGGATACGCTGCATTAAGGCTCTGGGCAGGTTGTGCCCACGGGAAGCTCCCCACCAGCAAGCAGGGTAGTTGAGGTCCTAAAAAGACGCCTCAGCGCCTTCCAGCAATGCTATTCTCCGCCCAAATCGGCAGTGCAGTGCAGCTGCTGAGCCACATTGTTAAATTTCTAGAAAAGGAATCACAGGTGGGGGGGGAAAAACGCGGACGCGAGTAACACGGAGGCCCCAGTCCAGCCTGGAACTGGCAACCGAAAGCCTTCTGCAGGTGTTTACAGGTATTCACAGACACCTGCAGATGGATAAGGACGAGCCCTTTCAAAAGCGATTTCTGCGAGAAAAGAAGGGACGAAGAATAAAACAGCAGTGTGGTAGAAGAACAGGGGGGAGGTCGGGCTGACGGCCGTCACGATTGACGGGCGAGACCACAAGGACCTGTCGTCTAGTGCTGTGATGTGTGAGGGGGGGTTGTAAGGGTGGGTCAGCTTTCATACACCCTCTGCTGCCACATCTGAGCTATTTACATTACATTAGCGTTTATTTATTTAGCTCACACTTCTGGAAGGAAAACCCCGAAGGCCTAACTGTGAAATGATTAATCTGCCAGCCGTGGGTTTTAAACTCACCACCTCCCGGATCTACACGGCGCCCCCATTTATTAGACACACCTGACACAGAGTGACTGACCAACCAGTTCATTTTCAGCACTTCAAATCGTTCCAGGAGCTTCGAACCCGCGCCCCCCGCGCAGGCCGCTGCCTTCTCACCTTCCTCTTCTTGAAGGCCTGCCTGGCCAGGTAGCCGCGGCAGGCGGCCTGTAGCAGTGAGATGTTGTGCCTGGTCTGCTCATCTCGCTGCTCCTCCAGCTTGGCCAAGGTTCCCGCCCGGAAGAGCACCTGCGATGGACAGCAGTTTGAATTGGGGTGACGGTGGTGCAGGAGGTAGTGTTACCGTTTGGCAGCCGGAGGGTTGCAGGTTCGAGCCCCGGTTCCTCCTGAGCAAGACACTGAACCCCAAATTACTCCCGGTGTGCAGGATGGCGCCCCGTATGGCAGCCACTGGTGTGTGAGTGTACATGGGTGAATGTGTGGTGAAGTGCTTTGGAAAAAAAGCACTATATAAATGCACTATATTTACCATGAATAGTGTAACCCCCCCCCCCCCCATTAAGGAGAATTGGGGGAAGTGCTGAAGGGTCAAAGGTTCACAGGCTAAGAAGGATACATCTTAATACCAAAAACACAAAGATCATACCTGTGATCTGGGTCTATCAGACTGGACTTCTTAACTCAAGAACAAACTTGGGCTGCAATGAATCATGGGACTGGTCTATTTGGTGAGGATGTGTCCTTGATATTTGGGGAGGAGCAAAACCAACATCTGGGGATCCTTACCATCCTCTTTACTTCTGTTCCTGAGTATTGGAACTCGTCTTCGGCAATGGAAGAAGACGTAAAACGGGTATCATGGGAACACAAGTACCATCCAGTGAAACACACAGTAACAGACCTGAGTAAAAGTCTAAGTTCTGAGTTACTGGGACAGTCTGCCAGTGTAAAGTGTGACAGTAAGAGTATGGAGAAATTCACTATCTGAACAAGATGGACGAGTGTTTGTTCATGATGGACCCAGAACAGAGCCCTGTTACAGAACCCTGTAACAAACTGTGAAGGAACAGTGTCCAGAGGAGAACGGCAGTGTGCGGTTGCCAGGCTGCCCCAGAACCCGATTCTGAGAGACGCTGGGAGTGGGAAGGCTCTGACACCTGTAGGAGGGATTGGGTACTGCAGCCCCAGGCTTTGGTTAGCGACAAGTCAGAAGATGGGTACATTAGACCTACCTGTGCTGGGATGGGGATGGATGAGGGAGAGAGGGAGGGAGGGAGGAAGGATGGGAGGAAGAGAGAAAGTAATGAAGGGAGGGATGAAGAGAGGAAGGAAGGGAAGAATGAGGGAGGACAGCCGTGAGTCTCAGCTGATGGACGACAAAGAAATGGAAGTGAAAAGGGGAAGGAGGATGGGAAACCCAGAGTAGGGACGGGAGGAGCTGGAGGAGAGCCGGGGTCACCGTGACGACGCCCCATAATCAGCCTGACTATACTGCTCAGCTCCACAGCTACCTGGCACATTGTTCACAACAGAGTCCAGCTCGCTACTTACTATCTGTTCCAGGTTTATCGTGCTAACATTTAGCCATGAACAAATACCAGGCACTGCGCAGCTGCACCCCCTGCTGGCCGACGCAGGGATAGTGCCACTCGCTTACCCTGCTCAAGCCCATGTGGTAACTGCTCTTCTCCAGTTCCAGGGATTCCAGGAGCTCCTCCACAGCCTGAGGGGAAAGGACGCAGGGGTCAGGGACGACCCGCCGTATTACAGAGCCCTCCCCCCAGCAACACCACCACACTGTGCTCCTTAACACTTCTGCGGAACAGCCCCCTCCCTTCGTTAATATCACTTAAGCGGCGAGAGTGTTCTGGGACCCTGTGGGCCGTTGGCTCCTGGTGCGGCCCTGAACCTTCCGGAAGCCTTCCGGATGGGGAGGCTGCACGGCGCACCCCCCCCATCCCACTTGGCCCCAGCCCCCTCTTGGCCCACTTGAGAATGAGAAGCCTGAGAGCTCCCAGCTAGATTTCACTAAGCACTGAGCTGGCTTTGTTTGAGCCCGTTGCTATGGAAACAGTTGTCTAGGACACCACCGCGGGGAGTAACGTCTCATTCCCTTCGCTCGGTCTCTGGAGCGGGCTATTCTCTAAGTCTCCTCCTCCTTCTTTCCCACCCCCCGAATCTCCTGTGTCCCTTTTAGTCCAGACCCATTTACGGTACACACATGAGTCCCATAGCGCGGCGGGAACGGGGCAGTGACCGCCCCACCCTGCTCCTCCCATCTCTCACCGAACTCAGGGGCTGCGCTTTCCTCTCCTCTGGCTTCTCTTCCCCACCCCCGACATCGATTCTCTCCTTTACATCGATATGATTTCGACTCTTTAACTTTTCTACCTGCTCGAAAGTCTTTTCAGCACTTTTAGACTCCACTTCAAGGTTAGTATTTAAAGACACATTTAACTGTACGGTGAAAACAAGCCCCCCCCCTCCCCCACCCCAGTGCAAAAGAAGCAAATCAAATAACTGAAGGCAACAGCAGGTTAATTAGCAGTTAATTATGGGCTCTAGCTCCTTAGTGTTTTCAAAGCCGCAATGGTATCCCATTTGGCGTGACTGGGAATCATGGGTAATGTCTGGCACCTCTCTAACTTTCTAACTCAGTTGCTGCTCATTATCTTGGCTCTACGACTCAATCAGCACCGCGGCAAAAACGGTCCAGCGTCCACAGACACTGCCGGGGGGCGGGGGGGGCGCGGGGGTGTCAGTGATGTCATTTCCGGGGGGCGGGGCTTACTCGCTTCTCGTCTGAGACGACGTAGTGCCGTCCGTGCTTCTTGCCCAGGTGGGGCGCCAGGACCTCGAAGCGGCGGCGGAACTCGGAGAAGACCATGTGGTCCGGGTACCCTGGGGATTTGGACGGCGGCGGGAAATCAGGAGTGATGAAGCCGTTCAGGAGCCCAGCGGATGCCTGGCGTCATCAAGCCTCTGCCCTAATTGCCAACGTTACCTCCGCACACTGTGAGCACCATCAAAACAAATCAGCTGGAAGGCAGGTCGGCCCATTGCGATCGCTCGGTTAATGACCGGTAATGATCACTAATGACTTTCAAGGGGGATCCATCACAGCCGTGATGACGGGGCCCCAGACCCCAGCGGCTAGCTAATGCCGGCCCACCTTGTCTGTGGATTCTCAGGGTGTCCAGCAGACGAGAGCCCCGGACCTGGGCCCGGAGCAGGGGCACGTCCAGCTGCATGAGGCCCGGCTCGCAGCTCTCGCCCTGGGCCTCAGGCTCACCGGCCCGGGCCGCCTTGCTGTCGCGGCCTTTGGCGGCAGCATCGGGGAAGGGCAGGAAGCAGTGCACAAAGTGGACCCGGGACCTCCTCACCAGGTCGATCAGGGCATCCTGTGAGCAGAAATGTGGCATCAGTCATGTCCTCTGTTTGGGCGAGACCCATTTCAAAGGTACAAAAGCATCCCAGAGCAAAGGGAGGGGGGGGGGGGGACGCGACAAAGCAAAATCACTGGGCCTTACTCAAGCCATGAGATATCCAGTGATAAAAATGGACAGGAGTTACTATTGGCTGAGCAATTATCCAATAGTAACAGAGCAAATGAGATTGCATGTGGATAAAGGTGCAGAAATGTCCCTAATTAGGACTGTGAAATTCTGTTACTGTTAATTCCCATATTTTCCTATTAATTCCCATGGAATTTCCAAAACTCCCTAGCTTCACTTCCCATGGAATGGAAAGTTTCTGGAATTGTTCTGCCCCTAACCCTAACCCTACAACCCCATACCCCTGCACCCTTAACCTGACCGGTATCCCTTAACCCTCACTCACCACCTGCAGCTTGACGTGGAAGCAGGGAGACCTCTTCTTGATGGCTGCCAGGCCGGCAGTAAAGCTCTTCCTCAGGCTGGTGGCTCGGCGCATGGCCAGCTGGGACACGCCCTCCAACCCGGCGATCGAGCCCGACAGCGCCGTCCCCGCGGCCCCCCGGCCCACAAACAGGCCCCGGATGCTCTTCCTGACGGAGATGGACACGCAGTCAGGGGGGAGGGGTATCGTTAGCCCGATGCACGGAGGAGCGCAGAGCCCGGTTCCGAGCCTCCCCATCGCAGCGTCGTCATGCTTACTTCTGGGAGTTCTGCAGCAGGAACGCCGCGTTCTGGGAGGTCGGATTCTGCTTGGCGTGACCCAGCCAGCCCCGGGTGTCATATTCCACCCAGTCTGTCCCGTGGCTGTGTCCCAACAGGAAGTGATGCGGCTGCTGCCCTTTGAGTACCGCCCCGTGGCCTGCGGCAAGGACAGGAGGTGACATCATCCCCACCACTGCTGTCTGTCTGACTGCTTGGCTGACTGACATTACATGATCGGTTCAGACCCCCCCTCATTACCTTGACCACCCTCCTCGGCGGGGCCGTAGTAGCTGAGCAGATGCCTCACTAGTGCATCTTCTGAGCAGCCCGGCTGCAGTGCCTGCTCTTCCATCAGCCAGAGCAGCCCGCGAGCCTCATCCGCTGGCGTCCGCACCTACATGGGGGGGGGGGGGCGCATATGCAGGCCATGCTGGATCTCAGAGTGACGCTGAGAACCCCGCCTACACATACTGACTCATGCAGGGCTGCCCACGCACATGCTCACGCCAGGGCCCAGGCAGGTGGACGGTCATGATTCTCATGTACATACAGCCCGTCCCCCCTCTCCCCCCGGCCCCCCCCGGCAGTCACAGCGGCTCTCCTGTTCGTCTCGCCCGCTTTTCAGTATGTGAGATAAAAACCAGCGCTTTTACAAAGTTCAAGGTCGGTGTGCTCTCGGCCCTGAGAAACAACAGGTGCAGTAACCATAACCCTCCTGCAGGGGGCGAGTGCCCCTCCTCGTTCCAGCATCCTCACCAGGGTCTGCCTCACCGGCTGGTCCACCACAGCGATGGACGGCGATGGGCCAGTCTCCACGTCATCCAGGGTCAGCTCCACGTTCTCCTAAGCGAGGAACGGTATGTCCATCATCCGCCGCTCGCTGCATGGGGAGGGATGCGGGGAGTGCGCCGCCTGGTGGACATACCTCGCGATGACGCTCCAGCTCCTGGGTGACGCTGTGCTCCTGAAACAGAGCCTGCAGCCGCTCCTGCGTGTAATTGTGGCAGAGCTCCTGGAAGGTGCTGCCGCGGGGCTGCCCGGCCAGCCGGGGATTCTGGGAGCCGGGCGTGTCCACGATCATCAGCGAATAGAGCGAGTGCTGGTGGGACTTCAGGGCCCTGAAGGTGGAGATGGGTGGAGGTGGGCAGGGGGCAGAGGGGTGGAGGTGGGCGGGAGGCAGAGGGGTGGAGCCCTTCCAGTGACTCACAAAATAAATAATATTTGTCAGACTACAGCTGGACACTTATGGAAGCCCTCAAGTCTCAGAGGCGTGACTGCATGACAATGGGATTATTGGGACAGTGAGCAGGGGTAATTCTAGATTTGTGGGGCCATATTTCATTCAGAAAGCCTGACCTTCTCATTAGCCAATGATCTGTTTTATATCTGTGAGTGATGGGAGAAGGGGCACCCCAGGGGCCAATTGCCTTGCAGTTGGGGCCAGAAGCCCCGCCCCTGTGTACACCCCTGACTATCACGCCTGAGAGAGGATATACGAAGGCCCCCCCACGTGGGATCCCCTAGGGGCAGTTGGTGTGACAGCGAAAGGCTGACCTGTTGATGAGGAAGATGAGGAGGGAAAACAGCTCAGCGTAAAGCCCCGAGGCCATGGCCTCCAGGCAGTCAGCGGCCGACACCCGGGGTCCTCAGAGGAGAGAGAATGCACCCGCATTTCAATACTGTACATACACGCAACATACACACAAAATACACACAACATACATGCAAAATACACACTACATACACGCAACATACACGCAACATACACAATACATACACACAACATACACGCAATATACACGCGCCCTGCGCAATGCTGTCCGCGGTTTCCATACCGGCGCTGTCTGCAGAGTTCGTTTTCTCCGCCCCTTGGAGCGAGGAGGAGGCCGGGGAAGGCCTCTGGGGGGCGCCCATGGGCTGGTGCTTAAAAATGGCTGAGGAGATCTCCTCGAGGGAGCAGCCCAGCAGATACGCCGCCTTCTGGCCCCACTCATGCCGCGCAAACTGCCGGCGTCCAGCTGGAGACACAGACAAGGGCGACATTAGCAGGCCTGGCGCAGCGGTTCCCTGAAGAAGCCACCATGAGGCGCTGCGGGGATCGCCCGTCCACAAGGCCGGCTCTGTGATTGGTCGTCGTTCATGCAGGGGCGGGACTAGGTGCCCTGCATTGATAGGCTGACTCATAAGCTCATTTAAATATCAGAAGGTGATTTTGGCAGCGCGCCAGTCAGGAAAGTTTAGACACTTTACAGGAGGGAGATTGTGGCATGCAGACCCCTGACCTACAGGCTCCCTCTAGAGGACAGCGGACGGGACCACACCCTCGAGCCGTGACCAGCGGAGGCATGTCGACGGGAAGACGGGGGAGCAGGAAAGTGATTGAAATGCAAATGGGGAAAAGGCCCAGCGAGAATGATAACGAAGAGACGGCCGGTGTTACCTTCATCTGCCTCTGTAGTAGAGAGCGGTGGGCAGCGTACAGCATGCAAACAGAGAGAAGTGTTAGATGGGGGGGGGGCGAAGTGGCTAATCATTCATCTGAGAGGTGAGGGGGCGGGGCCTGCCGCTATGGGCGTGTCCGGGCCGGGGGGGGAGGAGTTTCTGAGCAGCCTGACTGTAGATCATGTGGAAACCACAATCAGCAGCCATCTGCTTGTTATGGAGCATTTCTACAGCTGACTGGATTACAGCAAAGCTCACTGCTGCCCCCTACTGACCATGCTCTGCGTGTTTTTATGTCATCGCTTTAACATGCTTCAGAAACACTGTTTCACAGAAACTTAACTGAACGCTGGAGCAGGACTAAATGTCAGCATTTGTTTAATTTGTAAAAATCGTTGAAGTGTTTTACTCCAGCAAGGTTTGTCCACGACTGTGTGGTTGCAGGCCGTCCCTGTCTGCGAGTCCCACAGGTCACGCTCTCTCACCTTTAGAGGCCCCCGCTGCCCCCAAGTGGTAAATGGCGCCCAGGACGAGCCAGAAGGCCCTCTGCTCCTCGCCGGAGATGCCCAGCACCTTCATGGCCGCCTGAAGCTTGATGAACTGCTGGGAGGCCTTCTGCTTGTCCTCGGGCTGGGAGGGGACACGGGTCAGGGGTGGTTAGGGTCGGGGAGGAGAGGGTTAGGAAGAGGAAGGAGGAGAGGGAGGTGAGGAAGAGCTGCAATGCCGGAGCCTGGCACTCCACACGGAATGTGCATGTCAGCATGTCCATGCACATGGGAACACACACATACACACACACACACATACACATTCACACACACACAGACACAGACACACACAGACACACACACACTCACACACATACACACACACACACATACACACACATACACACACACATTCACACACACACAGACACAGACACACACACACACACACACACACACATTCACACACACACACACACAT
>JAABNY020000064.1:2879199-2893841 GCA_015164015.2 Brevimyrus niger
TGTGTGCGTACGTTTGTTTGTGTTTGTCCGTGTGTGTGTTTGTGCGTGCGCGTGTGTGTGTGTGTGTGCGTGTGTGTGAAAATTCTATTTTTAAAAAATCAGTGACTGCTATGAAAAAACTAAAGATGCAAAAAATCTTGTATTTCATTAGGTTACTTATGGTTATGGTTAGGGCAGGGTAGGGGTTAGGGTTGTCTAGTTAGCATTAGCATTTTTCCCATTAAAATGAATGAGTGGTCCCCATAAGAATATGTTTACCCTACATATGTGTGTGTGTGTGTGTGTGTGTGTGTGTGTGATAGTTCCGGTCCACACCTGGATAGACGCTGAGGCCACCTGACCAGCCTGGTCGAAATCCAGCGAGATGATCTGCGAGAAGCGGCTGCCGTTGCTGTTCAGGGGCGTCCCGCTGTTCCCAAAGGCTTCCAGCAGAAAGTTCGCCGCCTGCCACTTCTCCACTAGGGGGCGACCGGAGCGAGGTCAACCAAAACCACCCCCCGCGGCTCCGCGACGATAAGGACGTGTGGCGGCGATCCCCCCACCCACCGGAGAAGGCCTTGCCCGTGGCGGTGCCCGCTGCCCCCGCCAGGTACTGCACCAGGTGCTGGCAGCACGTGCTCTTGCCCCCGCCGCTGCGGCCCAGCAGCACGATGGCCTGGTCCTGCCGGGTCGTCAGGAGGCTGCGGTAGGCTGCCTGGGCCACGCCGTAGATGTGGGGGGCGGAGTCCTCCCGCCGGCAGCCCTTAAACATCTGCATTACCTGGGGGGGGGGGGATATGCGGGGGATTCTTCCTTTAAGAATCACATTCACATTCATCTATATCTGTCTGTCTGTCTGGAATCAAACAGCCCCAACATGAACCATCTCCATCTGATGGCCCCCCGCAACCAGCGCCCCCCCCCCCCACCTTGTCTGAGTACATGGAGGGGGCGCTGACAGGGTTGATCACCACCATGCCGCGGCCGGCGTGTGTGTGGATCAGCCGGGTGCCGTAGCGCTGCCGCAGGCTGTTCACCACGCTCGACTCGTTCAGGTACTGCAGAGAGGCCAGGTCCTCCACCCGCTCGCACGCCGGGGGATTGGCCTGCCGGGGGTCAGGGGTCAGGGGTCAGTGGCCGGAGCTGTTCTGCTATCGGACACCTCGGTCAGTCACAGGGCGGCGAGGCCCACCTTCTCCACGTCGTCCTCGTCCACTACCAGAACCTTCCCGTCATGCTCCAGCTGGATCCTCACCTTCCCCTCCGGCACGCTGTTCTCCTCGGACTTGAGCAGCGTGGCTGCAGAGACGGAAAATGCACAGAAGACTGTTGACCACCAGGGGGCGTGGCGGTTAAGCGATGTCATTCTGATCTGCTTTCTGGACTGCCTGGACAGTGGGGTGACAGGGCAGGATGTGCTGGCTTACCCAGGGAGAAGCCGTCTTTGTGGATGAGCCACACCTTCTCGGTTCTATACCAGGTCTTCTCCACGGCGATCTGCTCCTCGGTCTTCACCTGGGCGGAGGGGGGGGGAGGGGGAGGACGCAGTGACACGTGCTGGTGGCTTATTTTGTCGTGAGACCACACACCAAGTCAGGAAACACGTTTCACTGTGTATCACTCATTACACAGTTCAGAGTCCCAGTGAATAACAACACAGCTCACAGTCACACAGAATAATTACGCAGCTCAGAGTCACAATGGATGACACCACAGCTCAGAGTCGCACAGAATTATTACACAGCTCAGAGTCACAAAAGATAATTACACAGCTCAGAATCACACAGAAAAATGACACAGTTCATTGTCACACAGAATAATTACACAGCTCAAAGTCACAGTGGACAATTACATAATTCACAGTCACAGTGGATGACAACACAGCTCACAGTCACACAAAATAACAAAGTTCACAGTTACAGTGGATAATTATAGAACTCACAGTCCTATTGGCTCCATGATCATGTACTGCACAGGCGATTGGAAAACAGATAAATACATGGGGTAATTACACAGCTGATAGTCACACAGAACAACAACGCAGCTCACGGCCACACTAGGTAATTAACTCACTCATAGTAACACTGGAAAATTACACTGTGCCACCAGCCACACTTCTGATATGTAAATGAAGGTCAAAGAGAGGACAGTGTCTTCCAGGACTCAGCTCAGTCCCAGTTCACCCTAAACACCCGTTCGAGATCTTCATTTTTATTATTCAACCTGTGAAGAGCTACAACGTAATCAAAAAGTCCGAGGTGGTCACAGAGACAGTTTCATTTCACATCCTGCTTGGTAGAGAGCAGGTATACATATACCTAAGCATGGGGAGTCTCTCTCTCTCTCTCTCTCTCTCACACACACACACACACACACACAGCGTGGGGGACAACAAGCTTTTCTGTCAGGCACAGCGAAGGACAGACCTTGGGCTGGCTGGCAGCAGAGTGGGCTGACTGCAGGACGGCCACGGGGTCCTCATCCACCCCGCCCTTAGGGGGGCGACGGGGTGTGAAGGTGGGGGGGGGGTGGCGAGGGAGGAAGAACAGCACAGTTGAAACAAACCCGGGTGTGTCAGGTCAGCGCCCCTGCCATCGCCACGGAAACCACACAGGCGAGGGGCAGAGTGACAAGATGGGGACAGCAGGGGGGGCGGCATGTTGACAGCGCCGGGCAAACATGAAACGCAGGGCCGCTGCCCTTTATCGCTCTGTGAAACGTGGAGAACAACTCAAACCGCATACCCGTCCTATACTAAAATCCTCACACTGCCCTCTAGTGGTTCAAAAAGCAGATGCACTATCGCGTGGGACTGTATCGTCAGTAAGGATTCCTTGCCCCCGGAGAGAGTGCGTGGCCTGGGCGGGTGTGAGGTGCACAGAGCGTGCAGAGCTGGGTCAGGCTGAATCAGGCTGAAACAGGCTGAAACGGGCCAAGCCGAGCAGGACCAGAGCGGCAGCGCAGATAATGACTGTGACACAGGGGACGGGGGGGGTAGTGTATAGATTACGGGTGTAGTGAAGATCCTCTCCAGACGCCTCTGGGCCAGCTCGGTTGGAGTCAACGACGCCACCTAGGGGTCACAAGACCATCAAGACCTTGAGTTGACGCGGGCAGGGTAAACGCTATGCTCAGCTTCTGAAACCTCTCCTCATATCGCCGTCGCTGTGACGACATCCAAATGACCGGCATGCCGGCACACGCTTAAAGACCGGCTGCAAGGGCATGCAAGGGCATGCGGGGCCAGCAGCTGAGTGCAGAGAGACGGGCTGGGGTCTGTGTGAACTGGGACAAAGGGAACGAGCACAGGGGCAAAGTCAGGGTCACGCCCCCTAAAGCGCGGGGCAACGGACCGGGGGTCTGAATGGATGGGCAGGATTAACATGGACAGCTAATAGTCCCTGGGGGCTGTTGAAGGGTACATGTCAAATGGCATGTGTGTTGGGGGGGGGGGCTTCGGGGAGGTCCTGTCCTGGCATTCAGGTTAAACATCTGCCCTTGTTTCCATGACTACCATGACTGAACATGGGGTAATCGTGCCTATGAGTTATTATGCACCCCCCCAACAGACCCCAGGTGAGGGACAGGCCTACCATGCGGGGGCATGGGGGGCACCGTGCACAAGGCAGGGCCCAGGGGCCAGTCCCCGCTTCCGGCCCCGTGTGTGAGCGATGAACCACACTGCAGCTGGGGGTGATTACCTCAGGCTTCATCTCTACACACAGTGTTATGGGGGCTGGGATGAACCCAGAGGGGGGGCGCAGCGGGGAGGCTTTCGGGGGGGTGTCCTCCTGGGCGGCTGCAGCTCTGGACGGAGCATACATCTCCTCCTCGGTCCTCTGCCCCATCTCCTCCGCAGGCTTTTGGATTTCCTCCACCCCGTCCTCCACACTCTCCCTCGGGCCCCCCCTGCGGTCCGAGGCTCGGCTCCTGGGCCGGTGCTCCTTGGTGCGGCCCCGGCCCATCAAGCTGGCGAGGCCGGCGGAGATATCGTCCCCCATCTCTGTGCAGGCACTCAGCCCAAATACCTTGGGAGGTCTAGTTGTGTGGCCAGAACCGCCTGGGTCCTCCCCTCCTCTAGGGGGCAGCACCCTCTCATCTGTGGGCTCCTGCTTCTTGTGCACTGGCTGCACATCAGGAGGGGGAGGCTTAGTGTGTGACGTGCCCTCGTCGCTACTGGTCTGCACACACAGAACGGTGATGGTTACCAAACAGTGCTATAGCCTAGCATGCGAGAGGAACATAGATATGGAACAAACTGGACTTCAGTGGCAAGAAGACTGAAAGCTTACTGTAATGGACACTATTTATGGACAGCGAGAATGAGCCATAAAATCCTGAGCCACCAGAGGGCGCCATTGCTCTGAGCTCAATAAGCTCACACAGCTTCACCATGATGAAACACCACCTTGGCTTTGACATTGTTAGTCACATGATCAGCTGAGCTGTTTTGTACTCTAGTGCAAGAATCTCCATCTGAAGCTGCGCAAACTGGTCATACCGTAAGAAAGGGAACAGCAGGAATAATCACAGAATGATTTGTTTGTTTCCTGTACAGTATGCCTATTTTGTGTTGCACTATGACTAACCACAACTGCTAATTTTGCAGTTTCTCCTTCAGGAATTTTAAAGAACTTCATTCCATGAACCCAATATACAGCTAAGCATCGAATGCTGCAATGCTACTTCACAGGTCACAGTCATCGCATCATTTCCTGTAAGACCACTTCATACTCAAGTGTCTGTGACATCACTTCCTGTTATATAACTGTATGGGTATTACATTACACTTTTTTCTCCTTTGCTATTTTACTGCTAACCCCAGGGTTTCTGGTGGTTCAAGCCACACAGAGCAACATTTGAACTTGTGTTTCTGGTTGTGTTCATGCGTGTTTCACCCGGCTGGGTAATACTTCTCTGTGTGTGCTTGGACACTTACACCAGCGCCCTTAGTAACTGGCTGGGTCTCATCATTAACCTGAAGGGGACAGGAAGGTGGATACTAGTCAAGCCCAGAGAATATAAACCACAAACTTACTCAGCCCATGCATGTAATTCCACATGTCGCCTGTAGGGTTAGAGTTCGGACGGCCACACACAGTCCGACAAACACCAATAGGCGCTGCAGGTTTCACATGCGTTCTGAAGTGGGAGGGGTGTAACAAGTGAAAACAGCAGGGGGCGTGATGGTTAACAAAACTGTGCCGGTTGCGATCCTTGGCTTAGGATAGCTGCCATGCCTTCCAGCCAGGAGCACTGCAAAATCACACACAGGGCACACACACGACCTCCCTTTCTCTCCCAGAATGAAAAGCGCGAGGAGAAGGCCATCTTGCCGGCTCCGGTCTCTCCGGAAAAAGGAGGGGGTTCACTGGGGGAAAAAGCCGAAGAGGGAAGAGTCCCAAGCACGGTGTGGGGCTCGGGGACGGTCGTCTTCAGGACCGAACTCTCATAGGCCAGAGGGAGGTGGAGGAGAGTGGACTGAACCACTGAGGGAGGGAGAGAGGTGGTACAGCTGTGAGATGGAGGGGGGGGCAGAAATCAGGCAACACAGATGCTCGGAGGAGATTAACCCAGAACTCATATGGCACAAGACACAAAGACTGACGACCCGCTGTGTGTCAACATCCTGCAGATGAACTCCAGGTTCGACAAGAGGCCAAATGTAACCAGGATGTGTGATGGACCAGTACAGCATCACTACAGCACTACAGGATCAATATGGCTACATCACCGGAGCTAGCTGACTAGCAGGTCTGACCTCCTCGTACCAGGCTGTGTTGGGCTGGCTGACCAGCGAGTTTCTTTGCCCTGTACTCGGGGCTCATAGCAGATACAGCCCCTGCTATAAATAACGCATCCCGCCAGCCTGCAACCGGAGCTGGAGAAACATGGCCGGACAGAGGGGCCAGATCTAGGCCCCATAGCACCGTGCCCCCACCAGCACCTCCCCCCCCACAGCACAGGAGCTTCAGCACCGATCCCCCCCGCTTACCGGAGCACAGGACGGACCCGCGACGGAGCAGCTGCCGCCAGGCGCGTCTGTCGTCACCAGTGCAGGGTTCTAGACGCGTGGGGAGTTACACGTCAGCTGCGGGGGGAGGAAGGGGGCAGCTGCTGGGAACACAAAAATATCTACCCAGCTAGCCCCCCTCCCAGCGTCAGGAACACAAGCGAGACGGGAAGGGGGGGGGGTCGTCTGAATGGGACGGCATGGAGCTGAAACGAGTGATCATGAAGCCTCAGACCAAAACAGGACTGCGGAGGGCGGGCACCCCTAACCGGGGGGGGCATATGGCCCCACACTTAGTAATGAAATGGAGCTCTGAGGTGGAGCCCCTAGGGTTTTGCAGCAGCTTCGCTCGACCCTCCTCAGCTGCCCTGAATTTACGAACATCCCATTAACACCTTCAGTCCGAGCACATTTCAGCTGACGGGCGACCAACGCTACAATTCCGGCTGCAATACTTAACTACACCACTAGAGGGTACATACAACTATAGTCCACTAACATCTATTTCCACTTCACACCAGAGGGCGCTGTTTCTCTGATCATGGATCATGAAATTACAGCACATACCAACTGGCTGTGCTTTTGAAAATGGAGTTGATAAATAATAAAATATTTTATATCACCTATAATATGTGCTTCAAACCAAATCCTACAGAAGAAACTATGAGTTATAATAATCATAGTCATTAGGAATGCAGCGTTTGTGTGACTAATCTTGATCACTCCGGGAAAAATGCATCATGGGAAAAACTGCAGAGGCATAATTCGCTCAGGACAAGCTGTGCTTATCTCTGCCGCTGTGTGGGCAGTTAAGGGTACTGTGTTGGTGGCACAGTGTGTGTGTGTCTGTGCTTATGTGTGTCTAGGAGTGTGTGTGAGTGTGTATGTATGCACAACTGTATGCGCATTTGTGCCTGTCTGCGTCTTTGCGCACGTGTGTCTGTGCGTGTATGTATGCGGTAACTAGTCACATGTAATTGTAATCTGTTACAGCTACTGAGAAAAAAAAATTAAATACTCTGTTACATTTCCAGACAACGTAGGATGGCTTTATTGCCGAGTTTAAAACACTTGCCAGAATAGTAATGAAAAATTAATAAAATGTAATAAGTTAAGAATTAATTAAGAAATCAAAATAGCTTCATTACCTGTTACATTTGTAATAGGGGTAACTAGTAATCGATAACCTATCACATTTCAAAAGTAACCTCCCTAACACTACGCATGTGTGTTCTCGTCCCGTTCTGCCTATACTCTATGCCAAGGGTCCCCAAACCACGGCCCGCTGGCCGATTGTGGCCCGCCCCCACATTTGGACCGCCCCTCTGAACATTGCCAGAGACATATTTTGTCATTTTAAAATGTAATTTTAAATATACTTGTCTGTATTTCATAACAAAGGTTGGCTGTCAAACTAAACTTTCCATTAGTTATTAACGTAGCCTAATCAATTTTATAAATCATATACCATCAAAATGGTACGTTCGACGTAACGTGCCATTGCAATCGAACAGATGATGCGCGATCTCAAAGAGAAGACATATTTTAAAAGCACCCTCAGAAACCTTGGACAGTCTACTTTTGAAATATATATAGGTAGAAACTAAATATATTTTTACAGCTTCGTGATACGAATAGGAAGAACAAGAGTGACTGACCTAAGCGTCTGGGTCTCTAACCAGTTCTGATCGCCTTTCCACTTGCAAATCGCGCTATTGGCATGATAATAACACGATAATCAGACAGTTGGTATTGGGTAAAGAAATATATGAATACGCCCATTGTTACTCAAATAAACAAGAGCACATGTCTGGATAGCGTTTACACAGATCGGCTACAATATGACACACGGATACGTTTCTGCCGCTGAACCCTTGCGCCAGTGTTGGCAGTCAGCGGCGAATCTCGGACCTGTGTTCATGGGTAAGTGGGCTAAGCCAGTGTGCCTATAATCACAAAGTCGTCGATTTGAATTCGCGGTAATGCTGCTATTTAAAACGTGAATACTACACGCCCCCGATGCAGGTAAAACAAAGAAAGGTGACATGGTTTACTTTTTCACTAATTTAAAAAAATTTAATACTTCCGACAATGGAAGTTTTGAAAAAATTTAGTCAGTGTTTTTCATGATGCTACATAACGATTTCAGCGAGATTTAAAGTGAAATACACAAGAAAGATGCCCTTGTCCCCAGAGGGTTAATAATAGTGAATTATTTAGTTTCCTTTAACTCTGCATAGGCACTGCATCATATTTATCGCTTTCTATAGCGACTGCTCACCGTTTTTCATTTTTCATTCCATCTACCAATTAACTGTGAAAAGGATTTTATTGTTGCTACTTTTCTTGCCTTTCCAAAGTGATGGGTGTGGGGTTCAGTGACATTCCAGACTAATGGGCCATTGACAGTATGCAAACTACTACAGGTGTGGGGACACCTATCTTATCAATATTCATTGTGCAGGATGAGCACTGACTTTGAGAAAAAGAGTGACACTCCAGAGTTCTAACACTTCAGTAATCAAACCACATAAAATTTCAGAATGTCTCTTTCACCTATGTGTAGCCAACCCCTGTGTCTATAATTCAGAGCTCAAAAGCTTTGGTTAGAAATGTTTATAATGTAATTTTTACAATCTCTCAGCATGTGTGAAATAGGTTTTGAAAGGTATATATTTAAAGTTGATATTAACAAAAACAGAATAACATTCTAAGTGGTCTCAGATTACTGATGGGATAAATGTTTTTTAGATAGGTGAAATATTTTAAAATGTCAAGGCATGTCAGACTACCCCAAAGGTGGCTGAGAGGCCTCAGACTCCAGAGGGTTAAAATCATAATAAAATCTCCACAATAATACAAGTAGTCACTCGTGTAATTTTCTGCTATAAACCAACCGGGCGCCCCATTAAAGCAGGAAAAAGTTATGTGGCCCTCGCAGAAAAAAAGTTTTTGTTCAATCTGCATCCTTAAATCAGCCAATGCTCAATCTGCATCAGGATTGTTCAATCTGCATCCTGCAGCAGAGGTTTCATGTTTCAAAATTGGTGTAGAACAAATCTTCAGTGTGTGCTTATGAATCACCGGTACCCACAGGCAAACTGGTATTTATCACTGGCCCATACGAACAGCCGTACGAAGTGGATGATGATAACTCTCGCGCATTCTAAATATGACCGCAAGACTAATTTAAATAAAGAATCCCCGCTCAATGACTTATATACGGCCGTAAAGCTTCAACGTAACACACGTCGATCCGCACAGTTCGCGTTGCAGAAATGAAAACCATTAAATGTCATGTACCCCTATATCCGTATTCCTGTATTTCGCTAATAAGAAATAACATTTTCTGAATTGTTAAGAAGGGGAAAAATTGGACGTCACCGAGAATGAGGTGGAAGTTCTGATAGGTGCAATAATAATAATAATAAAATAGGTATGGTTTTGGTAACTTCACCAGTTTCCTGTCAAAGAGAAGGACTTAGCAATGGGGAGAGGTGACACATGTAGTTAATGCTGTGTCACGTGAAACGAGAATGGCAGCGGAGGTGAGGAAGGAGCGGCGCGATCTGAAAACGACCAGCACGAAAAGCGCCCGCAGATCCCACGTCCGTGCCACAGAGGGCGCCATAAGCACCACGTCAGTATCACCTCTGGACGGTAACATAGCCGCCATCACGGGCCAAACATGGATCGTTCCAGATGGTGACGCTGACCGTGAAGCTCCATCGAACCGCGGATGAGGTCTGCCTGTTAGAAATAGGCGAGATACTTTTATGGTCGCGTGTAACAGCCTGTAACGTGTGTCATACCCCGGCAAGTAAATTGTGCCGGACACGTCACAATTCGGACATAGCCCGTAACTGTCCTGGATGTGGGAAAGAAGGTGAAGGTCAGGACAATACATGTGTCACATTGTGCACAGCCGAAGGTTTGCGCTCCTGACCCCACTGAAGCCAACATTAAGCACTGGCATGAGTGACCAAAGGTTTGGCTACAGCAGCCCGACCAAGAACATTGACCCTATGGAGTCCCTGATGAACAGTTTTGGTGGAAACAGGAGAGTTGATTTGTTCATATAATTCCGCAGTGAGTTGATCAGCATCTGTACTTTAATGTTTTTCGGATACGATCCAGGTCGGTGCCCCGACATCCCTGTCAGACAGCTTCTTGTACCTACAGTTACTCCTGTTGGATGTGGTCCGTCCTTCATGGTGGTGTGCCGACGTTACCCTGGATACAGTGGCTCTCAGCACAAAGAGTCGCTGTCCTGGTCACAGATGCACCAACAGTTTGTCCTCCTTTGAACTCGAATGTGTCTCCTATTATGTTATGCGGATTGCAATATCTTATACACAGCTGTGCCATTGCTCTGCTAATTCAACCTTCATGCTCTCCTCTTCCTGATAGAATTTGCAATCAGCAAACAGGCGTGAAACCTCAAACACTATTGACCAGGTGTTTCAGTTTTATTGTGCAATTCCTGTGTGCGCATGTGTGGCTGTTTGCGTGTCTGCATATGTGTGTGTATATATAATGCAGTTCATTAGATCAGATTAGAGGTATGAAGGAGGAAGCACACTGTGATAGAACTGAGCCACCATGACCTTTATTTTGAAATCTCAATGGAAGCACTGCAAGAGGAATGAGCTACCATGACTTTTATTTTGAAATCCTGTTGGAACCACCACCTTGCGCGAGCCTCTATCTCCCACCATATAATCCTGGAGAAATTACCACAAACATGCTAACAATCCAATACCATCAGCCCACGTGAAAAGCAGTAAATCTAAAATTGTAAACTGGGATGTTTTCTAGTTATTCATATTTTTTAATAATGACATTAATTTAATTCAGCTGGGAATCTGTTTATTTGTGCAAGTCAAATACCATGTATTTGGCTTTGATAATGTAATATGCTATGTCAGATGCCTTTTTTCACCTCTTTCCATTAATTACTATGGAATGAGCACAAAATGTGAATTAGGTATCAGACAGGATTGGCTTGTGACTATGAAAACAGAAAGGTTAGAACGGACTGAGGTTTAATGGACCATTTTTTTAAGTTTTTGCATTATGTGGAATGTTTGATCACTTTGTTTTGCATTAAATGTTTCCCATGCTGCCAACATCTGCAGCGATTTCCAGTTTTCCAGATGCAATCGGGGCAATCGACCGCACAGATGATCCACTAAGGCCGCCTCAAATCAAATCAATGTTTATTTATCAACTGCACAACAGTATATTATACAGCGGAAGATGCAGACAATGAAATGAGTGCTGATTATGTTACTTTTGTCAATCAAAAGCCATTTAATCCAATTAATACATAAGTCATCTGTGACGCCAACATGACACGGACATTACACTCCGCTCTTCCGCGTTTCACTTGCCGCCTCAGAATCTCCCAACCGCTTTGGCACAGCAGAGCACAAATGCATCTCCTATTATAAGCTTGAGGGCTAAGATGTGTGTCTGTCCCTGATACCTGCAGTCAACACTGACCGGTACAGCAAGTCATCTCTCCCTCCCTGCCTTCAGATCCGACCACATTTTTTGTGGGACATTTTGCAGAGGTGTCAGAATTTACTGCGGTGGTGTGTTGCCATGCGACATACTTTTAAACATTCAACTTTATCATGAATGTAGGAAGTACAAGGGCTTTGACAACAAAATGCAGTTTGATATATGCAAAAGCACTAGAAGCAGCTTTGCAATATGTATACGTCTGATAAATAAATAGTCAGAAAAGTACTGTTTCTGATAAATGTGCATAGGCCCCCAAATACCCCATTTTGTCATGCCCCCATTTTTATGGTCACCATACGTCCAAGTTTCCCCAAACACGTCCTTTTTTTGGGCCCCTGTCCAGGTGCCCAATCAAAAGTCGGGGGTTTAGCACTGCAACCCACTGCAAGCCACTGCAACTTGGGGTTGTAATTTACAGTGCAGTACCAAGTGAAGGAAAAGCACAATTTTCAATATACAGCAGCCACACAGCGGTTGCAAGTTTACTTAAAAAATTTAATGATATGCACGTCCCTACGTATCATGCTGAGTGACGTCGTCTTCCAGAAACCATTGGCACTTTGACCCTTTCTTTTTCTTTTTTGAGTGAACAGTGAATCACTTTGCTTGACGTTTAACAAACTTTAGCTTAGCGTTTTGCAACTTTTGTTGAAATAGACCTGTATACATGTATATAGTGTCAATTGTATATAAATTGTAAAATGAGAGTAAATTTTAAGGTTACCATACGTCCAGAGTCTAATTTTTTTGATATATCCTAACTTTTTGCGCATGTGATTTTTTTTTTCCTTTTAATGTGTACTCATTTTTTCATGCTAAAATTTATGCAAAGTCTGTTAAATGAGACCCCTGGGGTTCAACACAGTGTGAGCTCTGGTAAAATTTTTATAAGACGGTAAAAATGACTATAATTTAACGTCAGTCAAAGGTTTGAGTTTGAGATGAGTGGAAAATGAATAGGTGGGGGGAGGGGGGGCAATTGAAATGCAGAAAGGGGGTGATGACTTAACTCAAGAAAATAAGATGCCTGCATTGAGGACCCTGTATCGTAATTTTTTTTTTTTCAATCCATTTTGTTCGTTAAAACCTAGACGACAGACTCAGCTAGCTGCCTTCTTGAAATACCGCAGGAAAGTTGCCAACACGGACTCCACCACACCCAACGCATCCCAAGAAGCTTGTGCTATGTCAGTCAGCTCGCCCTCACACAGACAACCAATCAGGTGCATCCGTACGGATCTGGGAATGTGGACAAGAACGTGACTTAGCGACTTATGCTGGGGTGAGTTATGTATGAGTGTTTTGAAATAGATGATAAAAAATAATGATGGTTTAAATGAATCTTCACTGAGGGGGTGGGTAGTGCCCCTCTGCCCCGCCCATGGCACCGGGCCTGAGATGAAGCATATGGGGATGAAAGCGCAGTGTCTAAGGTGGGTCACGGCCCAGCCTGCTGGCACCTCCGGCCAGTGGGGGGTCTCAGCTATGCCAGGCAGCTGCTGCTGGATACCAGCTAAGCAGATCTCCCTGCTTTATGTAAGTGACCAGGTTCTGCATGTACCTGAACCAGCAAGACGCACTGTTGTGTGTGTGTGTGTCTGTGTGTGTGTGTGTCTGTGTGTGTGTGTTTATTTGTGTGTGTCTGTGAGTGCACTTGCATATCCAACCCTTCCTTCTCAAAGGACAAACAAAAACACAGAGACAGACCCCAGTGATGTTACCCCAGTGAAAATCCCAGTCAAAGCCAGTAACCCTAATCTAACATATTCTGATACAGAACAGTGACTTTGTTTGGTCCAGTTTGGCTGGCCAGAAGCCAATCAAATGCATCCTGGCTGAAAATATGCTTCAAACCCGTGCCCCTTCACTCGCAGGGGACATGCGTTAGTGATGTTAATGTCGGCTAACATGGTGCCACACTGGAATCGCTCTCTGGGTCTTGACCTGCTTATCCCAGCTCACACCTTCACATCGACGGACTGGGCCAGATGAGATCGCGGTGCAGCAGCAGAGCTGACCTCAGTCCTGTTTTCGAACCTCAATCCATCGTCATCCCGGTCTGATGAAAGGCTCAAAACATCCCCCATGCCCCCAATTCTCCAAAGCAGAGGACTGATCCCAGACCAGTGACAGGGAACGGAACAGGAGTGGTCTGGAATTCAGCGTAGGTACGACCTAAAGACACCAGCCAGCGGCCCTTTTCCCAGCCAGAGGCATCACTGGGTGAACTGCCCAGACGGGCCTGACAGGATAGTGCTGTCTGAAGCGAGAAGGGCTGGTCACATGACCACATCAGCACATGAAATGCTGCTATTGTGCCTGTGTCACTAATGGAGGGAGTCACAGTGCCTGTGTCACTAACGGAGGGAGTCACAGTGCCTGTGTCACTGTTGGAGGGAGTCATGGTGTCTGTGACACTGATGGAGGGAGTCATTGTGCCTCTCACTAACTGAGGGACTCACAGTGCCTGTGTCATTAACGGAGGGAGTCATTGTGCCTCTGTCACTAACTGAGGAAGTCCCTGTACCTGTGACATTAACATAAGCAGTCACAGAGCCTGTCTCTAATACAGGGAGTACCTGTGTCACTAATGGAGGAAGTCACAGTATCAGTGTCACTAATGGAGGGAGTCACTGTGTCCCTGTCAGTAACTGAGGGAGTCCCTGGACCTGTGACCTTTACAGAACATTTACAGACTCCCTGTCTCTAATATAGGGAGTCACAGTACCTGTGTTACTAATGGAGGGAGTCACTGTGCCTATGTGACTAATACAGAAAAGCACATTCTTATATGTGGTATAAATATATAAATATAAATGTGGTGTTCAGGAGGAATGTCCTCACAGTAAACAGCAGGCTGTGAACCAGCAACCTCCTGGCCCCCCTCAGCCGCAACCACCACCCACCATCCCGGCAGGCCTCCAACAGCAGCTTGCGACTAGAACCCACCAAGCCCGGCAACCGACAGCAGGCGGGCTGGTACAGCTCAGTCTGAAAGTTTTTATAACCCATGTGCCTTAAATAGACGATACAGTTTTGGGTCAGTCCCCAAAAGCCCTCTTTTTTCCTCCTTCCACAACGGAACAGTCCCTCTTTCGCTGTTGTATCTGGGGCGGGGGTG
>JAABNY020000064.1:2893851-2913172 GCA_015164015.2 Brevimyrus niger
GTGTAAGGAGACGATGCTTTGCTGGGGGAGTGGGGGGAGGGGGCTGCATGTTCCAGCCCTGTAGGGAGTCATTGTACCCCCACCATCTCTGACAGCCAGTGCTGTGCAAACGGAGCTCGCCCAGCAGTGACGCACCCACCTCCGCAGCAGCTATGGAATCGAGGCCAACCGCGTTATGCAGCTGCCCCACCAACGGGTCTGTCCAGGGGGACCTTCAAGAGCCGCACGGCCGAGAATCCAGCACAGGAAGTTATTTTTACTGAGGTGATCCTGGTTGAGTGCCGTCCTCAGCCAGCAGTGGCTGACATATTTACAAACGCATGAGCAAACTGTGCCTGTGTCTGTGCATGCAGACCACACTGAAACAGCTACAGACTATTTCAAGACAGCTGTAAATCACCCCAAGACAGGTACAGACCATCCTTAATTTTTTACAGACCATTCCAAGACAGGCACAAACCACCCTGAGACAGGTGCAGACCATCTGGCGTTTGATTCAGACCATCCCAAAACAGCGACACTATTCTGAAAGAGGTACAGACCATACAGACCACCCAGAACAGCTACAGTCCACCCTGCGACAAGTACAGACCACCCTGAGACAGGTGCAGATCATCCTACATTTGATATTGACCATCCTGAGACAGCTATGCCACCCTGAGGCAGGTGCAGACCATCCTGACACAGCTACAGACCATACTGAGACAGATACAGACCATCCTAGAACAGCTGCATAGGTTCAATAGATGACTTCATCCTGTTATCACCAAAGATTAAACATTAACTTGTAAACTCAGTACAAGTTAATGGCCATTCCATCAGGCACGGCTAGCCTGTTACAGGTAGGATCCACTATTTTAACCAGCATTGTGACATCATTCCTATAGACAAGACCATATTGTGCTAGCATTGTGACATCATTCCTGCAGATCAGACTGTATTGTGCTAGCATCGTGACATCATTCCTGCAGATTAGATTGCATTGTGCTAGCATTGTGACACCATTCCTGCAGATCAGATTGTATTGTGCTAGCATTGTAACATCCTTCCTGTAGATCAGACTGTATTGTGCAAAGCATTGTCACATCAGTCCCACAGATCAGACTCCATTGTGTTCACACTGTGGCATCATTCCTGCAGATCACACTATATTGTACTAGCATTGTGACATCATTCTTGTGGGTCAGATTATATCATTCTAACATTGTGGCATCATTCCTATAGGCCAGACTGTACTGTGCTGTCATCGTTAATATCACAGAAGGAGCTGGTGAATGACAAATGAATGAACGAGTAGAATCTTCCAGTGTGCATTTAACCTGTCCCATCCCGGCCCATCCAGGCCACACGGATCCCAACTGGTCGCAACCAGTTATCACTTCACAACAAGTTAAGGAGGCTACAATTATCTATAACAATAACAGTTATCCAGCACAGGGACATGCTGAGACCCGACTCTCTGTCCCGGAGACAAAACCTACTATCACATTTTCCCCCTAAAACCTGTTTTTGCTCAGCCTTCCTCAGTGCAGCAAGAATTAACCCATCCTATGCAAAACATATAACACAACTTGCACTTCAAGCGTCCTTGATTCACAGTAAAAGAGTGCCCCCCCCCCCCCCCATTACAGAGACAGTGGGCTGTCCCATCGCATCCTCAGCCTGGTATCACCCTGCCGAGCTGAGAGACGGAACCTGGTCCACCTCTCCTGCTTGTCCTCAACAACGTGGCTGCAGGCTCGGTTAAAGACTTGACACAAAGGTGGGCGGAGCTTCTGCACTCGCTGTCTGGGAGCAAAAGTCACCCCCAGAGAGCCTGACTCCGACCACCACCCCATGCTGAATAGTTCAAAGTTCCCTCCACAGGTAACATGTGTACAAGTGATTCTAGGACAGAGGAGAGATCTGCAGCACATTTATGGACAGAGGAGCTTAGAGGGGTTGGAGATGAGCTGGCTTGGGGTACACTGCTCCTGCCCCCCCAAATGACAACCTTTGCCCATCAGGGGACCCCCCAATGACCACCCTGTGATGGCACTCTGGTAATGCTGCTGGTGTGATGGGCTCCTTCAGGTGGTTCCTCCCTCACACAGCCGCACCATGACTTACTGGAGAGTCCTGTGCCCCCAATGGGGAGCTGGGAGGTTCGCTTACCTCTAAGACGTCCCGCCGCAACCCCTCGCTGCTCCGCAGCCAATCATGGCTCAGCTCCGCCAGCTCCAGGATGGGCTGCACCTTCAGCCGCACCGTCTCGCCTGACTGCCGGATCATCTCTACGATCTCGTCCCGGTTCCGGCCCTCCACGTTGAGCCCGTTCACCTCCACCAACCGGTCGCCGGGCACCAGGCCCAACTCCAGCCCCAGGCCCGGGCCCAGCCCCAGACCCAAGTCTTTGGCGCCAGAGCCGGGCTCGGCGAAGTGGACCACGCGTTTGCAGACGGCGCCGTCGCCGGCTCGGCGCTCCAGCATGGCCGTGCGGCGCAGCGAGAAGCCGAAGTCGCCGGTGTCGCGCCTCCGGATCTCCAGCTCCCGAGGATCCGGCAGAACTGGGGGCAGCACAGCGGGAAGGCGCAGGTCCGCCGCAAACGTCCGCTCCACCAGCTCCGGGACCTTCACTGGGCCCAGGCCGGGTTCAGGGTCTCCGAGCTTAGGGGGCAGGTCAGAGGTCTGTGGGGATGGGGAGGGCATGGCGCCCTCCAGCGGCCTGTCCTCGCTGCCCTTTTGGGAGAAGGACAGGCGCTTCATGAGATGACCCACCTGTGAGCTCTGCCTGGCTATAGACTTGGCGGCACGCTCACGCACCGAGCTGCGCCGGGCCCCGACGCCGCCCTTTGTCTCCTCGCTGGGGCCATCCGTTTCTACTACCGGGGCCCCGGTCTCTGTGGTCCCCGCCCGGACAGGCATGGGGCCTGAGATCTCCATCCTCCCCTTCTGCTCCTTCTTGGCCCCTCGAGGGAGGTGGAAGAAACCCCTCCTCACGCTCATCTCCTCCAGGCTCCTCAGCTCCGCCGCCGACATGCGCTCCTTCTTCTCCCTCTTGTCCCTCTTCTCCTTCTTCCCAGCATCCTTGTCTTTGTCTTTCTTGATCAGGTGGAACATTCTGGAAGGGGCCTGATCCTGGCCGTCAGATGCCCGTCACATGGAGGCTACACCCCCATGCAGGGTGAGTACCAGGCACCAGACGTGAGGCAGCGCCAGAACCGGCAGATCCAGCTCTCCTGAGAAGAGAAGGTTGGGCAGGATGTAAGTTTCCCCTTCTTTGGATGAACCAAAGCCTGTTGTGTCAAATCCTTTGACATCACATCAGCGACGGCAAACTCTGACCTTTATCTTCCATGAGATCGAAGTTAATGCTGCTCTTAATGAATGCACCACAGCAATTAGAAGAATCTCAAAGAAAAATAGCACAAAGATGAGCATCCTTATCAGGAATGCGGGGCGTCAGGTCTGCCTCTCCGGACATGACTCAGCGCTCAAAAAACACTCCTAATCTGGCCACCTGAACCCTCTGCTTGTCGGCTCAGATCTCTGTCTCAACTATTATTTACTCGGTGCTGTCACACATTGTGTTTTACAGCCCTGCAGATTCCTGCCTCCACCCACCCTCTGACCTCCGTGAACGTCACACAGTAAGACATATGTGACTCCCACCATTAACAAACAGACTAGTAACACTGGAGATATTGTATGAACTGCGAGATTTATCCCCCTGGCCGATTAGGTTGCGAGGTCACGTGGTTGAAATTAGCAGAGCTGCAGAGTCAGACGGTGACTCTGTAGGGGGGCGTTGTCCCCCCCCCCCCGAAGGCAAGACATGCCGAGCAGGTGCACCACTCCGTCCTCTGTCGGTCCAGACGTACACACATAAGCCTCGGGTATGCTGTCAGGACCGGGCAGCAGCGTACCCGTATTCCACATGCGGTAAGTCGTTGTCTGGCTTTCTCATACTCCGATGCGTATTTTCACGCCTTCTTCTCACACTTGTTTCCCGTCCCAAATGCTCTTTCACCGTGCCCTCCTCGTCACGCAATAAGAACGCCAGCGATTTCGTCCAAGAAGCCTGATTGAACTAGATCATTAACCCTTATTATAAAGCATTATTAATAATCACGTCATGAACGGACAGTGCGTTCAGGATCAACGTTAAGAAAATATAATCAAAGTTTAAAATGCACATACATAAGTAGATGCAGGCTATGAAATGACTTTCCTTTCATTGATTACCGGACGCTCTAGACACTAGACACTCTAGCAATGCCTGACAATAATGCTTAAATGGTGACACATCATTTGGGGCTAGTTCGCTATCCCGACCTCATCGGAGTGAGTGCGATTTAATCCCAAGTTCAACCACCCTTCAACCCTGCAGAATCCAGCATAGTGCACTGCTTCCCTACAAATATAAATCCCCGTCAGTGGCTGAGATCTACTCACCGTTTCCCGGTGCGCCGTATGCCTTTGAATGTGCGACGTCTTTGCAGCTCCCGGAGCCCGGTGCCGTTTCGGAGCGCAATAAGGCACCTTCCCCGGGATGAGCCGCAAGGCGCTGCGCAGCCGCCCCCCCCCCTTCCTCCGCAGGTCCCGCAAGCAAAGTCGGTCCTAAGGCGCCCCCAGCTGGCAACTTTGCGGAACCGCAGCCCGACAAACGGCCATCACCCGTGAACTTCATGACTTCGCCCCCACTCATCTACCTTCCCAAAATATTAAATTTATTTAGTGGTGATGATATGTGGTCAAAATGGTGGCTCCTTTACTTTTGTGAAATTGGTTAATTTAAAAATAAATATGTCTTGATGTTCGTCATAATCCAGTCATTTCTTTAGGCGTGTGTATAGAAATTCGATATGTTGCGCGCCCTATAACAATATAAAAATGGGCTGTATTCCGGTGATTCGCTTCTCAAGCATTTCCTAAAATGGCAGATACAGCAAAACCTTGGACAGTCCTGACCCAGCAGGTAGCGGCGCGTGGGTTCGCAGACCTCACCCAAAAAGGTCTTCGAGTAGGTCGCTGCCGCGCTGGTCTTCGGCAAAAAGACCTAATCTGAATTTTCACTACTAAAAATATCTGACATTTGGCAAAAGAAATCTAATACTCGCCTTGGCTAAAAACCTTGAAATATCATTTTGTAGATGATACTAACTTTATAATTCGGACTTATCTGGGTTGTTTATGAAATAAGAACATGAAAATAAAATAAATAAATTCACAAGATGTCCTAAGTGCTATAATTATCACTAAATTGGTGAGTTACACAGCTAAAAGATTAAGAAAAACTTTATTAATCTCGGGGGTAAATTCTTGGATTCATAGAATGATCCATCCATCAAATGCCCATATCACTGATCTGGTACGAGGTTCTGGTCAGAGGCGCAGTGACAGGACAGACAGGGCAGGCAGTGGCCTGGGGCCGCAAGCTGTGAAGGGGGTCCCCGAGGGCGGCTGATTACAGGGTATATTGCAATGACAAATCTGTTTTATTTGTGCATTCTGATTTTTACGAAAGATAAAATAAATGAATTGTGTTTATTAAATTGTCTTTCTTGATATTATTAATGTACACTTCACAGGTAAAAAAGTAATAAAGGTAATACATTTTACCATGCCAGGGGGAGTTGGGGGGCCCCATGGAGCTTTTTCCCTAGGGCCCCCAGAGTCCCTAGAATTGCCTCTGGTTGTGGCCATCCGTAAAATGTTTTGGTTGCTAAATGTGTGATATCAGTCGGTCTGCTTTGCGCTGAATACAGGGCCCCACCCATATGATACTGAAAGCAAAGTAGCAATGAAAACATGGTGGGGCAAACTTACACTGGATGGCGCTGCACACAAAGCATGCGTTCTGTCCAGGAAGAAGCATCTCCCAAACCTCTTGGACAGATCTAGCTGCCCGGTTTCCTTCCTAGGACCCCCCTGGATATAAAACACCAACACATGACACTATGGAGGCCAACATGAAGACTCAGAACCAAGATATTCCCTCAGCTCAGGCCAGCTTGGCACTCCCCAGCACCATCAGAAGGGTGTGGAAGTCCATCGCAAGGTGCCTAAGGATGGACCGAAAGGCTGTTTTTCTAAGTCAAAGCAAACCTGTCTAGAACACTGTGTGATAATAAATAGGGATGTAATGTAAGGGAAGTAATTCTGAGCTGTCAATCGCTGTATCCTATTGGTTAATTCTTGACTATCGAGTGAGTTACAGAATGCAGTGATTGGCTGGGAGCGTTAAAGCCACCCACAATCCCACCATGCATCCACAAACCTAGACTTCCCATCGATGTTTCCTGTGGATGAAGAGGTTTGGCATCAGGGCACCGTGCAGACATCAGACCATTGTAGTACATGGTTTTTAAATTATTGTTTAGTGACACCATGATCCATCTCTGTCTATGGAGGTCAACAAACTTGATGTACCATTAGATGATTGACTGATTGGTCGGATTGATGGTTTTTTGCCACGGCAGTAAAGATTTTGGCGTGGCGGGCTGTCGCGGAAAAGTGTTGCCAAGCGGAAACACTGTTCCCCCTAGTTAATAACTGAGATGTAAATGGTTTATGAGGCTATTAAAAGTTGTTGTTATTGTAGTTACAATTGTTGTCGTTACAACATTTCTGTGAATTGCTGTGTCATATGCTATTTTGTCATTGACTTGAATTGTTCGCAACTTGTATTGATGTGAGTCTGAGTCCTTATCAGGAAAGCAGTCCCTAAGAAAGAGGTGATAGCACAACTCTCACCACCAAAGCCTGAGCGAATCATGATCATCTACTGGATGGGGTAGCAGCACCTCCTGACCAGGAGGACACACCGTTGCCTGGCATGCTGGGAAACACTGGACTATTCCATATGCTGATGGTCTACATCAGCGTCTCCCAACCAAGTCCTTGGGGGAACACTGCACAGTCCACATTTTTGCTCCCAGTGGACCTGTACCAGGCATTTGGTGTTCCTGATTGGCTGGGAGCCGGGAAGAAGCAAAAACGTGGACTGTCCGTGGGTTCCCAAAGGACTGGGTTGGGAAACACTGGTCTACATAAAGCTCAGCTGCGCCACACACCCTCAAAATAAAGATCAGGATCACTGCTGAGATGACAGTCAGAGTCACTAATATGTCAAGTGACATATAACCACAAATTATTAGTAGCGTGAAACATCAGCTATACCAGTGAGTATGCTGTTACCCAATTAATTCTAAACTATTCAATAAAAAGAACATGACTAACTATTTATTCTTCCAAAGTAGTTTTAAAACAGTTAAGTACCTGACAGGCATTTTCATCTGTTTATATTTTCATAAATGAACCTTCCTTTCCTGTATTTTTCAGTTAAAATACTTTCAGTTCAAACTTGGCAGCCCTGCAAATGGCGTATAGTATCTTGGGTGTTGTGATGTAGTCGTTTCGTGAAGATATTTGAGTGTGTAGGCCCTGACTGACACATTACACTTTGCTAGCATGGCGAAGGACAATCTGTGTACAGCAAATGAACACACTGACTGACACAAAAGATTAAATATAGGCTTTTTTGTAGGTGTGACTACGAGTTATGTTTCAATCATATTTTTTTATCAAAAAAAGCAAAATGTCAGTCGTGAGTATTTAGTGAAGAAAAAATACAGTTCACACAGGTTTAAACGTTATAACATTTGCACATTCTTTATTTGCACTACATTGCAAACATAAAAGCAGTTTTATACGCTATTTGTATATTTCTTGTATTGTAAATGTCATACGTTTATTTATCATATCTGTGTGCTGTGTACTTGTACAAGGATCTATTGACAATAAAAAAATTCTCCAGCCTTGAAAAAGGTATCCCCAACTGACGCACTAATAACGCCCCGAGTACCCCAACAGTTTGTCGGGCAAGCTACAACTTCTCTACGCATTAAGGCATTTTATGAACATACCAAACAGGAATATGGTCAGTCTCCGAGGACTTGGTATCTTACACAACCATTGATGTTGTTTCGGTTTTCACTTTGATCTGCCAGTCATTTACTGTGGTATATTCATTAAATAATATACGCCGCTTTATTTAGAAGTAGTGGAGAGTAACAGCTGCAGAAATCACCGCTTTTCCAATTAACCTAGTTCGGTCAGGAACCAGTTACCATCAATCACGTAAAAATGTATAATTCTTATTTTTAAATGTACTCTAATAACTGTATTTATTGAATTTATTTTAAGCAGTCAAGTATGCGCAATCACTGGCTTGAAATAGAAATGTTATAATGTTTCATAAGTCTGGATGCGAATATTCAGCAGAAATTATGAATAAATAATTATATTTCTAAAATGCATAAGAAGATACACTAATTATGCCAGGCTATAACTATTTAGATATTCAGAAGAGAAATTGTATCGGTTAGGCTTAAGTAACTATAAGTGACTGATTTGCCAGTGGACTCAGTGGGGTTTATTTCCGAGTTGTGGTGTTAACCACACATTACATCAAAGGCACACAGTGTACATATAGAAACATATGCACCGCGCCGGCCCACCAAAGAGACCTTAGCCTTGGCGAATACAATAATATAAACTCTGCCATTTTTCAAATGCCCCCTGCTGGACTAGGAAAATGGAGGGAGACAGGGGTGTACCAAAACCAACTGGAACTTTAAGGTGCACACATCAAGTAATATATTACAAAAACCAAAAAAATTGGGTTTACAACAAATTATATAAATGAAAAGACATTTAATATGTGAAAATATTAGAAAATTTGTCGTGTCCGTGGGGTGTTCTTGTCAACCACCCGCCCCCATATTCAAGCCAAAGTGGTCTGGCCCAGAGGTTACCGGAAGTTGTAGCGGCTGCCATGTTTAGCTGCTTTGTTGTAGATTTCTTGTAGGTTTCCTGCAGATTTTTAAGTGTTGCAATGGAGTCGAGCTGGAGTACATTTTTTTTACAGGTAAGATCTCCGCCGCGAGCCGAACATGGGACCTCTTTAGATTAAGCTTAACTTGGAAGCGGGGAAGTGGACGGTGCAGATGACTTTTTTAGAAGGTTTACTTTAGGTACAGCTAGCCAGGCAAAACAATGGCAGCGCGCTGGCTAGGCTAGGCTAAGCTAGGCTAGGCTAACGGCGGAGCGAAGCCGCGGGCGTCCAGCTGCGAGGCAGGGCGCGACGCGGCAGTTTTCGCCCCATGGTTTTGTGTGCGCGTCGAATTTATAGCGGGTAAAGTGTTTGGTGCACGAAATGAGAGCTGAGGGCGAAGTTGAGGCGTTTTATTTGGAGGAGGCCGGTCGGTGTGGCTGTACGGCGGCTGAAGATGCCGCTGGGCGCCAACGGCGCCGCCAGTCCCGTGTTAGTGCGCGCGCGGCGTCAGTGGGGGTTACTAACTCCAGTTTTCCCGGGTTAATGTGGCTCGTGAGCTCGGGGTTACTCCTGTTTCTC
Source organism: Brevimyrus niger (assembly GCA_015164015.2). Lineage (NCBI taxonomy): Eukaryota > Metazoa > Chordata > Actinopteri > Osteoglossiformes > Mormyridae > Brevimyrus > Brevimyrus niger. Next base: position 2,903,249 of record JAABNY020000064.1, read on the forward strand.
GGCTACACAGGACCGCTTATCATGTTTTAAATTATTTTTATCATCATTATGGGTGGATAAAAGGCGCTCCCGCTCACCCCCCGCGGCGATCAGTATAGGGATGCGGATGGAGAGCAGCCCACGCCGCCAGAGTCTGCAGTGCCGCCGTGGTCCCTTTCTCCTATCCTTTCCCCCCATTCTCTTTTTTTCCCATCGCCGTCGTTCAAATGGGCCCCAAAACCGCGGTCTTTGTGGGGGAGGAATGTGAGGTATGCGTGTGAAAACAGCGCGGTCCATTGGGGGGGGGGGAGGATGGCCGGTGGCCCGCCGAGAGCTCCCGGCTCACTTTTAACCGTAAAATCCGTTAAAAAAAAAAAACGTGTGTTAAAGGTGCGGATCAGGGGCTTCAAACCCCCCACGGGCCGCGGATCCAGGGCTTCAAACCCCCCACGGCCCGTTGATCCGCGACTTCCTGCACCCATTTTGGACACTTTTGTGTAAAAGGCACCTTTTCCTCCGAGTGGCTTATCTCCGGAATCTTAAGCGTGTTGCAGATAACCGGGTGATTTGGGGGCTTTTTGTTTCTGGGTTTCACCCTGTGTCATGGGTTTTTTTTTCTTAGCCTGGGTCATTGATGGATGAATGAACTGTTTTTATTTCTGTAAGTCAAATGAACATGCATTTCTTTGCATTCATTTCTATTAATCTTTAATGCAGTTCTACCCAAAAAATGCAGAGGGTGGTGGGGGAGATTTTTGTGTTCCTCCCACCTGACTCGTTTCTTTGTGAGGTTTTTTTTTAGTCCTTATTGGGCTCTGGGTGCTGGACTGAGATCTACCTGCCTGCCCGGGTGGGGGTGACTCACACAGGGTTGCTGGTATCCAAGTTGGCGGACTGAGGTGCTTTATGGCTGCAAAGCACCAGAGTCCCGCTGCTTCCCAGCTCCCCTAAGTAACCCGCCACCCTGCGGCGCTATTGACCAGGCTGGGGAATTAACATTCAAGCCGGAACCATAAACCCCCCCACCCCCCAGGCAAAATGGCAGTGGTGCAGCCGCCTGGTTCATTGTCTGAATCAGATACGGCTTATCGGCCAGGTGTTAGAATCAGTAGAGCCTTAATATTTCTCTCTGAGTGGGGTGGGGGAGGGGGGGGGCATGTATTGGGGGTATTTAGGTGGAAATCTGGAAGATGCTAAACTTTATAGCCCAGTGTATTTCACCCAACTTTTTAAACTATTTAAAGCTACCCAGCAGTGAATATTTCCTTGATTTTAAACAGTCTGAACTTGTCCGCTTTGTCGCAGAAATGCACCTTTCTGTTATGTCTGTTGACAAATTAACTTGTATGTTATTGTGCTGAAATGCATTGGTTTGGGAGCTTAAAAATGCTGGGTTAGACCGTTATCTCCTGTTTTTGATTTGTACCACATATTATACATGATTCAGATGCTCATCCTTGGGGGTACTGTCCTTTGGGGGTGTCCCTCTTTTATCCTCTCATCTTTGAAGTCTTTGTTGCCACGGTGACAGGTACATGCCACATGCCTGTAGTAGATGCCTTGTTCTCATGTGGTGAATTAGTGAGTTGGGAGTCGTGGGCGTGGCTGAGTGAGGGTGTGTTAGGATGCTTGAATCGAGGGTGTGACTGCTTCCTTTGGGAGGAACACTAGTGGTCGTGTGTGGTGTGTCTGAGAGTCAAGTGATGTGGCCTGACCCCCATCTGCAAGCTGAGGCACTGGTGGGATTCGGGTGTCGGTCAGGGGGTGAAGCAGTTCATTTAGGCCACACATGATGGCTTGTAGGTTGCCATAGAAACTGTCCTGTATCAGGCCGAATAGATAGGAGTCTGACTGAATCGGATCGGAGTCCGGCTGACATGGCAGCTTGTGTAGAGTCTCTAGCTACTGAAAGGTTTGCTTATCCTTAAAATTTTTAAAATACTTTGCCATAGCTTTTGTTTTTGGTAAAGTGCCCTTCTGGGTTAGCTGTCCTGTTCGAGGTATGAATGCAGTTCTCTTGCTGCTGTTGCCTAGGAGAATCGAGTGGGGGGTGTCCTTTGCTCATCTGACCTCGATGCCCCTTCTGGGGAGCACTGTGTTCACATCTGTAGACCCTGCATTGGAGTGATGCGAGGGCTGCTTGGTCATGTGACAGGTTCAGCCCCCCCCCTCCCACTTCCCTGGTTATATGGCCGGTGTGTAAACACTTGTTGGTGCTTTTTTCTCTGCGAGGCTGCTTTAAAGGACCGAGACGGAGCCCCCAGAATGAGCCTTTTTTTTACAGCCTCTTCATATGTTAATTGCTGTTTGCTTTTGCTGTTGCGTGGAAGTTCGCGATGGCGGTCATCTCAGCGGCTGTCTTTTCTGGCTGCTTTGTAATAGTGGGCTTGCAGTGGGGGGGGTATGGCTTACTCCCCCTCCCCCCGCTCAGATTCCCGGTTATTTATCTCTGAGTGACCTCAGCCTTCAGACTGGATTTGTGTCAAAATCACCGGAGCGATGTGAAGCGCAGCGCGCTTTCGGCCCGCCGCCCCCTGCTGGCTCCTTGCCGCCGCCTCCTTTTTCCCATTTGTTCTTATTCATAACGTCCTTGTTGCAGACGCTGTCTTTGGTCAAGCGGATCCTCTTTGCAAACTTGCTAGTTTTTGTGCAGTTGGCGGTTTTTTTGGCCGTTTTTGGTTTGAAGTGATGTTACATGGGGATACCCGGGCAATCCCAGGGCTTGAGCCTGCAACCTTTTGGTCAGAGTTGGCCTCTCACTTAACCGCTTAGCCACCATCTGCCTGGCAGGTGCTTTGTGTGTGCATTTTGGGGCTGGGGGGGGGGGTAGGGTCTGTTTGAAAGTTTCCCGGTTCCCCAGGGTCTCTGCAGCCGCTGGTTTTGGTTTGTGTGGCGCCACACGGCCGCCGTGGCGGGGGCTGCAGCACAAAGACCCCCTGGAGGGGCATAAGCACCACAATAGAGCAGACCAAGTGAGGAGCAGAGTGTGGGATTCATTTTTAACTCGCGAGATCCCCCCACCAACCCACTGGAAGGCTGCTACTCAGAGGCAGGGAGCCGTGGAGGGAGAGGACCTGGTAAACTGTGCTGTTTGCCCCTCCACCTGTACAAAATGCCCCTCCCGTTTTTTTAAAATGAGCACAAGTTGCCATCGGTGGCCTGGCCAGTTTGGAGGACGGTAAACCTCAAAAGTGTGCATGTGATGGCTGCCATCGGGAGATCTTCCGGCTTCTGAACATGACTCATTTGTGCTTTTTGGCTCTTACGAGGCTCCTTGGGCTCTGTTGAGCTCCCCGTGATGTGCCGCACGCATGTCCTCGGTGATAGTGATGGATGTTTCTGCGTCCTGCTCCCCGCAGGCCGCGTGCCCTATCGCTGACGGCCGGCCGGCCTCGCTAACGCGCGTCACTCGTTTGAAGAACGTCCTCTCCCGGCTTCTGAAGGGGGATATTAATAGGGATGATGTAAGAGGTGCCGTGAGCTGTCTCCTGCAGGAACAGGAGTTGCGTTTCGCTGGTAATTGGCGTCAGGGGGGTTCGCATGACAGCCGCGGCATTGCTGAAATGTGGGCGCGGGTTTTGTTTTCCTTCTCCGCACAGCTGGTTGCCTTTCCTAACAAGGGCGGGCGGGAGCTGGCAGATGTGAAGAGGTTCCTTGCTGTGTGCAGCTCTCACTTTGTAGTCAGCTCGAGGCTGTGCGGCTTGAGGTGCCATCTTGTTTGTAAGAGGAGTTGCAGCTCCTGGATTAGGCAGCTTCGCGCATGTCGGAATCGGGCCATTCCCTGGCAGCTTCGCGCATGTCGGAATCGGGCCATTCCCTGGCAGCTTCTGCTCAGCCTGGACTCCCCACAGCCTGAATACCTTTTGGATTTTTAAATGAAAATTCTCCGTCTTTTTGAAGCCACCCTTCCTCCTATCTGCCGTAGTGCTATTTTCTAGCGACGCGGCTTGTTTTTGTTGATGAGCTCTCCATTACAGCTGTTAAATTAGCTGCGCTGATATGGGGAAAGGCCCCAGGGGGGCGTCTAAACAGATTGCCTGCACTGTCATTAGCAGTTTTCACGGCCTCCTGCCGGAGATGTGGCGGAGTTGGCGCAGCAAGTTCTTTAACCTCCAACCCCTGGTTACGTGCCTGGCTGGATCCCCCATGATATAGCTGAATATGGCCATCCTGGTCCTCTTAGTGAGCTCCCCACTGACGAGTACAGCCCCGTCCTGCACCAGGGACATGACCTCTAAGTGTGTGAGGGAGGAGGAGTACTAGCCGTCGCTCATAGATTGTATGCGTGGGAGCATTTGCTGGCTCCTTGCAGCCCTCCAGCTGTGGTGCCCTACCAGTGACCAGGAGGCAGTTAAATTAATAACGGGCTGCATTTCAATCCTCCCGCCTGGCTGGCGGTGTTCCTCTTTCAGACCGACAGAGTCTAATGGCCGTGTTTAAGGCGCAGAGTGAAAGCAAGATGGTGGTGATTCTATCCGCTGCCGAGTATGTAAAGACAAAATCAACAGCGTTAAGGAACACTCTCCAGAGAGGTGGTCATGTCCGGTCAGAAGTCTGTGGTGGCTTTTTAATGATGGACTGGCATCCCCTGCTGAGTTTCGTTAAACGGCTTTAGCGCCGTTGTCAACTGTCTTAGACGACAAGTGTCAGTGTGTCCTGTGGGTCCATCACATCCTGTGTCTGTTATGATGTTCTGTGTTTTCCAGCAGACTACTGTTATGTAGTCTTTTGCTTAAATGGTGTTTCCCCTCCTAATCTTGTCCAAAATGAGTGTTACTGTATTGTCATGGCACTGTGGGGGTATAAAACTACCTTTATGACCCCGTTATGATGCAAGTGTAAACTGCATGTGGGCCAGCACCTCATTGTTATTAAGTCTGCGCAGTGGACAATGCGTTTTATAAAGATTTGCGGAACACTTCAGTAGCCCTCCGTTTCTGAGCGTATTGGTTTATACTAGCATTGGCCTTGTATGACCCCCCCCCCCCACCATGGGCATTATCTGTGATGCATCCCGCCAGAATTCCAAGCTTTCTCTGTAGAGGAATACATTATACATGAAGTATACCGGTGTAGTACAGCTCTCACAGCTAACAGACTGCACTCTAATGCTCTCCTAGACCTTAACTTGACCTCCTCTAACCCTGATATCGTTTTAGTCATCCAGCAAACCACCTGCAGACCCCCCCCGCCAAAAAAAACACGAAAAAAAACCACACAATACATGCTTTCTGGGCACGCAGGCTCAAAATGTGTCTTACTCTATTTCTGACTAATGTGCTGGTAATGTCCTCTGGCTGCTTCAGTCCTGCACTGTCACTTCGTTGGAGATTTGTTTGGGGGGGGGGGAGTGTAAACTAAGAAACTAAGAGTCTAAATATGACTCATCAGAAGGTGTCACCTGCCCGTATTCTGAGCACTCGTGAGTCGAAAGTTTCTGTGGTTTAACTGTAAAACATGCTGGCTGCTACCACCCCCCCCCCTTCCCAGTTGAATGGTGGATGGGTTGTGTGCCCACTATGTCCCCTTTGGCCATGCTGACCTGCCTCCGCCTTGCTCTCTCCCGACCCCAGCAGGCAAACGAGGCTCTCCACCACCAGCACCAGGTGGCCCAGAGCGGCCTCCTGCCCCTGCTCAGTGCAGGAGCCGAGCAGCAAGACCAGAAGCCCGTCCTGCCCATCCCGCTGGATCAGAAGCCTCCGGCCAGCGCCGCAGAGCTTCTGAAGGACAACGTGGCCAGTGGGACGGGGGGCGGGGGTGGCGGAGGGGGAGGGGGAGGCGGCGGCGGATCCGCCGGGCCTATGGCTGTGGTGAAGAAGGAGCCAAAGTCTAAAACGCCCTTCGTCTGCGGCTACTGCAACAAGGCCTTCCGGGACAGCTACCACCTGCGGAGGCACGAGTCCTGCCACACAGGCGTCAAGATGGTGTCGCGGCCCAAGAAGGCACAGGCTGCCCCCACTATGGTGCCGCTCATCTCTAGCGTGCCGCGCGAGGGGGCCAACCCCTCCTACATTTCCACCATCGCCGGCATCCTCACCACGGCCACCACGTCGGCCTCTACGGGCTCCAGCGTCATGTCTGCTGCCGCGGCCGCCGCCTCTGGCATGGCCCCCCCGCCGCAACAGCAGCCCAGCGCCCCCAAGAAGCCGGCCAAGCCCGTCAAGAAGAACCACGGCTGCGAGATGTGCGGCAAGGCCTTCCGCGACGTCTACCACCTGAACCGCCACAAGCTGTCGCACTCGGACGAGAAGCCCTTCGAGTGCCCCATCTGCCAGCAGCGCTTCAAGCGGAAGGACCGCATGACTTATCACGTCCGCTCGCACGACGGAGGCGTGCATAAGCCCTATGTGTGCTCAGTCTGTGGGAAGGGCTTCTCCAGGTGCGTGACTCTACTCTGTTGGGTAGGGATTTGGGGCTTTGACTCTCCCGGTTGGGTTTGATTGGTTTGCAGGCGTCATATTCCCACAGCTGGGTTGTTCTTGGGTATTTCGCCTCCCCCTTGTTGGGTAGGGGTTGTGGGTTTTGACTCCCCATCGTTGGGTAGCGGTTGCGGGTATTGACTCCCCTTGCTTGAGTTCTACCTGGGGTGTTGAGGCGACATTCTTCAGGCATCTTCATTTCACTTCCCGCTGGTGAATGAAGAGCTTCCCGCATCGCTGCAGTGGAATCTTTGCTGACGAGGCCTCCCGTGTCTTTCTGCAGGCCCGACCACCTCAGCTGTCACGTGAAACACGTCCATTCCTCGGAGAGGCCTTTTAAGTGCCAAGTGACGGTAAGGAGCCTCTCCTCTTCCAACTCGCGTCCCCCCCCTCCTTTCCCCACTGGCCCGATAGGGGGCTGCTTTGAGGGTTTAGTGTTGGACTCCCACTGCCTGCTCTGTGTTTGTCATGAAAGCACTGAAGTATGATGAGCGCTCAAGCAACCAGCCTGTCTGTGCTGGTGAGTGTAGACCCATCCAGCATGGCTGTTTGGGGAGCATAGTGGAACTGCTGACTATAGTGTGTGAGCTTAGGTGACAGCCATACACTGCTTAAATGTAACTTGTACACCAAATATCCCCTCACCCAGAGCTTGGCTTTAGCTGGATTAACCGATGGAGTAAATTATGATGGTGCTTCTCCCCAGGCCTGCACTTCCGCCTTCGCCACCAAAGACAGGCTCCGCTCCCACATGATCCGGCACGAGGGGAAGGTCACCTGCAACATCTGCGGCAAGATGCTCAGCGCCGCCTACATCACCAGCCACCTGAAGACCCACGGCCAGAGCGGCTTCAGCTCCTCTTGTAACAAAGGTGGGTTGACATTTAACCCCGCCCCCTACCTGGCCCCGCCCACAATCTACTACCACTGACCTGCGGGTCGCGTGGAGGCCCGACGGCAGATCATTTGAAGATGTCCTCTGTGTCCCGTCTGCGTTGATCTCCAGCTTTTGCTTTTGCTTCCTACTAACAGTAAAGACGCCGCCAGGGTCGGCCTCATCCGCTGACCTTTTTTCAATGCCCCTCCATCTCCTCCCATGGCATCTTCGTATGAACGGGCCATGGTGACGTGTCCCATCTGACTGGCACTTTGCTTGACCCCGGCTTCGGATCCTGCCCTCATCCCGATGTGTGCGAGTACCCCCGACTCGATTTGTCCCAGTGGCCCCTGTAAATGCCCCCCCTCCCTATGTCAGAAGGGACCCTCGTCTCTCTGATCCCCCTGTAGTGGACTTTCTTACATATTGCTTGGAAAGAGAACTGACGAATATCGAGTCCAAAATAAGTGTCCACCTGCTGGCTGGCGCTGCTCGGAAACGGACCCATTTTGTACCCTGGATTGGCTGCGGGTACAAATGCTTCTTGGGTGGGTGCGAGGGGATCTCGATGGGTCGTGACCCCAGTAAACCTGTGCTGACGACTCCCCGCTGGGGTCTAATATGCTGTCTGTTGCCTCGGATGCAGCCCCCGGTTGTAGCGGGAACGGTGACGTTGTCGGCAGGGTTCGGTTCATCCTGTGTTACAGTCTGTGCTCGATGGTGCCCCTCTGCCTCGCCCCGAGAAGGAACACGCCATTCAGTAACGACTTCTTTCCCCCGTCTCTGCGTTTTTGTTCTTGTTTGTTTTTCTTAGACAGTAACGAGGTCTGCAATTCAGCCTCAGCCACACCCGTAACGGTCTCTGCCCCCATTACCACGGCGATGAACCGTGGCAGCGTCAGCAGCAGCAACCCCGTCACCATGGCGGCGCAGATGAACATTGCCACCAACACGGTCAACATCACCTCGCCGGTCAACCTGCAGCATCCGGTCACCATCACGGCGCCGGTCAACATCGCCTCGGTCAACATCCCGGCGAGCGCGCCCATGAACATCGCCCACCCCGTAGCCATCACCACGCCGATGCCCATGAACATCACCACCCCCCTCAACATCGCCATGAGGTCGATGGAGAGCATGCCTTTCCTGTCCCAAGTCCTGCCTTCCTCTCCTCCCTGGTAAACTGGGCCCAGTCTTCTCGTCCTTTGCCCCCATACCTACACACTCCTCATTGACCCAGCTTGCATTGCTGGCTCCCCCACCATGTCCCACTCCTGTCCTACAGTTACACGGTTTACTTGGAGCAGAGAGTCTGCCCCGGCTGTCCGGCGTCGCAGCACAGAAAGCTGTACTTCTTTTTCAGTTTATTTAGAGGGACCTCTGACCTAGAAATAGAGATAGCAATGATGTAATACATTAAGAATAGGCGGATCTAGCTGGGCATCAGGCTGAAGTCTCCCCCCCCTCCCATTTCCACCAATAGGCCGTCAACTGACCCCTTTGGGTTCTGGGGCAGACGGGGAACAGAACCTGAAGAACGACTGCAATAAGTTTGAGTTGCTGGTTTTAAGTTGAGGCTTTGACACAGCAGCTGTCTTATGGCTTTTCTTTCTTTTCTTTTCTTTCTTTTTTTTTTTTTTTTTTTTTTTTTTAAAACTGTAGCCCGCTAATCAGTATTTAATGTTTTAAAGAGGAAAGGCAAAAGGGCGGGGCATTCTCTGTGGGGGTGGTGCTCTAATCTCATGAACTAATGTGCATGCGGACTCGCGTTTCCCTGGACTGTGATACAGCGACTCCTGCTGGAGTCTCCCCAGAGGCAGCAGTCAGCCCCTCACTACTGGAACCTCCCTCCCTCTGTCCCCCGCCCCATCCAATGAGATGGGTTTCTTGCACCCTGCTGCCAGCACGTGGGTGTTTTTGTGTGTTGTTTTTTTTGTTTTCCTTAAGTAAATGAGGCGGGGGGTGTTTTGCACTGACAGCACATCCTGTGTATGTGAATCTGCAGTATTACATGGCAGGTTAGGGAGGCTAGGTATGAGGTGCCTTGGCAGTGCCCTCTAGTGGCCGCATGCTGTTCTGCGAGATCAGTCCCAAAACATGATAGTTTTCCTATACTGTTACCATGTGTGTGATGGGTGGTTTCATTAGTTTTTTTTTTTTATTTTACCTTTGAAGATGACCCTGTTAGTATGGACCTTCCGCTCAGGAAATTTGCTGACAGTAGCTCATTTTATTGCTGCCCCCCCGTCCCAATTTTAAAGTGAACTCTGCCCCAAGCCATTTCATCTTACTTTGTAAATATTTACCGTACCATACGCTTTTTCCTGCAATAAACGTAACATAGAAGCTCTTTCACAGGTGTGGAATCCAGCGACTCCTAGGAACTGTCTGTCTCTCCCTCTGTCTGCTGGATTTTGAGTCTGTCTCCTTGTCAGTTACTTGGTGACGCCCCCCCCCCTCCAGAAGGCCCGTGTTTCCCTGGGTAGATAGATCAGAGGAAGGCAGAATCCCATCGCCAGTTACCTCGCGCATGAAGGTGGTCTGATTCAAATCGGGCTGAGTGGTTGACCACCAGACTGCAAACCCAGCTGGGGGGAGGGGGGGATGTGAAAGGGGGGGAATGGGGTTGATTTATACTCTGTAGAGAGA
>JAABNY020000064.1:3008389-3022603 GCA_015164015.2 Brevimyrus niger
GTCAGGATGTGACGTTCTGGTAAGGTCATCATCTCTGCCATGGGGAGGTGAGGGAGCAGAAAAATAAATGGGGATATCATGTTAAAGACTCTAAAATGTTGGGCAACTTATGAGAAAAATTAGTTTTTTTCACACAAATAAATTAAACTTTGCATTTGTTCTGATGAATAAATGTCAGTATGTCCATGTTCATTTTTATTTGAAGTATTTGGAATTAATTGGCAAAAAAATCACACAAATCCAGTGCCTTTCACCAGAATTCTCAGTACATTTTATTAATATGCAAATTAATCGATTTAATTTTTTTAATAGCAAAAAGTATCAAGGACTGTCTGTGATGCTGCCCACTTCCATTTGTATTCTTTCTTGTGACTTGTCATGTTGGCAATATCTGACACTAACCAAATGGAAAACACCCGCACACATAACTAGGCTTTTCCACAGGGAACAATTTTCTGAGGGATCAGACGTACAGCTTTGAGAGGAAGTGTAACATTGTATTCGTTGTATTTAAAGCAACTGCATGAGATATCTCCTTTCTGCCGTAATCTATTTATGGAGCTGGGATTTCTCTCCACTGAGAGAGGTAAGGGGATTTAGGTGTCTTGCAGAAGGTAACGGCGGTGGATCGGACAGCCTGGTATGACTACAGCGGGCGGTAGGGGTCAAACACGGGCTTCCGGGCAGTAGGGGAACTTATTTAACGTAAGTCTTACCGAGCTTCCGCCCAATCGGCGTATTTCACCGATCACTGACGATCACGCTAAATTTATCACGGGTGACCCCCTCTCCTCCTCCGGTCGAAACCTCTCCGCACGGCACTGCGCGGGAATATTGCTGCTGCCACAAACTCATGATGCGTGATGGTATCTTAGTCTCCCTGTACCTCGTCTGACAAACCTATTTTACTGCAGTAGGAAGCGGGTTATCCTTATTTGCCGAATTTGACACATCTTTCAAAAGCTCCTGCGTAATAAACAAACAGACAAAGCTACACTTAAACTTTTACCCTGGAAACACGTTTGTATTATTACATTTTAGTGTGGCTCGCGTGTGATCTATTTCAATCACTAAGTGGGCTGTGTGGGCTTGTGTTGGAAAATCACTACAGACTTTTAGGTGACGTTGTTGTGTAGGTGAAGGGCGCATAAGTATATGGCAGAATAATTAGCGCTGCAGGGGGTAGTGGCGCGTGAGCTGTCCGGTGGCACCACACGTGTGCGGGTCACGTGATTCGCGTGGGGCATAAATACTGCCCCCTTTACCTTTTGCTCTTAGGATGGGGGGTGAGAGTATACACGCAGTAAGTCAGCATATTCATTCGTATAATTAAAGTGTTGTAAATTAACACAAAAAGCCCGACTGAAATGGGTCTGTATCTTTATGTGCTGAGATGGGACTCCGTTAATACTTACCGGCGATTTTTAATTTGGAGAGGAATTCCTTTTTAGGAGGGAGTGGGGTGTTTCCACCGGTTAAGAGCGATTACACACAGACTCGCGCTTAAATTTGTGGTTGTGATATGCGTACAGGACCTATGGAGATCTGGTGTGGCTGTACATTCCGAAAGGCTCTCGTGAGGCTGGAAACAAGCCGCCTGTTCATCTCACACCCAGCGGGCTGACAGCTCTGGCGGCAGCTTGTCCTCACTTAATTTCCGGGGCTGCCTGCGGAGTCCGCACCTCGTTACACGTGGTTTGAGCGGCCAGGTGCTGCCGTTTTCCGCCGTAACTGCTAATTACTAGCAGCTCGATCGTGGCTGAACAATCTCTCGAACTTTGGTGGTATTTTTTATGTAATCGGAAGTGTCAAAATGTGAAGGGATTATCAGTCTTTTTCATGAACCTGTACTAAATTATGCTACCGGTATGTCGGGCCACGCATTGGTTTTTCGATAGGCGTTTTAAGGCGTTTTGCACTTGTCTTCCTAGGGCTAGTGTCAGGACCTGAGGAGCATGGCTTCCAGTCTGCGCCCCTTCCTCACCTGTGCCCTACCGGGGCTCTTGGTGCTGCTGGCTGGCTGGTGGTATACCTTCTGCAGGAAGAGATCCAAGTCCCATCAGGACAGGGAGATGAAGGAATTTCAGCCTGGGGAGGGAGGAGGAGTCAACTCCCACAGGCTGGAGTCCATTCAAGGCTCATCCAAGGTCCTGAAGAGGCCAGAACCAGAAGGGCAGGTGACATCGGGATGGAAATCTGGCTTTCTTGCGGAGGGCTCTTGGATTGGACTTGGACCAGGCAACTTTGTTCTGCAGCAGTCAAAGCAGCAACATGTTTGTCTTGAGGTGGCGCCCCCATCAGGCCACCTAGGGAACTTCGAGCCAGGTGAAGGTGTGTGCTGTGCCAGTGAGGAGCCTCAGATCTGCAGTTGCGATGGAGAAGCAGGAGGAGATGATGCGCAGGAGGTGCGAGAACAGGACCAGGAGAGGGGTGGTAGCTGGAAATTAGGCATGGCATTACCTGCCCCCATAGAGGTGCTTGGGGAGATGGAGAACAAGAGTGAGGGTCCTCATGATGCCCCCCAAAGGTCAAGGAGTGAAACGTCACCCTTGAGCCTAGTGGTGCTGGCAGCAGAAGCAACTGTCTCAGGACCTAGTCCCAGGACTGAGGGGGTGTGTGGCTGGGGCCCCATGTTGTCTCCGGCAGTGCCTGAGAAGCGCTCCATGGTGGGGCAGGATTCGGGCAGTAGCCCCCCTGCCTTCCCGCCCAGCCCCCGAGACGCAGACCTGGTAGAGTGGGAGGTGGCAGTGCCCAGGGTGAGTGTCGGTGCAGTGGGTAGATCGCCAAGGTCGCTCCCGGAAGCTGAATGGTCCCTCCGCTCTCATTCCCAGCACCTCGTTGGCCGCCTGATCGGGCAGAAAGGTCGGGCCGTCAGCTTCCTGAAGCGGCGCTCCGGGGCAAAAATCTATGTGCTCCGAGCTTCTCCGAGTCGGGATGTTCAGATGTGCCACATCGAAGGTGAGTCACCCCCCCATTCAGCCTGTTTGGTCTACAGGGTGGAGAGGTGTCAGTGTCCTGCCTATGAAATACCAGGTTCCAGGGTGCAGGTCGACAGAGCCCTGAAGCTGATGGGAGAGAAGTTTGTGGACATGGACCTAACCAATCAGAGCACTGCTCTCAATCCTGCCCTTACCCAGCCCACACTGGCCCCAACAAGCTGGGTAAGGGTGACTGCTGGGGGTGACTGGATCAGAGTGGCACCAATAGTCCATTCACCTCCCCCTAATGCCCACTAGGTGGTGCTGCCAGAGAGTGTGCCCATTGAGGTCATCGTAGTGAAGGTGGTTTCTGCAGGTCACCTGTTCATCCAGCAGCATGCGCATCCTTCCCATCATTCCTTGCGCAACCTCGAAGAGCGAATGTACCTGTGCTATGCCCAGCGGGGGGCGCCGTACCTGCACCCCCACATTCAGGGTGAGCTGCTTGTGTCCTCTGAGAATGGTGGTGACTGGTGTGCACTATTGACTTGTGGCCCCCTCCACCCAAGCTGGGACCCTTTGTGCTGCCCCTGGGGTGGAGGGCTCCTGGTGGAGAGCCCAGGTCTCTACGCTTTGTGATGACCCCACCCAAGTGGAAGTCCGGTATGTGGACTATGGCGGCTACGAGAAGGTCAAGGTGGACACTCTTCGTCAGATAAGGTTGAATGGCTTTCCCTCCTTTCAGCTGGAGCACTCCCCCTTGTGGACATACCGGTGCACTACCTCAGCTGGTACTGTAATGTTCATGTCCCGAAATGCCTCTCTAGGTCAGACTTCGTGGCCTTGCCATTTCAAGGAGTGGAAGTGCTGCTGGATAATCTGGCTCCCCTACCAACAATGGAGAGCTTCTCCACAGAGGCAGCCTCGAGGGTGGAGGAAATTACGAGGGGGGTGACTCTTGTAGCGCAGGTGAGTTGTGCTCTTGGCACAAAAAGTGGCTTTTCTACACGCAGGCCTGAAGCTTGCCTCCTAGGTCACACTCCTTCATGCCTCCTAGGTCACACAGTACCACAGCAGTGGCCTTCCGCTGGTCCAAATTTGGAAGACTGGGGATCAGGTATGAGATTCCCTGCTATGGAGCTGCAGTGACACCTAGGGGTGGGGTGGGGAATCACTGCCAAACTCTTCCTGCAGCTGGTGTCTGTGAACCGAATGTTGGCTGATGAAGGGTTCTGCTCCTGGGCGGAGAACGCCTGACCTGTGGACGCCCCCAGGCTGTACCGAGGAGGTTCCCTGGACCACCACACCAGTGACACCTGGAGTCCAGCTGGGTCCCCCCCCCACCACTGGGAATTGCTTCTTAGATGGTGCTGAACTTCTGAATTCAGCTGTTGAGCAAAGAAGCTTTTATATAGCCTGCTTGCATAAATAGTAATGGGATTTTATAATGAAGTATTGACTCTCCTGCCCAGGGTCTAAATGTGTCGGATTAGATTATATAAATAAAGGTATTTAAACCCTTGAGTCGCCTTGGTTAATTGTTTTAATGGCAAGGAAATGGCCATTTAATGGAGTGGGGAGTTGGTGGGTTCCCCGCTAAATGGACTCAAACACTGCCCTCTGGGGTGGCACCTGTGATCTGTCAGGCTCCTCCTGGGCTGCCGTCCATGTCGGGAGACTGGGGTGTCGCTGCGGACTATCTCTGCCCTATGGGTCTTAAATCTTTTTGTAATGCTGGATTCTCTGGAGATAGAACCCCCACACACACACCATTACTGCCCATTAAGACCAGTTCAGCTGTGTTCTTGGGTCCCCAGTAATTTTAAGTGTAACGCACATGAGGAGGGTACAATTTGCAGCAGGTTACCTCCTTCCAAGCGGGGGCTCAATAGCCGCTACTGAGACTGAACAGCTGCATTATTGCCACTGGGTGGCGTATGATGTCAAGTATTTGATTTGCGGCTGATCGTATAGGTGCAGCGTTAAATACCAGCTCTTGCCCAATCTACAGGTGGACCCTATCCCTCATCTTAGCGGCACAGGTCCGTGTTTTAAAGGGAGTCCTATAGTACACAGCTTTGGCGGGATCAAATAGCGACGCCAAAAGCTAAAAATACAATATTAGATTATGGGTGCGACGGACGCCATTTGAAATTTTGAGGGGTATATGTGTTTGACGCCTTAACGTCGAATTACGTTTATCGGCGCGGGACATAATACGATATTTTATTGGCTAGTCTGGTGTCGTTCCGACGTAATTAACCTACAGAAAGAGAACATATAATTAATAGAATACAATTCACGCATCCTGTCTATTAGGGAAACATTTACCGCACTACATGTAACTCGTAATAGGCCTATATGTATTCACAATACTATACGCAACTTGTCATATAATTAGTAATGAGTGACAACAGCTGTTCTTTTCTGTTAGTAACCTGGAGAGAAGTCCTGCAGCGTGTGGTGTTTGTCGCTCGCTGTCCTGTCAAGTGTCACCTTAATGTCCCTCGCCAGCCTGTCTCCATGGTAACACTCCCCCTGTCCCTTCCGGTTGACTCGTGAGGTAAAACCTGGTCTGTTTAGGGTAGAAGCTGCATAGGTTCGTCCTGACCAAGGCATCGCCTGGGGTCTTTTTCACATTCAGGTTATTTTTTCACAGGATCCCCTGAAATTCTCACGCAGTGGAAGGTGGATGGAAAAGTGACGGGGACCGAAGACTGTTCCCTCGGGCACCCTGTCGTACTCCGCCTTTCAGTGTGGGCGACCGAGGTCACCAAGATTTTCCTGATCATTTAACATCTTGTAAAAGTTTACTTCTTTTTCCTCTCAACTATCAGAACGAAGTCATTTTTCTGGGTTTCCGGCACACCTACAAACGGTGTCTTTGACTCGCAGAAGCGTCCGTGGCCGCCGCTGGGTCGCCTCATCCTTAACGACGCCGGCAGCGATCTGTTGAATATAAACCTGAAAGTAGCGGGTGTACGACGTGTGGTGAAATTAAGCGCCTTTTTTCCTTGACCCCCTAGGTGATTAATTAAGTCGCACTGGACTGTGCCGTGCCCATTATCTCATGTCTTGATAACGGCTACCCGCCTCGGTTACTCACCGGGGCGGGGCATACAGCAAGGGCTTTATAGGCAGGGATGGGAGAGGTACGCGTTTACCTAGATACTGGACATTCTGCACGTGGGTTTTAGCTTTAGTTCCAGGCTTTTCCGTACTGGGGGTCAATTGCTGCTTAAATCTTTAGGAGCTGATGCAAACTCACCAAGTGAGTAAAATGCACAACCAAGTTTAACGAACCTGAACTGCAACAGGTTATGAAATTTGCTGCATGACAATTTAAAAGCGGCTTCAACCCTCTTACCAAAAGTTGTATTCAGCTCTATTGTACTTAATTGCCATAATACAAGCCAGTGTATCACGAAATCATGACAATAGTTTTATATAACCACTAAGAGGTTTTTGGTTATTACAGATGATTCCTTCGGGCATTATATATGAGGAAACCTGATGACTCTGCGCATCTTAAATTCTTGTGAAATGTCTAAGTTTAAACCAGACACTGCTCATCTAAAGCCAAACTGGCTCTGGAAACGCTTCCCCATTTTAGTCCTGTACGGAGCTGGGACTCCAGTTCCCACTGCCTAAGATCCGTATCCGTATCGGAATCCCTGTGTTATTGAATGAATTTCCATAAAAAACATAAATTTTACAGTGTCTACAGTATGATACATCATTCTGTTTTTTAGGATCTCGAAGTGGTTGCCTGTTTAATGTCTCCCTGGGTAATTGGTGGACCGTGTTTATTATTAATTTACT
Organism: Brevimyrus niger; assembly: GCA_015164015.2. NCBI lineage: Eukaryota > Metazoa > Chordata > Actinopteri > Osteoglossiformes > Mormyridae > Brevimyrus > Brevimyrus niger. Next base: position 3,015,130 of record JAABNY020000064.1, read on the forward strand.
ATGGTTTTCTAAAATGTTAAACAGAAGTATTTTTTAATTTTAATTGCGATACGTCGACATAACGTTAACATGCCTTTTAAATATTTATAATCCTGTGTAGGGTTTAGCAGTGTGTTATGCAAGTATAATTCGCGCGCTGCAGATGAAAGATCAGCGACTTGCGGACTGTATACAGGTACCTGTGTGTAACTCGGTAGTATAGGTGTGGGTTTTAATTCCTGATCCACCGGCTCCATGCTGATATGCTCAGCTAAAGTTAATTAAGCAGGAGATTAAATTTTGCCTGTATAACTGACAATTTTTGTAGTTATTAAATTAAAGCACTTTTAGATTAAAAAGCGTAGACATTGCTAAATGAGTCAATAACATATTTACTTGCCGTTTTGAAGGGTAAATCAATCTTCTTCACATGAAAAAGTATCTTACAGTTTTGTAAAATCTTGGCAATAGACAGACGTCAAGTTCGTTTTTGACGAGTCAGGGATCCAAATTACTCACATTGTTGATTTTTTTTATTTGAATTGTATGGTTTTCTTTCTGACTATATAGGCTATTTATATGAAAAGATAAAGAGATGAATAATTAAATGGTGTATAAGTACACAGCAATGAACCTGGGCAGTTATAACTTGTGATAAAGGTAGGTCACCAAAATTTTTAAAAATACATATTTTTTAAAAACATACTTAAATATGCTTTCTTGCTAAATAAAGGGACGTTTTGGCGATACGCGAACCTAATGTGAGCATCGCGCTGGTTCATTTCACGTGTCTGGTCGTGATCCGCTCGCCGTCCATGGAGCGCATGAAATGCACTTTTACGTACTGCCAATAAAAAAGACTAATACCGCCTCCGCAGTCCACGCCATTAAACGTTGCATTATTTCTCATATAATTCTACTCTATAAACACGCATTTCTAAATAATGCATTTTATTGCTGCTTAGCGCGAACCGCTCGTTCCTCTTGTGTTTGGAGGTTACGTAACTTTGTAATTTGGTGATTTTTAAAGATTAGATAAAAAATCTAAAGCTTGTGATATAAAATACTACACTGGAGTTAATTGAAGCAATATAACACATTTCGTTGGCAACCACAAACGATGGCCTCTTCGTTAACGCTTGAGTTAGAAATGGCCCTTTCGGGCCCGTTCTCCCCAGTTCACTGTCCGTTTCAGCTTTGGGTTGCGGCAAGGGAGCTGAATCTCACGTGTCTCCTTTCAGTTTGACAGGCGCTAATGGGACGAGCGGCTGACGTCACAAGCCAAAGAAGTTCCATTAAAAGAGAGAAATGTCGGGAAACAGTCCTGACGTCCCGGGGCCTCCTTTCCCTAATCATAAGGAAGGACCAGCTCTCTGAACATGAGGAAAAAGAAAAGGGATTAAAAGCACAGACATTAAAGTGCCTGCTGGCGGCAGGAATAAATTCGCCACGGAGACACCGCAACACCGGCGGTCACGATGCCCCACTGTCCATTGGTTTTAACGTGGCCATCCGCGTTAAATGAAGCTAATTGAAGAAATGAAGAGGGCGACGTTTATTAGTTATCAACTGCTGTCGATAGAAAGTTTTGAAGCAGTTATTCAAGATGAAACTTTATACAAGGTGCGTGTTTGACCCAAAAGGATCAGACGGCTAAAATTGCACAGATTTTAATGGGAAAGCGGGAACACTTTGGACCCTATAATGCTCTCCTATACTCATTGTCTGGGGGAAAAGCTCAGCTTTATTGTTTATATTCCGTCGGTCTTCCGTATATTATAACACAGGGAGTGCTCATTTGTCGCGGTTTCAAATATTCCGAAGACTGCTGCGTTGTGTGTACAGATACTTGAGACTCAAATCCCTGCCCATACACGTAAATTTAATATTTCGTTTTTATACTCAGGATTTATTTCATTATCTATTTCTTTCAAATCCTGAGATGACCTTAACGGAATATTTACGTGTAGTGCACCGTATCTTTCGTAATTTACTATGATTAAAATACCTTGTTATAATAGTGATAATTACCATAGTTATACGTACCGGTCTGTACATGCCTTTTGAACATATAAACGGGATAACTTAGCTCTTCTGCACGTTAACCCGTATGTCTAAACTCGAGTCATACATTTTAGTCGAAAAGTTTGTCGATGACGTAAAAATAAAGTTTTTTGGAGCCGCAGGGGATGATTTCAGACTGGAATGGTTTGGCACAAATGTATAGTTGTTGTTTTTTAAATAGTGACATATGATTAATTTGTTTTACTGTTTTTAACTAACACCATATCAAGATAGTATATGTATTTACAACATAATTTCGACTACGTTGATAATCAAATTAAATATACAGGCAAATTAAACTATAACTTTACATGGTTTACAGTGATGGTCTTCTGTTGTCTTTGCGCTTTGATGGTATCAGCCAAGCCGAGGCCACAGGAAGCCATTGATGTACAAATGACCGGCCTGGATGTCCACTAAAAAAATCTGTTTTGCACTCCCTGCCTCCTCGTTCAGCGCGAGTCCCCAAGCGGGCTCCACGTGTTTGCCGTTCACTTGTTGAATGTGAGACTCAAAGGACCGACATCATTCTCGCGCTTTTCTACCATCCACGCGGCTCTGGCATCGCTTGTATTGCCAGCACCGCCGACACCACTAGGGTGCGCAGTGGTTAAGAAGGAAAACGTGACACTTTTGTAGATTCTTATTAGCCCTGACAAATATTTATTGTGGTGATTGTTCTTTTATAATTGTTACTTTTTAATATAAGAAATTACAATTGAAGAGCTCAGATATGCACTAAAATATGTATAGGACATTAAAATATATTATTAGCCGATAGGTGTTTATTCAACAGTCAAAAATCAAAAACAACATTAAAACTAAAATAGACGCGCAGACAAATATATTCGTTATTGTGATATAAGAGGTTTCTTGTATGGCCCATTTCCTTAAATACAGCGTGTTTTTGCGAGTTTCAGTTGCATTACACAAATTTCCCTGCACGACGATGAACTTTATCATGGTATTTCATCCACTTTCAGTTCGGTGAACTAACATAAACAGTTTTGGTCGACTCCGAGGCAAAATACATGTAGATATGAGTTTAACTGGGATGAGCCTCTGTTAACGTCTTAAGTGCTGTAATTTGTTACTCTAAGACAATGGTAACACTTGGAAAGTAAAGTAAATAAATCTATAAAATTTGCACAGTGCCTGGTATGTACTATGTTGCTACTTTAGAGAGCAAAAACTGAAGTTTCGTTTCATTGAATTAAAACTGGACTGGTTTTGCGTTCATTAGATTAAGCGCTTATTTATTTACTCCAAAGCCACTCCAATATCGGCCAATGGAGCTAAGAGTGGAGATGTATCCCTTCGAGGCTAATTTACTCGCAGCGCGCTCCATATGCGAGGTAATTAGGTGACTCGCGGCGGCCAGCAGGGGGCGTGGTTCGGCCGCCCGCGCTGACGTCACTGGCGCGGAAAGTGACGGGAGGGGCGGGAACAGCGCTGAGCTGATCCCACGTGTGACGATCGCATTCCCGGCTCGGTGATATTCTCCTAGCGGTGGCTCCGCTCTGCTGTCGCTCAGCCTGTGTGTGTGTTTGTTAGTGTCTGGCCGTGGTTGGGGTAGCAATGGAGGGAGATGGGAGCCAGGGCACGTCTCTAAGTGCCACTGATTCGCAGCACGACCCGGGGTAAGAGAATACGTAATTACCACACTTTTCTTGCGCATTATTTGTTACTAGTTAGAGCATTAAACAACTGTTACAATGTATCTCTGTGCTTCTTTCTTCTTCCGGATACAGTTACCGCTCTCTCTGTCCTGTTTACATCTGTGCATTGTTTTATTATATTCGGAAGTAGGGCCTCCCCCTTTTTTAAGGTAGCTCGCTCGGCGAGCTTTTGCAAAGAGTACCGTCACCGCTTTCCCTTTGCTTGGCTCGTTTTTTCTAAGTAGTTACACGTCAAAATGGCCGATCTGACATCTGGACTTACTTCTGCCGTGTGTTCTTCTTACAGCAAAATGTTTATCGGCGGCCTCAGCTGGCAAACGTCACCAGGTGAGAGGATGCGGTCTACCGGTTTTTACGTTTGTTCCCGGCTGTTTTGTGATCGATCGGGTCCGATCGGGGTACTTGCGGTACGGGGTGAGTGTGCGTCTGTGCCAGTGTGTGTGTGTCCCTATGTGTGCGCGTCTGTCCCTGTGTGTGTGTGTGTGTGTGTCTGTCCCTATGTGTATCTCTATGTATGTGTGTCTGTGCACCTTCCCGTGAGCGCAAGGTTATTTTAATCGCCAATGATCCCGAGTCCTCTATTCGACCCCCGTGTGCAACGCGGGTCTTTTTTGAAACTGCCCGTAAAAGCAGCCGCCGCTGACCAGCTCTGTCGCCCTCTCTGTCCGCAGACAGCCTCCGGGACTATTTCGGTAAATTCGGGGAAATCAGGGAGTGTATGGTGATGAGAGACCCGACCACGAAACGCTCCAGGTAATCGCCGCCTTTATGTCTTGCACTGTTCGCCTGACTTTGTTTCCTCCTGTACTGCCCGTGTCGGCGTGCCATCCATAATGGCATTTTTGTGTTAATTAAGCTGCCCAGCAGAAAATCCTTGTCCCGGTCCCGCGTTGTGGTTTTACAAGCAATTAAACGAGCTGGCCGGCTTCAGGGAGCTGGCGAGCAGAGCCACTTTGACATTGAGGGACGGAAGCGTTGGCTTCCCCGGCTCACTGAACAATTGCTTTCCCCCCATTTGAAATGTTTTAAAGAATAAACTATATCAGTGAGCTAGCACTGCTTCGGCATTCAGCAGCTTATCTGCGTTGTCAAGAATGACTAAAATGTAGAAGTACTACACTACGGGAACACGCTGTCTGTCCGGGCAGTATTTTTCCTGACCTCATAATTTTGCATGTCTGAAATGTTCAACCTTGTTTGAACTTCGTCATATTTAGGTCTTTAAATTCTGTCCCTTTCTTTCCCTTTCTTTTTCCAGAGGATTTGGCTTCGTTACGTTTGCAGACGCCGCCAGTGTAGATAAAGTCTTAGCTCAGCCCCATCACGAATTAGACTCAAAAACGGTACGTTGGTGTATTTTATCCATGTGATATTTATAAGCTCTGTATTTTAAATGTATTATGCTCTTTATATCACTTGTCTGGATGGTTTGCATCATGGCGTTAATTAAATTACTCACTTCATACCAGACAGGAGTTTGGTCATGTCAGCATTAAAAATCCCGGAATTTCTCGGACCTTCTTAACCGGCCCTGTTATGCTGGAGGTGTTTTATCTTGCGTTTTCGGAGACGTCAAATGAGGCGTCGCGTGTAAATGGAGAAAGATCATATTCGTCGAAATGGAAAAAAAACGTGTGAACCCCGAGTTGTGATCTCGCTGTATTTAATTTTATTTAAACAGGGAACAATGAATGTAATGCATTTTTACAAGAAATCGATTTTCCCCCCGAGGGGACAGACCCAACATGAATCTCTGTGTCGTTGCAATTTATTTTGAGATAGTTCATTTGAGCTCTAGGCATGGAATTCATCATGATCCCCTTTACCGAAAAGGATTAAAAATCTCCCTCGTGCTCAGTGCCGGTAGGTTGTCGATTTAAATCCCCGCTACGGCGCCCCGGCACAGCCTGGTAACCCCGCACGGCGGCCCGAAACATGCGGTTCCCTTCACGGCTTACAATCCCTTTCATGGAGTATGAGATGCTGCGTAAACTGGGTCTGGTAAATTAACACTCTAAGGAAGGACCTTAAAATAGCATACATGCTCTACACCGCTGGATAAGTTTAATCTTTCTTATGAATAATAATACAATAGATCTTCATTTGTACATAGAAACGCACACTGGTAGCTGGTAATATGCCGTGCTTCGATTTCTGTCCTTACGTAGGATCCAGCTACTTGTATTTTGTTACGTGCCTTACCTCGTCCTTTCATAAATGAAGGGAACGTGGGTTGTGTATTTTAAACGGATTTAGACCTTTCTTAGCATGTGCCGTGAGACGCAGGTCTCCGCCTCTTGCTGTGGAGATTCATGAGAAATTTCCATCAGTTGTAAAAACACGCGTGAAATATTGCAGTCCTGTAAAACGGGATGTAATTTCCCTTCCCGCGTTGCACCAGATCCTAACATTTCTCCCCGTACAGATGCCGATGCGTTACACTTTATACCAATTCGGCAAATGTTCACGGGTCTTAAAAGATGCACTTTGGAAATTAAGTTGGTGCCGAAATTCTGCAGTCAAGTGTGACAGATTTTGCCGGGAAGTTCATGCCGGTAACAGCACCTGCTGACGTTAGTGGCGGGGGCTTACTTTGTCCTGAAGGCTGCAGGGCTCAAATCCTGCGATATGCGGTTCTTAACTCCCACACGGACGTCTGGCTCTTTAATACACTGCTTCTGAGAGAAAATAGCTTATCAGTCATCGGGGCTGCTCAGAAGAATGTGATTTTGTGCAGTGTTACCGCGATTCTGTCTGGCGTTGTGTCTCTGCGGGGGGGTATCGTAGGTCACCCAGTGCTGCGTTTTGGACCAGAGGCCACCGGACACTGATTCGTTATTAAAATACCAGCTGCTGAACACGGATTGGAAGCGAATTCCTCCCTCAGGTGCTGGCATTCAGTGACGTGGAGGGTATGCCTAAAGTGGGAGGGGCTTATCACACGGCTTATCAAATCAAACGGAGCCAAGCAGCTGTTTGTCAAACCTAACTGCCCCGCCCTCAGGCATATTCACGGAAGGCCAGTGCCTGACGCTGGTTCCTGACCAGTCGCTCACTCCTCAGTGAGTAGGATTTGAGCGCTGCTTCCTGATTTGGCTATTTGTCGTGTGGTGATGCCTAGGAGTCCCTTGCCCTGCATCAGACAGGTGAGCCTGATATGTCCTGTGATGGCAGCTAGGTGGCGTAGCGATGTGGGTGTCAGAAGGTTGCCAGTTCAATTCCCAGAGTAGGCAGAGTGACGTTATTGCCGGACACTTGTGCCAAGACCATTAACCCCAACTTGCTTCAGGGACTAGGTGGCTCCTCTCAACCACTTTCCCGGTTTAAATCGCTTTAAATAAATAAAAAATATAGGGGAGATTTCAAATTCTAAAGATCCAGATTCTACAGGTGTATATAAAACTGTATAATGTGAATAAACGTACATGGGCAAGTGATCAAAGTGATAACAGTCGTTGTTATAGACGTCATTTGCTGTAGACAAACTGAGCGTCCTCTGTGCACTCAGACATCATGTGTCTGTTTCCGTGGGTCTTTGAGCGGAATGGGGTCTTGGCTTCATCTGCAGGTGCACCTTCAGTTAGCACTTTCCTCTGGGGAGGCGGGTTGGGGCAGCAGGTGTTGTGGTCTCTCCCCTTCCTTGGGGGGGGGGGGCCCTCAGGGTAACCGCTGATGTGCCGTGGGGGGGTTAGAGCGCACACCCGCCTGTGGCGCGGCCTCGTTCGGCAAGTAATGGTGTTATAAAACTAGCT
>JAABNY020000064.1:3094951-3110148 GCA_015164015.2 Brevimyrus niger
CATGTGAGCTCATCCCAGCAGAGCGGACAGTGATGCGGGGGTGGGGGGGAAGGGGGGGGGCGGGGTTGGTAAACTGTAAAGGGAGGGGAGGCCTGGCTCCCCGATCACCCGCGCTGCCCACCTCCCAGCCGCAGCCATGTCCGCATCCCGCTCATGCCGCCGCTCTCCTCATTGGATACTTCCCGTCCTTCTCGTCCTGGCCCCGCCCCCTCAGGGCAGGCCGCACGTCATTCGCTATTCCCCCCGGCGACGGCTACTCCATTGGATAGCTGGGCACTAGGCGGCCTCTCAGGCTCTCAGTCTGCGATGGCCTCAAGGGCCAGATAAAATTATAGCTGACAGCCCCTGCTTGGGGGTGGGGTGGGGGGGAACCTTATACACATATATTTCCCTTTGTCATTTATTAAATGTTGTTTTAATTTAATTTTGTCCTCCTGTCTCGGAGAAACGCCCTTTCCCATGCTGCCAAACTGGCTCTCATACCCTAATCCCTCTGATGCCGACCTGCCTCTCCACGCACGGTAAACTTCCCCACATTCATGCGAACGACGGGTCCGATTCTCCGGGTCTTTAATAATATATTTTAATTTTATTTCACCTTCCTGCCAGGCCTCTCGGGCCATGTTGTATGAGAATCGCTTTAGAGAGCCATGATTGTGATACTGTTTTAAAGACGCCCGGTTCTGGGCTCCAGGTGAAAACGGCGGGCTGAATGAGATCTCGTTCTTGGGAAGGGCGGGTCCTAGTGCCTGCCGGGTTTCTGGCCACTTACCGTCCTTTCCGGTTGGCTGCGAACGTCCATGGATGGGAGGGGCTGGATCCAGAGGTGCCCGTGTTATTTATTCAGTGCTTAATTAATGAGATTAATAAGAGTGAGGGGGTGCATTTTCTTCTTTGATGGCTTCCATTTTTAATGCCGTTCGTGGGTTGGGGGGGGGGGGGGGCTGTTTGATGGAGCGCGCTGTCAGCTGTCACCTCGCCCAGCTGGCTGTGCTGATTTCCTGTTCGGGCAGCGAACCATCACACACCCCCGCCCCCCCCCCATCCCAGGCAGGACCTCACAGCATCTCCTCACTCTGCCTGAAGCTGTCTCGTGGAGTCATTCACTGTATTTCCTCATTCGAGTTGTGTCACTCTCCTGGCTGTCGCTCTGAGAGCGTTTTTGTGACCACCGGGGGGCGCTAAGGAATGGCACCTGTGATCACTGAGGTTCTGTGGTCTTGGGTCCTTAAACCGTGTAATCATTAAGTGAAATGTTTATCTTCTCCACCATTTGGGGTCCTGAGAGTGACCGTGAATTCATTAAGATCGGGCCTCTTCTGGGTTTTCCCTGCCTGCTCTGCCGTGATTGGATGAGCCATGGTGTTTTTTTGTTTTTTTTATTCGCATGCTGACATATCTCCAGTCTTCGCAGAAATGGAATCTCATCCCGAGGAGTCTCGGTACGTGACGGGACATCCACTTCACACTCTTTCCAGGAAATGGCTCTTTTTTTTTTAATGCGGTGCCAAACCAGTACTTGTCCCCTAGGGGGCGCTGTTGCGGAGCCCCGATCGGGCCAAGCTGTGCCTCTGGCCCACAGCAGCGGTGGCGACATCTGTGAGAGATAATTAATTACTTCACTGTGACAGAGTGCCAATCACATTAGATCCAGACCAACAACAGAATGCCGATTTGTTCTGCTCTGGTGAACAGCACCATGCCAATCATGGTTAAAAGCTGTGACCAATATATCAAGCAACCGTGAGTAGGACCAAGATGAGAATCACAGCTGTCTGCGGTGCCACTGCACACAGCCACATTCACAAACGGACTATTGACTTTTATAGATGGTGACCAAGCTGTTGAAGGTTTGGTGATGGTCCAGATTCAGAAGCTCTGTGGATAGCTACTGGAGAAGTTTTTTGGGATGGTTTATGTCCTTCTAAGGTCCTTTTTTTTAAGGTAGGGGGCATAATTCATACAAAGGGGCCAACCTTATTGTTAGCCAATGATATGTTTGGATTTGTTGAGTGACAGGCGAGGGGGCACTCAGTGCACCAATCAGCTTTCAGCTGCCCCTGTAGCCCCGCCTTATATACACCCCTGCATGCAGTACAGAGACACTCTCTTGCCCACAGGAGGCCATTTCTCTGCAAGCTGCATTATTAGCTTCAAGTGGCTCTTAAAATGAGGCTCTTAAAGTGCAATTAGTGGCTCTTTTCGCTCCTGCGTGAAAGGTTATCTGTAACCGTCAGGTGAGAGGAAGGACAGGTTGCCACGGCAAGGCCAGCAGCGGCAGCCAGAGGGAGGAAGCGCGGGATTGTGGGGCATCGCCGGGTGGCGTCCTTGGGTTTCTCTGTCGAGCTGTTTAAATATCGGCTCAGTTTTTTTCGCAGCACGCCTACAAACTTTGTAAAACGGTCTCGCCGTTAATACCTGCAGGACAAGCTGAAAGTTTTCTCCCAATTACCAGTTCATTGGCAAACGGGAAAATGCACCACGAGGTGATCTGAGCAGAGACTAAACACTTTGTTACGGCTTAACGGTGTCCATCCGACGGGAAGACGGACCCCGAGGCGGGGTCGGCGGTCCGCTCCGGTTTTCACGAGCCCCTCGGTGAATTAGGACAGCCTCATATTTGTCATGATAAACGCTTAAATCTGTCAGTGTCACCCCTCCTCCGGATGCGAGGTGGCGGTGTGTGAAATTCCTGTGATTTGGTATTTGCCGTGACACACTGCCCTGGGTGGGGGGGGGGGGCTGCCTCTGTGTGCGGACAGCCTCTCATCAGTCATGCATGTGTCCAGTAATTTTGCTTTCTCTCACACCTGTTCACCTGCATGGAGGGGGGGGGATGAAGCTCTCCGCACGCCAAGCTCTGTTATCACGTTCACACCGTCCGACACGAGAAGGAAGACGATGTCAGTTGGTGACGATGAAGGAGGCGGACTAACGACGTTCGGCCCGTCGGGGGTTCAAGCTGCGGCCCCATCTGTCCCCCTCCATGTGCCATCGTGGGGGGATGCCCCCCCCCCTCCCCATGCCCCCTCAAAGCCACCATAGGGGCCAACAGCAACAGTTTGTTGTTGCCGTTACCTAATCATTTTGCAGGTGGATAAATCTTCAATGGGGGGGGGGCTTGAATCCCTGGCACTTTGGTCTCTCTTTTGGTTTGGAGGGAGGGGGGGCTAGTTGTGTGCCCACTACGGCTGACGGCTCACAGGGGGAGGGGGCGCGCGTGCCAGTCCTATTTCAGCCGACCTCTGACCCCGAGACGCAAGAGGACGGGGGCCGGATGGCTGGCATCAGGCTGTCGCTCCGTCTGGGAGGAGACGTCCGCCAGGATCCCGGGCAGCCGGGAGTCAGGCAGGAATAATAGGCGCTGCTTTACGTGTCAGTTCTGGAGAGCCTGATGCGCGACGCCACTCATCCCGCCGGGCGCTGTGACAGGTCTTCATCGCGGGTTGTCATGGGGATCCTTATTTATTTATTTGTTGCTCAGCTTTTTATTTTTTTGTGAGGCGCAGCAATTCCAGGGGTATTTAAAGGCTACCCACCTTCTCCCGCCTGTGCTCCTCTCCGTCTGCGGACCAGAGCGGCCGGCCATTCGGAGCCTCCAGGTCGCATGCCATGCGCTTCGCAGAGCGGCACGTTCCACGTCTATCTAGCGCATTCTTCGGCCAGGAGCATGAATAAACATCGCGCCGCATTCCTGCCGGTGGGAGGCGTGTGCCCTTCAAACGGACACATGGGTGCCGGGAGAGAAAGGGAATGGCGAGAGAGCGCCCCCTGGTGGCGTCAGAAACAACGTGGCTCCTGTTTTTTTTTTTTTTTTTTTTTTTCTGCTGGGGGAAAATTCTCAGGGCTCAGTCGACCGTGACATATTTGCCAGCCAGTCAATATCTCATTGCTGCCAATTTACACACTCTGGGCTCCCGGGCTCATTGGTGGAGCCTCAGTGGGTGGTGTGAGGAATCCCAGCATGCCGTTGTGCATATGTGTGCCAGTACACGCGAGCGTGTCCCAGGTCATCGCATGCACACCCTGCTGTTATGGTTTTATTACCTTTTAAATTGTTCTTGCTTATGAGCCATTCCAACCAGGATAGATCTTCGGGATCTGAATCTGTGGCTTGCTGGTGCAACTCTCGGGCAGGATTTACGAGCCTGGAAACGGTGATGAGCGGTGATGGAAACAGCAGGTAGATGGGGTCCTGACCCAGAAGGACCAGCACCTCTCCATTTCAAACCCCGGGCTTTTAATTACCATTTAACTTTGTGTGTTTAAATGCAAAAATGTAAAAAAAAAATTAAAGCATACGGCAATTCTCACAGTTGGAAAACAAACCAGAGAAGGAGGGAAAAGCCAGGGTAGGAAATCCCAGTGAGGCCGGAAGGCAGGCGGCTTTCCGTGCCCCCGCCGGCCGTGAAAACGCCAAACGGCCGCCGCACAGGAGCGTCTGAGGGCTGTCAGTCAGGCTGATCGACGGGCCGTGACTCATCGGGGGCGTTAGGAAGAGAATACTGCCTCTGAGTCCGTCACAGCCTCCTCTCCAGGATCATTTCAGAGCAGTGGGAGGGAAATCATTGGCCTGGGTCTCTTATCGTATTATTTCTGCGGCATGAAATAGATGAAGCTGGATGCTGCTCTTTCTGGGTGCAAAGAGATGTTAGTGTCACAGTGTTCGCCGTGATGAAACAGGTTTGGGAGACAACAAAAGACGTGACATCGTGAAATTGTGGGTACTTCACATATCTGGGATACCCCAGAAACCTTAGATACCCCACACACCATAGATACCCCGGACACCCTGGGTACCCCACACACCATAGATACCCCATAGATACCTCAGACACCTTGGGTATCCCACACACCCTAGATACCCCATAGATACCCCGGACACCTTGGGTATCCCACACACCATAGATACCCCATAGATACCCCGGACACCTTGGGTATTCCACACACCCTACATACCCCATAGATACCCCGGACACGTTGGGTACCCCACACACCCTAGATACCCCATAGATACCCCAGACACCTTGGGTACCCCACACACCCTAGATACCCCATAGATACCCCAGACACCTTGGGTACCCCACACACCCTAGATACCCCTGAAACTATGCGTACCCAACATTCCTTGGACCCCTTGGAAATATCGAATCTTGGACAGCATCATACCACATCCCTCTGTCCCTCTAATGCCTCGGCTAGACTAGTGATGCCCCGTTTGAACACAGAATCACAAAATGAAAAATGCCTCTGAGCCTCGGGTGGCCTCTGCAGTGATTGTTGTCTGATAGATGCTGCTGTGGATAATTAATTTGCTCACATTTTTCCCAAGCTATTTTTGGGGTTTAGGAAATCATTCGGAGCGGGGAGTCAACTTGAGTTCCAAATGTGGTGTGAGGGAGGTATCAGTGAATAGCGAAATCTTTGGAAAAGCACCGGCACTCCACCATGAATAAGACGAAGAGGATGTTACCAGCACCGGGGTAAAACGGGGTTAGGCGTCAAGTGTGAGAAGAGTACGGCGCTGGAATAGTGTGACTGTGGAGGACGGCGAGGGAAGCCATCGCTGATTACCGCTGGGCCGCGTCCTCGTTCCCGGCCCCCTCTGGGAACGCGGAACTGGCAGTTGGCAGATGGCTGTCAAGATGCATAGTTTTGCGTCTGTTTCATTCTTTTTTTTTTTTTTAAACATCTTCTATCATGCATCCTGATCGCTTCGTGTTCCTTTATCCCATCTCGCCACCACGGCCGAGCGTCTTATCAGCGGGATTGCCGCGCCGACGATTGTGTCCTGAACAATCAGAGCCGCCGTTATCACAGGGAATTCATTTCCCTGGAGCGCCGGGAAGGAGAGAGACAGAGAGAGAGAGAGAGAGATGGAGAGAAAGAGAGAGAGACGTGGCTCGAGAGTCGGCATCAGGGCCAGCCGCGTCTGCCTCGATCTTAAACCGAAACGGGAGGTGAAAATGCCGCGGGGCGTGGGAGGAATGACAGCGAGGTCAGCACTCGCGTGATCTGAGCGCCAGACATTACCCCGCCAGAAGGTGGCAGTGAGGAGTGAGGAAATGCCTTGATAGGCATGTACTGGGTGATACCTTTTTAATGCATCGCCTGAGAGTAGGTGTGCATCTCTGCAGGTAGCCTTACGTTCTCTTTCATTAGCAGACGCTTTTATCCAAGCAAATGGGAATGCAGTATCAGACAGTCTCTGGAGCAATTGGGGTTTAAGGGTCTTGCTCAGGGGCCCAATGGTGACATGACTCTGCTGATTCAAACCTGCAACCTTCTGATTACAGGCGCTGAACCTTCATTGAATCCTTAATAACAAAAAAAGAAAAGAAAAGCCCAACAAGGTAGATGTATGAGGTCTGTGGACATGGGGTTTCACATGACAACGTATCCATGGCGTGCCAGCTTTCCTACTCACCGTGTGACATACGCACTCTTACTCGTTTTAGTCCCCGACGGCGTAGAGTCGGCGGAGCCGCAGCTGAGTTGTCTGGATGAAACGGGAGCATGTGCAGCTGTGGGCGATGCAAGTCACTCTCAGTGAGAGTCTGCGAGTTTAATCATGTGGTAGAGCTGGTCCTCTGGCTCCCCCTGCAGGTGATATGAAATAAATGTAGTGGAAACAGCTCTGTCTTATATTAGGGACAGTGGAAGTCTTAACTGTGAGCAGCTACACAGCTCGACAGTTTTACTAGAGATGGAATCTCTGCTTGGCACGTTGAACAGGAGTGTCCTCCTAATCGAGGTTTATGTTGGTCTTCACTGCTCATTGTACATGCAAAGTACTTATACCACCAGAGTATTTATCGGCACCTCACTAAACTAAGGTTTTAAGTGAGTGAACTCGCTTAGTTCAGCGTCACCGCACACACCGCACACAAGGTAAAGTTCTTGTAATTCAAATTTGAGGTTTTCAGTTAATATAGGGGTTGAAACTGGTCATGTGCAACATTACTGTTAAATACAATCACACGTCAATAAAACGATACATGTATTATATTTATAGTAATATTTAGGGCGGGGATGTCATCTAGTAATGGTCCGTTACATATGTCAAGGTTGAAGTAAACTAAATGGAGCGTCCGTAGAAGGAGAGCTTTTCGAAATCAAACTCCGTGACACGCAGTCAGCCAGCACCACCTGCAGGTGGAAATCCGAAATTCAGCTAAAATATCATTTCTACGCATACAGTTAAGTCCTTAACCCAGATCATGTACAGAACAGAGTAGCTGTAATTTAATCAACAGCTCAGATTAACGTGTGACTCGATATAACTTTAATATATCCATTTAATAATCAATATACCATATTTGACTATCTTTGAAGGAGCACACATGGGGTGAGGCTGTTCTGGGATACAGTTGGTGCAGGTTCAGATATCTGAAGATCAACTAACGACCGTACAGTCTACATACAGCTATTCAGACGCAGGAAACGTCGGGGGAGGGTTACGGCAGAAAAATAAGAAAAACTTAAGACTTTATTTGTTTACCTCATTTCGGCAAGTCTAGGGGAGGACTCATTAAAAAGACCATTCCCCAAGGTGACACGCTTTTCATCTGTTAAGTAAAACGCTGACACAGAGAATACCGAAATCCCGTGTTAATGCCAATTACGGCCCGAAATGAAGTTTTAAGAAAAAGCAATGAAGTAGATAAAACTTGCTTTGACTTACAGATCCATTCACCGTGTCAAATCCAGGGGGAAATTTTCAGATCGTCAGATAGTAAATTAAAGCCCATATAAATGGAAATTATCTAAATAATTGTTAATCGGCATTAGTCTACGGAATTTAGGGAGTTGGTGCAATTACTTTTCATACTTTTCTTTGAGGAAATAGCTGGATATTATCTGAATGTAAATGAAACCAGGATTCGCCCGTTCACCATCCCTGCTTGTAATTAATAGAACTGTTTGCCTTGCTTCATTAGCTTAATGTTTATCGTAAGCTGCTTCTCTTTCGTCTTTCTCTGCCCGGGTGTGATTATAAGCACTCTTTGTCTGCCGTCTTCCGTGATGAATGAGTACAGCACCTCGCTTTCTCTTCCGATGACTCTGTAATTAAACCTGTCTGACGAACTCCATGGTGTAAATCAAACGTTAGAGCAGCTGCATGGCCTCTTTAAATAGGAATAAAAATAACAATAACCACAAAACAGTAACAATAATAACGATAAAGGTATTGTTGTTGTTATTATTATTATTAACAATAATGACAAAGGTGTTATTGTTGCTGATATTATTGTGTAGGCCAATTACAGGCATCGTCTTTGGGTTTCGTCCTGGGGGAGAGGCGCTCGTGAGCAGCTGGAGGTCTGCCCCCGTTCTGGGAGCGCGCGGTGTGCACGTTACTGTACGACTCTTAAGACGCCTAAAACTCGGGTGATCCATGCTGGTTTTTAGGGTCAGAAATATTCACAGACGCTACCATGTGCTTCTGTGCTTCAGTATCGTCGGAGTCATTATCTACCATTTCTGTGGGTGAGTCAAACGCGTTTCCTTACTGTAATATGTTTTCGCCTTTAACAGCTATGCCAACAGGTGTAACGTGTTTTCGTTGTACATTTGATTTTGTTTGTGGGTATATTTCTATGTTTTTACGTTATTGATTCATCACTTACTTAACGGCATCAATATTTAACAGTAGACTACTTTATGGGAGAATTTCAGCATTTATTCATAATCTATTTTAAAAGCAAATAACGGCGAATATCTTTGCTTTAGATCTACCTGGGATAAGCTTGATAATGATCTGCTTCTGAAACAGCTGAAATTATATAGTCTTATAAAACCTATTTTTTCTTTATGCCATATAAGGCAGGTGTCGTTAGCTCCAATCACTCGTAGCTATAGTCTCGGGTATTTTATGCCGGGCCCCGAGTGTTTTAGCCCCGATGCCAATCTTCCTTCAAAAAGGAAAAAGCCAAGCCCTGTGTAAACTTGACTTTGTCCCTGATTAACTAGAAACGCCCCTGTGCTTAAAGTAAAATTAATATAACGACGATGGTTGAAATGTAAGTAATTGCAGCCTAATTAATTATATGAGCACTCATAAGAGTGCTCATAAACCCATTTGTTCAAAAGGAGTGTTTTGTCTATGAGGCGGCCGCTCACCATTGTGTCTGCCAGGGTCCAGCCTGGAGCAAAGACGACGACGAGGCGAGTGGGCCTCCAGGCCAACGGCACCCAGCTGACCCTGGAGGGCAAAGCTTTCCGCATCCTGGGTGGCTCCCTGCACTACTTCCGTGTGCCCAGGGCCTACTGGATGGACCGCATGCTAAAGCTGAAGGCCTGTGGACTGAACACTCTCACCACGTGAGTAAGACACGCTGTTTGTTATAAATTGTTTAATCATCAACAGCGCCCCCTATAAGACTTGTGTTGTATGTGCAACCTTTTGATCAGTTCTGGTTCTTAACCAGTAGAACGCCTGCTTTCTGTGGGATTGTAAGATCTGTAAAGATGTGCCATCAGGCTGGTTGACTGTAATATGTTATATCTGACCCGTTCGCCTTTCAGGTATGTGCCCTGGAATCTACACGAACCAAAAAGGGGAGTCTTCGACTTTCACAGGGAGCTGGACTTGGAGTAAGAACTGGCACCGTCTCCTGCTCTCACAGGCCGAGGGTGGGGTCCTACTACAACAACAGAACCTCAGTACTCAGGGGTGAACACATCCTTAAGAAGAGGAGGTGTTGGGGTTCAGAGTCTTAAACTAGCATAGCCGAGCGCTAAGCCTTAAGCGCTAAGCTTGTTTTCTTAATCTTCCTGCCGGTGACGGTCCCCAGGTTAGCTTCCCCCTCGGAGATGATGTTTGCTCTGAAATCCCAGGGATGTATCTCCTCAGCCTGTCTGGTTGCAGGCTTGGTAAATAAGCTCGGTGTCCTATCAGGGGAGTGAGCAACACGCCTTGCAACAGAGCAGCCCCCCTCATCTCCACAGCAACCCTCCTCCAGCCTGGAAATCGGCGCCTTCCCCTGTGAGAACGGGCGCGTCGCTAACTTTGTTCTGCTAATCAGGGCGTGGAAACACAAATATCGTTCATCCGTTGGAGTCGTGGGTAGGATTTGCGTGGCCTCCCGGAGTTCCGGCGGGGTGTGGAGCGTCGTCTGGGGGCTGTCTGCCGCTATTCTTCTCCCCGTCTGTTCTCTGAGATTCCTCGACGCTCCTGAGATGCTTTGTGACCTGTTTTTGTTGCAGCCCTTTGACGGAGACGAGCGTATGATTGATATTCTGTGTTTGAGCTCATGGAGCGCCGAGGCCCGGTGGAGGAGCTCTTAAGGAGACCCTCAGACGGAGAGCCTTTGCGCGGGATGATGTAACGCCAGCGTTCTCCTGCTTTCAGGACTTACATCAGCATGGCTGCCGAAGTGGGCCTCTGGGTGATCCTGCGGCCCGGACCGTACATATCAGCCCAGTGGGACCTCGGTGGTTTGCCAAGGTCTGTGTGGAGCTGGTGATGTAACTGCACAGGGTTTGGTTATCGGTTCTGACTTCTTTTATTATGAAAGTATTTTTGTGAAACCATGCTGCAGTAATAGAGAGGTTTCTGGAGGATGGACTGTGAACTCATTCTCTCCCTCCTTTTTTTTGCCCCCCTCCCATCTGTTTTTAGCCCCCCTGCCTCTTTCTTGTTGCCTTAAGTGTGTAAAGAGGTAGAACTGATGTTCAGTGCCCTCGCTGTTCCTCTGTTTAGAGTCCACTGGGGGGATATCCACAAGGAAGAAAATACTAAATGGTGTAATGGCCAATGGTGGATAGTTCAGGTCCAGGAGCTAAAAATCCAGACCAAGATTTTGTTTCAACCAACCAGTTTAGTATAAAAAGTCAGAGTCACTGAGTACTCAATGGGTTGGTTGAAACAAAATCTTGGTCTGAATTTTTACTTTCTGGACCTGAAGTATCCACGTCTGCTTATGACCCGGTCGATTCCTGATGTGACCGTGTTTTCCCTTGGTGCTCCTTCAGCTGGCTTTTGCGTGACCAGTCCATGCTGTTGAGGACCACCTACCCGGGCTTCACAGAAGCAGTCAATTCCTTCTTCGACCAGCTCGTTCCGAAACTGCTCCCCCTACAGGTAGTTGTTCACAAAAGCAGATACAGGCGCTTTGTCGCGTCACTTGTGACGCGTTGCTCTCTTTTAACTGGAATCAGGCAATTCCAGGGTCCTAGTGTTGATCTAGCCAATCTGTCAGAGGCCTTCTGCTCTGTGTTGAGTTGTTCATTTGACACCCATCCACCCGTTCGTGTTCTCAGTTTAAGAGAGGAGGCCCCATCATCGCAGTGCAGGTGGAGAACGAGTACGGCTCCTATGCAAAGGACAGCGCCTACATGCCCTTCATCAAGGAGGTAGGAGGATGGAGGAGAAGCTGCTCCCAAATGCATTCTACGCTCCTTCCTCTAGCTTGGTCACTCTCTCCAAAGCACACTCCACACACCCTCTAAGTGCTGTTATTCGGGGGGTCTATAGAGGGGCGGGACTACAGGGACCCCCCCGGCCCCAGGTGAAAGCTGATTGGCTGAATGTCCCTCCTCTGTCACTCACCGATTAGAAACATATCATTTGATTGGTCACCAGAATGCCTCTTCCCTGTCACTCACCGATTAGAAACATATCATTAGTTAATGATGAGGTTGGCCACTCTGTATGAATTATGGCTACTCTTGTGCCCCCCCCCACCACACCTCAATTGCCACTGCCGTTACTTCTGTCGCAGGCTCTGCTTTCTCGAGGGATCGATGAGATGCTGCTGACATCTGACACCCACGAGGGGATGAAGCAGGGAGGCGTGAGCGGAGGTGCCAGATGCCGCCATCTCCATTCGCTGATTTACTGGGATCCCATGTGGACCAGTTCGCGTGTCTGTTTAAAACGGCACTGGTAGAGGTACCGATAAAAGCGAAACCAGCTCGAATCAAAGGCACAGAATCTTAAATCAGTGTTTCTCGACCCAGTCTTCAGGGACACATTTTTACTCCTTCACTGCTTCCAGCCCACCTGCGCCTGGCATTCTGTGTTTTTGATTGGATAGGAGCTGGGAGGGAGCAAAAATGTGAACTGTCTGGGGGGGTCAGCGAGAACTGGGTTGAGAAACAGATACAACTTGAGAAATGACTTCAAAAGGTGATTCGGCATTAGGGAGTGAATTTTGCTCAAAGCTGCAGTGCCTCTTTCTCTTTGTCTTTCTCTCTCTGTCTCTCTCTCTGTCTCTCTCTCTGTCTCTCTCTCTCTGTTCAGGAATGTTTCTGACTTTTTTTTCCCCTTCACGTGGAATATTGTGTTTCTCTCTGAAAGCACTCCAAGCCATCAACCTTCAGAAACTGAGCCATGAGGTCACAGAGTACCTCGACGGCGACTGGGTGAGTCTCAGCATTCAATGGCACAGTGACCGCTCAACCTTGGTTCACGCTAAACACCAGTTATCTCATCCCTCGGCGTCCCTCGTGGCCTTAATTCGCCCGTTGATGTCGCAGCCTGGGAGCCCTAAGATGGTGATGGAGTACCGGGTGGGCTGGTTTGATGTCTGGGGCGATCTGCACCATGTCTTAGGACCAGAAGGTAGGTGAGATGCGCGATGGACCGAGTGGCCATTGGTGTTGCCATGCCAACAAGCACTGATCGGCGACTCTGCTCCTTTTTTTCACAGACATGATCGCCACGGTGAGAAAGATTTTAAAAAGGGGTGCATCCATCAATATTTACATGTTTCATGGTGGCACCAACTTTGGATTCATGAGCGGGGCGTCATGGCACCTGGAGCCCAAGCCACAAGTCACCAGCTATGGTTGGTACTCTTACCGTACCGGCCCGCCCGGTACTGGATTTCCAGTGTAGATTTCTGATTGCTACGAGCAGAGCCGATTAACACTGTGACCAGTAGAGGGCGCCATCTGTCTGTTTATTATTGCCGATAGACTGGTCTGTCGCTGGTAAGCTAGGTTATGTGTAGCTAGCCTGTTGTTGCTTACAAGCTGATATTTCCACTTCGGCGTCTTTAAGGACCAGACTAACCCTCAGTGGTTCCTGAAACGGTCTCAAACTTGCTCCCGGATGGTGAGAGGAGGGCCAGCATTTTTGCGCTTCTCTGTAGGTTCATGACAGCAATTGGTTTAACTGGGTCAGGTCTTGCTTTCGCCCCAGTATCTTCCCCGCCTTCTTCAGTCTCTTTGGCATAGACGGGAAGGGGCCCCATTTTCAGGTGCTGTTGCAGTATATAGACTAGTTGAAAACTATGAGTGACATACTGATATATTTAATGATCTGCTTATTGTTACTAATTTCATGTATTGTGAAAATTTTGCATTATTATATATTAGAATAGTACCTAATGTAAAATGTCAGATAGAAGCATATTATGCAGCAAATGCATATGATATTTCCCATGGGCCCCCCCTTGACAGTACCATTGCTTGTTTAGGTTAGTGTCTCTCCCGGTCCTCAACGACACCCCAGACAGTCCATGTGGAGCTGGAGGGAGTAGGGCGTTTGGGGGTCCCCTAGGGCCGGGATGGGAGACACTGGTCTCGATGGAGAGTGACGCAGCATCTGTTGCGTTCCAGATTACGATGCTCCTCTCTCTGAAGCCGGAGATTACACAGCCAAGTACCACCTCTTGAGGGAGCTTCTCGGCCGCTACCAAAGTATGCCTTTTCATCTCTGTCCGGTCTCTGGTTTGCTACCATTTGGAGGTCAAAGGTCATGGGGCGACCTGATGACTTATGCGCTGGTGAGGGAGTCGGGACACGGTGATGTTCTCTGACAGTTTGGATAAATGCCGCTGCTTCTTCCAATTACTTGCATATTGCGTTCGGCTGCATCCGTGCAAAAGAGGCATTATTTGAGACCCTCTGCTTCTCGCTCCATCTCTACCCCGCTGGTGTGTGTCCTGCAGGCAAACCGCTCCCAGACATGCCGGTCCTTCGCGGAACGAAAGCTTACGAGGCCGCCATGATGTACTTCCACCTGTCCCTCTGGGAGGTGCTGCCATTGACTGAGGGGGTGAGGACGGCCGACTCTGGGCCTCTGGCTGCTCCACGTTCCCAGCAAGACCGACCGAGGACACAGACGTTGCCAGAAGAGTCATTGTCGTTAAAATCCTAGAAAGTCTGACCAAAACCGAATGCTTGCTGTTTCCCCGAAGCCATTTAGAGCTGAGAGTCCCATCTCCATGGAGAACCTTCCGGCAAACGATGGCAATGGCCAGTCATATGGGTACACGCTGTACGAGACTGCCATCTCCGACGGCGGGATCCTGAACTCCCTGGGCAACGTGCGTGATCGAGCGCTGGTAAGTCCGACTCGTGCCGGTTTGAATCCAGTGAATTCCCGGAGTGATGCTACTCCATTGGGCCCTTACCAAGACCCTCAGCCTGCAGCCGTTTCATCCTGTCCTGGGTGTGACCTTAATCTCCATCCAGCCCTGTCAGCAGGTCCTCCGGCCTTCAGGGAAACCTTGGGGGCTAACTTCAACTAGTGAGGTGTCGCCCGCAGCGCTCGGCTTCTCGCTGCTACTGCATCAGCGTGCGCTTCTTACTCCCCCCCAGATACGCCTCACACCACTTTGTTTATGTATTTGCATGCGAAACTGTTCCAAAGCTCATTTCTGTGGCAGGTGTTTCTGGACAGACAGTTTCTCGGCGTGCTGACATATAAAATCCTGGAGCTGCCGGTGCCCGAGGGGAGGGTAGGATGCCGCCTGATCCCGCTTGATTACAAACCCGATGGTGACGCCGGCACTTAATGCCCAAAAACGGTGCCTCGCGTCAGACGGTTTGTGAGTATTCGCCTGTCAGACGAATGGAGGAAATGGTGCAGTGCACAATGTTAGGTGACCCTGTCGGAAATTAAATAAAGCGTTATTTGCTATGTGTAAATACAGGTCAGGACAGACGCACATACACTATATCGACAAAAGTACTGAGACGACTGGCCTTTACACCTACAGGAATTAATATGATGTCCCAGTCTAAATGGATAGGCATCGGTATGCAGCTATAACAGCTGCCACTCTTCTGCGAAGGCTTCCCACAAGATTCCGGAGTGCGTCTGCGGGAATATTTGCCCATTCGCCCAGAAGAGCGTCTGTGAGGTCAGGCACTGATGTCGGAGGTAAAGATCTGGCTCGCGATCTCCACTCTCGTGCAGCCGAAAGGGTGTTTGAATGGACTGAAGTTAAGGCTCTGTGGGG
>JAABNY020000064.1:3110422-3122359 GCA_015164015.2 Brevimyrus niger
ACCCAGACTCATCCATCAGACTGCCAGACAGAGAAGCGTGATTCGTCACTGCACAGAACACGTTTCCACTGCTCCAGGGTCCAGTGCCGGTGAGCTTTACACCACTGCATCCAACTCCAGCATCGTGCTCGGTGATGTGAGGCCTGCATGCAGCTGCTCGGCCATGGCAGCTCATTCTATGAAGCTCCCAGCTCAGTTTTTGCGACTTTTATGCGCTATGCGCCTCTGTGCTTGGCAACCCCGCTGTGTTACTGTTAGTCAGGGGTGTCAAACTCCAGTCCTGGGGGGCCGGAGCCCTGTGTAGCTTAGCTTAATCCCAGTTCCCCCACAAATTAATCAGCTCAAGTTATGTGTGGTAATTAGCACGAGGAGGTGCAAGGCGTCGAATCAGGTGTGTTAAATGAGGGAAAACACAAAAATCCCTGGGGGGGCTCTGCCCCCCCCACGACTGGAGTTTGCACTCCTGCTATAAGTGGTCTGCCACTTTGTGATAATGCCACTCACGTTTGACCATGGAATATCTAGCAGGGAAAATATTTCAAAGACGGACTCATTGCAAAAGGTGACATTTTATGACAGCATCACATTTGAATTTACAGAGCTCTCCAGAACGACCCGTTTCTTTCACAGATGTGTGTAGACCAGACTAAATGGCTTAGGTGCTTGATTTCATACGCTTCTGGCAATGGGCCTGGGTGACACACGCTAAGGCAGTGATAAGTGGCTTGTACTTCTGTCCATATAGTGTAAATACCTCTGAGAGCAAATTTTGTGGTCTGGGCCGGTTTGGCCAATTATCCTGAGCCCCTATAGAATTTTTATGGCATTAAGGGCCTTATTCGAGGGCCCAACAGAGAAGCAGTTATTCAAAAGCACTTCTGTCAGAAGTGGGATTTGAACCCACGCCTCCATTCAGAGACCGGAATACTCACTATGCGAGCGAAGGTGACTATCCTTGCGTCTGGCACCTTTGACCTCTCGGCCATCCTGACAGTAGGGATCGTTTGCCGTTAGTCTCCTGAAAATGGTTGGTACTGAAAATGGATCTCAGACTTGACGTCTCTTCATATTGGATTGCAGGGTGTGCGAACGCTGAGCCTTCTGGTGGAGAACAGTGGTCGGGTGAGCCAGGGCGAGCAGCTAGACAGACAGCACAAAGGTGGAGCTTGGAAGCAACCGTCTAGCGTGCAGCAGAGATGTCTGTGGAGTCTGGGATGGTGACAGGATGGTGTGGTTAAGGATGACCCAAGTTAAAGGGGTCTTATTTTGAGCACAGTGTCAGCTGAACATCACAAGTTTGTTCTGGATAAGAAAAATATCCACTAACCAACGGTGACATTGGGAAACAATGACAATCAGAGATGCTACCTTGACTTTCCTGTTTACAGTAATTATATCTTAGAGTCAAGTAACATTTTTTTCTGTACGTGCATAATGAACTGAACAGTTTTTTTCTTTAACGAACATGTGAACACAGAGCGATTATGTCTTTATATAACTGTTTCCCCCCGCCCTTCCTTCATCCATTAGATTATTATGTGGTTTTGTTCCAGGTCTGGTGGGGGATGTTCTACTGAATGATGTGCCTCTGAAAGGTTTCACCATCTATATCCTGGACATGAAGTCCACCTTCATGGACAGGTGTGGGACTGCCGACGTACCTGTTCTGGCCATTTCCTTATTTTGCTCGAACCCAGGCTCTGTCAGAACATTCAGTCGGACTTCATGGTGCGGAAATGTTGCCTCTGGCGTATTTTCCATGTAGCAGGAACCGCCATGTCAGCGTTTGAATTTAATCAGCTAAAAAACTGAACTTAATTCTGATCTCACCTGTGAAGGGCAACGTTTTCGCCGCAGTAATTAGTGTTGCTGAATGGGAGGATTCTGTTTTATTCCATTTAATGATCTCTATTTAAGCATTTCTGCTGTTAGGGAAAAAAGAGTCTAATGTTTAAAAGCGGAATGTAAAACGCACAGTTCCGAGAATCCTGCAAGGTGCAGTATTCTTTTTTGACAGCTCTCAGAAAGTTCTTCGCACATGAATTAAAGTGCACCATTACATCCCTGCTGATATTAGACAACAGAAGGACACAGATAGGGTTACCATATTAACGAAAAAGAGGACGTGTTCATCGATCAGAATATTAACGAGTTTTCACTGACCAATCAGGTAGGGCCTCTCTTATGAATATTCATAGATTTCCCCTAATCACCCCCTAAAATGAAAATCTACGGCTGGGGAAGCCTGGACGTATGGTAACTTTACAGTTACAGTTAACTGTCATTTTACAATGTATATACAATTGATACAATATAAGTGTTTTTCACCAAAAGTTACAAGCTTGTTAAACTACAAGCAGACAAAGTGAGTCACTGTTCACACGAAAACAAAAAGAAGCTGTCCGAGTGCCAGCGGTTTTTGGAAATTGACGTCACTCATGAGCAGCGTGACATGTAGGGATGTCCAAATTGTTAATTTTTTTTTAAATAAGCGGTGTAATCCGGTGGTTCTTAACCTTTTTGCACCGCGACAAATTTTTTACCATACCAGCTCAGTCACGACTCCATATGAAGTGTAGGTTAAAATTAATGCTATGATTGGGTGCGCTGTGAACTCGCAGTTTAGGCCAATCAATGCCTATCGCACAAATCTGATTGGATGTGCCAGTGAATTTTAAATTAAGCCTCTGTGGTTTGGTTGAGTGTTCGCCGGTTTTGCGTTTGCAGAGCCAAGACCTGTTTATATAGGTTTAGGGTTGGGGTGGGAAATCTGATCGTGGATCAGCATAGGAGCTTGCAGGTCTTGAAACGGTTACTTTCCCAACTCCGCCCTCGCGACCCTTTAAGAACTTGCCGCAACCCAAATTTGGGTCGCGACCCATAGATTGATAATGGCTGGTGTAATCAACCCTAGCCCAAATCCAGCCTTCCTGACCTAACTGTGATCTCTAGCCATTCGTATGTTAATTATCTGTAATTAATCTCCATTAGCCAGTTATAAGGGCACTGATTGCTGTCAGGATACTGACCCACGGCGAACCCTGACTGTCTGCATTGCAGCTTACGATGGGCACCCTGGAAGGTGCCACCCTACACACCCACCTTCCCGGGATTTTTCCAAGGGAGGCTATTCGTCGATGGCTACCCAAGCGACACCTTTGTCAAGCTGCCAGTGAGTGCCCCTCCTATCTGCTTTGCGCTAATTATAGTCCTTATTTGGGGTGAAACAAAAGTGACATCATAGCCACGCCCACTGCTTCCAGCAAGGCATGGTTTACTGCTCAGCTAGGGGGCTCAAACTGAGGTTTCATTAACATGTACAGAAGTGAATTTTCAAAAATCATTTAAAATATTGTTTAAATGGTGTTGATATTGTGCTATAATCTATATGGGACAGTGTGTGGTTGAGTGGGTTAAGCCTCTGTGTCTGTGATCATAAAGTCACTGGTTCTAGCCTGGCTTTAGCCCATCTGCCGCCTCTTCGACCAAGGCCCTTAACTGCCTGGGTACTGTAACAGGTGGCTGCCCTTCTCATCCACTTTGCTCTCAGCTTTAAAGAGCAAGCTGGAGGCTGCGTCTAGAGAATATCCCTGCAGAGATCAATGAAGTGTCATTCATTATTTCACACCAAGGATCTCCGCACAAAAAACGCATTTAAAATATCATCAATAATGTGTGTATTATTTATAGAAATTCAGTAAATTGCTTCTCTTGGTCAGGCTAAGGAACACCCTGGGCAGGATGTCAGTCCATCAGAGGGCAAACACAGCCATAGACTGTGGATAGTTGTAAACACCAATTAGCCTGAAACAGCCAGTTAGCCCTGACAGGAAAGCAATATCTTAAGGCAGCCCCTGTGAGCATGTAAATGCCTTAATATTAACCCCCATGTCGCTTAAGCTGTATCACGAATCTGCGAACTTTGGGTGCTGTGTAGAGCAGACATACATACAATGTTGGTGCCCACAGGGCTGGGGCAAAGGCGTGGTGTTTGTGAACGGGCAGAACCTCGGACGCCACTGGTCTGTAGGACCCCAGCAAAATCTCTACCTTCCAGGGCCTTGGCTCAACAGTGGAGCAAACGAGGTAAAGAAAAAGGGAGTATGCCTGTAAACTCCAGTGTACTCTTCAGTGTAATGCGAGTGAACATGTGACCAGGCACTGTAGCTTTTACTATATGTGCATAATCACCTGTTACCAGGATGCAAAATGATAAGCAAAGTTTAACCCTATGAATACATGAGGTAAACATTCTCATAACAGAGTAAGAAATGAATTTGAAAGCTTTGCATGCCTCGTAAAATCTGAATGCCGACATCAAATCCCAGCCAATCAGTGTTGTTTTCGCCCAGTGGCTTTGGTGAGCGACCTCCCCCTGTCTTTGTGCTGACTGCAGGTTATCGTGTTTGAAGAAGAGGAGGCTGACCTTAAAGTCTACTTTGAGAGCTCTGCAGATCTGGGCATGGCTGCTGACATTTAGGCAATCTGAGATGCGTCAGTGACATTGTTCTGGAGGGGATTTTCCTTCACTTATGGCAGCTTTTAGTTGATTTTATTCTGAAAATTTTGTGAACTGGTTTTTTAAAATAGTGATTTAAAATGAAAACAGCATGAGCTATAATAAAATACTGATGGATATTTACTTATTGAAATAGCTAACTAATGGGCAACAATGTATTGCATTGCTGTTACAGACACCCGATACAATGCTGCATTAAAGAACGAGGATTTCTGGGGAATCGGGCATCACATGAAGCACCTTTCAATTTGACCTTACTTTACTCTATTTGTGGGTTATATGGAATTTCTATTTAAACAGAACCAGGATTTTACAAGTCTGCACTGGATAGATGGCTGGAATACACATTTATACTGGTTGTAAGAGGGTGTGATGAACAAAAGACAGCTCTGTGTGTGGTACAGTACAGATATTAACACACAAGTCTGCAGACGTTTATTCACTGGGGCAAAATGTGCATTAACTTATCCAGGCACAAAACTAACCAATTTCTGCTGCAGTAACTAGGCTGCGAGATTATTAGGTTAGAACCAATAACTTACAGGATTCCATAACAGGAAAAAACACTGCGAACAAAATAAACCTTATAAAGTGCTTTTTGAATGCTTGTTTTGTAGAACTACAAAGCTTTTTTTTTTTTTACAAGAGCATTTTAAATTGCTTAAATCTTGGTGAGGTGAGCTACTGGAAGAAGAGTTATCTGCACTCACTTCTGACAGCGTTCATGAACACACGAACCATGTGACACACTAACTCGTGCCAAACGCAAACATGACACGACGCTGTTCAACCAGCCTTTAAAAAAACACATACACGTCAAATTTAAAAAAAAAAAAAAAAAAAGTTCTTTTGTATATTTGCAGGATGAAAAAATTCAGAATGCCAACTAGTTGCAGGTTGAATGAGGTCATTAAGTGGTCGTCTTATCCAATGGCGGCAATAACTTCGGACACGCCTCCATGTTCTAGTAAGGATCTGGCCTCTGATTGGCTTTCAGCTCCATGCCATCCTCTCAGCTGTGGTCACTCACACTGGTCATTACATTAAGGTCCTGCTGTGTGGTTTTCTGCTAGCTTGACACTGAACTGAATAAATATTGCTGCTCTCTCTACCGATGTGTGCTTCAGCGGGGTCATCACTGGCCCGCCCGCATGGCGCCTGATTAATGCTGTGTTTAGTGGGTGTCGCAGGGGCCTGTCCCAGGAGCCCTCGCCACGGAGCATGGAAAGCGTGGCAGTCTGGTCCAGGTCGCTCCTCTCCGGTTCTTCAAGGTAACAGAGCCCAACGCGAGTGCCTGAACAGAGGAGGGGAGGCCAATGTCTGGGTTATTTAGCAATGTTACATGACTGTTACAACAAATTGAAATGTTAATCGTATGATAAATACCAAAATGAAAATGTAGTGCTTACAACTGCAAGCGATAAATGGTTGCTTTAAAAATATAGTAATTAATGCAGCCAAACATGAACCTGCATGAAATGTCATGCACTCTTTCAGGTGTGTTGATTTGGAAATGCCTTTTTCTGTTTACCGTTACGAAGACAAACATCTGAAACACTTCCACCAATTTCATAAACCAGTGTTTCCCTATCTGGTCCTGGGAGGCAGCAAAAACATGGACTGTCTGTGGGTCCCCGAGGACCAGACTGGGAAACACTGTAATAGACCGTCAAAGAGAGCTGGCAGCTCTAGCCTGTGCAGATCTATATGTTTATCCACAGGACCATGCACTCAGGCAGGGTCAGAGCTAAAGGTGTGACCTGCTCTACTACCTCCAAGTAAGATACTCAGCTACCTGTACAAATGATACAGGCCAATGCATCAGATGAGAAGTTAAATGCAGTTTTTACCAGTATTGGAAGTGGCCTTAGATTTCCACGTTGGGGTCTGTGAAGCCCTTCTTGCCCTCGTTAACCAGGACAGGCTTTTCCGTCCTGGTGTGCCACACGAGAACCTGGGGACATTGGAGAAAGCGTGAATGTCGAGGGAGGCGGGACACCCGCTGGGTGAATGTGTTCGACTGGCCTGCCTGATTAGGAATTACAGGACATACCTCATACTAAGAAATCAACGTAATGTCAAACCACAACAAAAAAAAAAACAGACCTGAAAGGGCATCTGTTACAAACCCAGCTGTGTGAAGCCACTGATTAAAATCTCGATTCTAATTACTTTCTAACACCAGGACTTGTCTTGGTAAAGACAGCTTGTGAGGTTTCCCGCACTCGGCATAGAATGCCGTTTCTCCCGTGTTTCTCACCGAACGGGAAAATGACAGCAAGGCACTATCCACCCCCTGTAGGATGAGTAGGGGAGTTCCATGCTTTCTCCTGGGAACGTCGCTATAGCGGCAGGAGAGGAACAAATCAAGCTGTCCTACAGCCCTGTTTGTTTCCATCTCTGGACGATGGATCTGGAAGCGAAGCTTTCTATCACAGAAATGAGGCTTGAGTTGAACTTGGGTCCCACTGTGATCTGCTATATAGATAAAGAGCCCCGTCGTGCTGATTTCCACCTCGTCGTTCATGCTTGCTATTAACCCCAAGCCTTTGTGATGAAATCGGAAGGTGTTGAAGGCGGCAGAGATCCTCCGTGACGCTCCGTCGTGCCCCAAACCGTTCATGACCTCACCTTAGTGCAGTTGGCGGCCTTGGGTTCCAGGTCGCTGAGCGTGACCAGCTCGCGCAGCAGACTGCTCTCCTGGTAGCCGCCCTTCACGCCGCGCAGCTTGAAGTAGGCCTGAGGCCTGAGCAGGATGAGGCGCAGGTTGACGGCGAAGCCGGCCATGTCGATGGCGAAGGGCCGGTGCGGGTCGAACACCGTCTTCCAGCCGTACACCTTGCCGGCGGCGTTGACGCGCGGCGACTCGAAGCGCAGGCCGCCCACGAAAGCCACGGGCCACACGGACACCGTGCGCGTCGACCGCATCTGTTGAATGGGAGAGTGGGTAGTGCGGGGCAGGGAGGAGAGCCGTACCCACTGCGTCTGGAGTCTGAAAACCCCCCCGAGACACTGCCCGCTGTACGTACTCTGCTTTTTGAGTTACTGCTGCACACAGACACTATAATAACATACATTTTCCCTTACTGTGCTCCTGCTACGTCATTGTATTGTGCTTTTTGGATGAGATGGTTTGCCAAATAAGTTCAGGGATGTAGACGTTTATTAGTCAGCGCAAAATGCAGTGGCCTTCGCCGTGAGGCAGGGATCAGCACCGTGGACAGCGGCCTCTCCACACAAAAATGTTCTGATGGTAGAACAGAAATATTATTGTTCAGAGAGATAGCCAATCAGATTGTAGAGGAGCTGGACCCAAACGACTAAAGAAAGTGTAACCAACCAATCAGATGTCTTGGTCCCGCCTCCTCTAGTTGCCAGGTCATCTAGAAGCCTCTTTTTTTCCAAGGCTATCATGTACTAACAGAGGAGTGGTCTACAAAGGCCAGGCAGTGGCCTGAGCCCCGACCTCACCAAAGACAGCTGTAGGATTCTAGAAAGCAATATGGCACCGCTCTGCAATCACTCTCCTTCAGTGCACGTTTGCGTGCTGTACTGTCACTGCGCATCTGCAAGCTAGTGATCATCAGCTAGTGTATGCAAATTTCTTGTATATTTTAAAGACTCGTTGAGCCAAGATCAGACTTAGAACTACATTCTTGGGGTGCATTTAAACACGCACCTCCTGCTCCACTCTAACGGTACGTCTTACCTCTTCAAACAGCTCCAGGCTGTAGGTGTTGTCATCATCTGCGAAGTAGACGACGCCTCGCTGCGTGGAGTTGGAACCCAGAGTTTCGCGGAGCCAGCGCAGGGCCAAGTTCCTCTGCACGGTGCCCCGCGGAATGCGAGGGTCGCGGGCGTCAGCGCGGCTCTTGTAACCCCGTGGCGTCTCCACGCTGAGGTGTGTGTAGTTGAGGCCCGTGTTGCGGAGCAGGCGGCCCACCAGGGCTGTGGGCCGGGCTGCGTCCTCCACCAGGATCCAGTGCAGGTTGGGCACGTGCAGGAGTGTGTTTGCCAGCCGCGTTAGCTCCGCCCTCTGTACAGGCCGGCCGTAGGTGGGCGTGACCACGTGGATGGTAGGGAGGGTGTCAGACCAGGGTGGGGGCCGTGTGTACACATACTCAGTGCGAACCACCTCCACAATGTCCCGTTCCGGGGAGCAACGCTCCTTGGGGGTCACTAGGGCGGGAGCCATCTCATGCTGGACCTCGCTCCTGTCATCTGGGGTTGGAAAAGGCACACAATGACAGGGGTTAGGAAGCCCCGCATCTGGCGTCCATGTCTGGCACACGGTACAGGCTGCGGCGCTGGTACCTGCTGGCCGCTGCTGTCGGACCACAGGCCTTTCTGGTAGGACAAAGAGTTCTTTGATTAGCTGTTGACAGGCTGCAAGGAGCGAAAGCAGGTGCGGTGAGTCTGAGGGCCCCTTTCTGGACCCTGGTTAGAAAGTGCCAGGTTTTCAGGGCAGGGTTCAAAAGATGGGCGACATGTGGGCTTCTGTCTGAACTAAATCTGCATGCTGCCAGATGGAGCTGTGCAAGCACACGACACGGCATGCGGCGCTGGCTCTGCCAAGGTCAAGCACCGGTTTCCACCCATTTTCTTTTAATAAGAGTCAGTGGTACAGTATGGTTTGGGAATGGATTAGGGTTACACTAAGTTTTAAGATTTGATAAGGGGTTTTAGGGTTATACTGACTTAGGGTCAGGCATGGCCTATATCTAACCCTAAAGCTAGCTAACCTTAAGCCTTAACCCTTACATCAGACCTAACCCCAAAACAAAGCCTAAACTTAACTATATGCCAAACTCTAAAGCCATACCGAATACTCTGCCGTAAGCAGAGTGATAAAGTTAAGAGACAAACTTTATTAAAATTAATCCTAAATCCAATCCTAACCCCAAACACTATCCCTAGCCATGACCCAAAATCAGATTATAACCCTAACCCTACCAGAAATGGACTATCCAACCATGACCCCGAAGAAGAAATGGCACGACAGAAAACTGCTAGATTGATAATTAATGGTGCCATATTCATTATAATTTAAATCCCAGAACTCATAGTACAGTTCATTACCAATATCAACAGTATCCAGCACAGCTCTATGTTAGAAACAGGCCAAGTATTCAGGTGTGGCAGGATCCCGGACAGGAAGGCAGAGGGTTTGGAGAATTTGGAGCCATGGACATCTGGCAACAGCACCACATGTTGGCCACAGCATGATGCCACCATTCTGGACACATGTCCAACTGCAATGATGGCCTCATTACTACACTCCCACTAACAGCAGCAGCCTTTACTTCTGTTCCATGGAACGTTAGCAATCTGCAAGTCATTGTTTCTATAGTACATTTGTTTATTTAGCTTGGGGTTAGAGAGGAGAATTAACTGGTGTTAAAGGCATCTGATCAGATGATCAACTAATCTAGGAGTTTTTTCAAACACATTTTATACCTCCAACTCTGTGCAGGGTCTGAAAACAGTTTGTGTGTCTAAAACAATCATACCAAGCATTATAACTGGTGATGTAAGTGCAAAGTGGTAAAGTCGTCCTTGTGTGTATATCTTGGCAAGTCAAGACCAATGGGCGTGGTTTTCATCCATTACCCTTTGGAATGGCAAGCATGGGGGCGACGGCACTCCGGTGCCAGACGGTGATGAGCAGCGTCCAGGGCAGCACGATCAGCACTACAGCGAGAACGTCTCTTCTCTTGGGCATCTCCAGCACTGTGCTCATGCCACGTCATCACCTGTGAACATGTGAACAGAGGAGTGGGGTCAGTCTGTCACAGGGCAAACACACGCCAGGGGTGTAACCATCCTCCAAATCTGCAGTTTGCTTCAGACCCCAAGTTTTCAGCCACTGTTCGACATCAGACCTTCTTTGTTTGTTTGTTTTCTTTTTTTCTTTGGGGGAGGGGCAAGGTAAAAACCAGGAAATTTTCACATAAATTAATAATCACATACCACAACTTCACATAAAATCAGAGGTGGAGATTTCAGATCCAGAAAGTACGAATCCAGACCGTGATTTAGCTTCAATCAACCAGTAGAGTACTCTGTAACTGTGACTTTATGCGCAACTGGTTGGATGAAGCTAAATCGCAGCCTGGATTTGTAGTTTCTGGACCTGAAATTTCCACCTCTGCATAAAATAACCATATAAACAAAAATAAATTAAAAAACAAAACATAAATCAAAATGTTCCCACACCACTGACTTGAATGTGTGATGGTCTTCTGCAATCTCAAGGTTATTAGCCACTAGAGCTAATGAAACTAGCTCTAATGAAGCTAATTCTTACCACAGGCACAATCACTCGATCATGATTGGACCAAAACAGTCACGTGACAAACGCAGTTGGAAAACAATAAAATACATGTCATGTGAAATTCACAAGGCATACAGCTTACCCTAAGTTCTCAAACTGATAATAGCAATGGTTAGGGATGGATAATATGGACCAAAACTCATATCTCGATATATTTTAGCTGAACGGCGATATAAACTTTCTCCATAAAGTAATAACAAATAGTTCCAAGTCAGAGCCAAATGTCCCTAGTGTCACACAGGCACTTTTATTAACAAATAAATGAATTACCCACTTATATTTTACTAACCAGCTCCTCTTCTAGCTTGCCTTGTGTTTGTCTCCATGTTTTTGCTGAATGCAGGACTTGTGAAGAGGAGGGACAGGTTGTGTGCAGAGGGAGAGGGGCGGGGCATGGTGAAGTTACGTAAGAGAAAGACATGGAGAGGAGAAATACGCAAACTGGCAAATCTATGAATATAATTTTAGGGCAACATAAACTATATAGATAGAAATTATATTGTGTCATCCTATATGTCATATGAAAATATATTAATACATCTAAAAACACTCGATACATCGCCCAGCCCTAGTAATGGAAAACAGGAAAGTCTTCACTCCCTATTGAGACCAAAAGGCAAGGCTCTATCCTATGCAAATCAATAGGTTGGGGGTGTAAATATTATGGTGCTATCTTCCAGAACTGACGCAAGATCGCAAACATTTCTATCACAAGTTCTGTTATACCAGTAAAGTACACATAGACCTATAAACTAGTCTGCAGAGCTAGTGTATAGAGACTAATTAGCCTAATCATGCATTCCATATGAACTTGCAACTTGGAAATTTTGAGTTCCTATTTGGAAATTTCAACTGAAATGCTCCCTGAAGTTGGAATTCCTACTTGGAAAGTCAGGGGAACTACATAACCCTGACTTCAGAATTCAAGATGGCTGCTTCCTTTATCATCCATCCATTTTCCAAACTGCTTATCCTACTGGGTCGCAGGGGGTCCGGAGCCTATCCTGGAAGCAACGGGCACAAGGCAGGGAACAACCCTGGACAGGGGGCCAGCCCATCGCAGGGCACACTCACACACCAGTCA
>JAABNY020000064.1:3157854-3173265 GCA_015164015.2 Brevimyrus niger
TGGGGGGGTGGCGGGGAGGGGGGGGTGCGTCGCAGCGGGCGGCGGGGGGGGGGGGGGGGGGGGGGGGGGGGGAATGTGTGTCTCAGGTTCTCGAGGAAGAGAGCCCCCTGCTGGTCGACAACTCTTACAGCGGCATTGTGGTTTAACCCCATTGCTAACAGGCTAAGCAAAGCCAACGTGGCGGCGGACGTCCAGCAGGTAAACGCGACGGGAAACCGGCAGCTCGGAGACTAGCGGATGGCTGGGGAAGGATGGCCATAGAAGGGACAGGAAGGCGGGGGCCCAAGGGGCTGTGGAGGTCTGGCCGGAACCAGCCTGTAGGGCACGTCGGAGGGACAGCTTGGGTTAGGGTTCATGCTAGAAGTAGGGTTTCTATGAAGCTCCTCAGTTTTGTCTTTGCTGCTGATTGTGGGCTATCAGTGGCATACTGGTAACAAAATGTAATAACAGTGATTGTCTCATTTTACGGTTAAAATATTGCACCTAATTACTCCAGTTTAATCTAGACACACCTTTAAATGCCAGGTTAATAACCTAAACAGAACCCACTTAGAAGCATCCATTTTGTGAAAGAATGGAGCAGGAACCTTCCACTGAGTATGTAAAGGGGAGGGATGCGAGATGTTATAAATAAAGCCAAGAGGCAGTAAGTGCCGCTCGATACCTGCAGCTGCTGTCTATTTACACTTTATTTGTGAAATTAGTTCTGCAGTCGAGTCACTCTGCGGCCCAAACGCGGCAGATAGAGCAGGCCGGCATGCACGCTTCAGCCTCAGCGAGCTGGTCGGTATCTGTTCAGGGTACGAAGGAACGTTGGGCGGAGAGGCTGTGGTGGTTCATTAGCTTAATGATGGGAGCTACGGGGTGAGAACCTATTTAAAGCAGTGGTGGGGGGGGGGGGGGCTCCACCAGCTCAGCACTGCTCCTGTTAATAAAGAAGAGATGCAGTGGAGCTTGTACAGGGGCGGAGCCACAGGGGCACTGGCTCCAGCTGAAAGCTGATTGGCCTCAGAGGTGTCCCTTCCCCTGTCACTCACCGACTCAAAACATATCATTGGCTAATAATTAGCTTACATTTGCTCATGAATTAGCTATTAAACTTCTTTTGAGCATTTCAAACTGGTACTGGGTTCAGTGTTACAGTGCAGCCAGTGTAGCAGAGACCCGACTTTACATTCCCTGAGCTGAGCACTGAATATTCAGCAGAGCAAAAGGGACTGGATGCCCCCCTCCCCACCGCCACACACACACCCCGATGCAGCAACGCTGTCCCTGTCACAGCCCCCGGCAGTGACATAGACATGACAGGGGGCTTGTGGCCAGAGTAGGACAGAGCCGAGCCCTGGTCCACACTGCAAGAAGCTCCGTGTGTCTTTCTGTTCACCAGCCAGGTCAGCAAAGCCCCCTAAAAGAGAAGGAAGGCAAACTACAATATTGCAGCAATCCCACTGTGCATCCACCGGGTGGCGCTGGCCAGCATGTTCTCCCTCAGCTGTGGTCAGTCTAGTTTGGCCCAGCTGTGGAGAACATCTGGCCTCTAAAAGATGATGCAGCCCCGTTTGGACTGATGTGCTCCAGACAGGATCTTCCTGTCTCTGGGTCACCCCCCCCCCCCACCTAGACCACAACGCTCGCAGGTCCTGTTTGTTTGCCTGGACCTGACACCTGTCACCATGGTAACCAGCTGTGACGTGACGAGTCCGTCTGCATCGGACGCCTCTTCCTGTCCTTCAGAGCCCTGACCCTGGCATTTTATCTGGGCCAAGCAGTAGTTTTGCAGTGCTTCCGTACCCTCCCCCCCCTCCCGTTCCAGGGCTGTGTGGTTTTTGCAGACACATGACGTGCAGTGCCACTCTGATGGGGACACAGAGATCTGATTGTATGCGTCAGGAAGGGCACCCTCTACTGGGGACGACCTTAAATACCACAGCTCCCCCACATGGATGTCCCCTTAATTCCGTTGTGCACTCTTCCGTATTCCGCTCCTTATTTAGTTAACTCTAAATGCACCCCGTACGGGGCTCACAAACTGAAGACAGCTCCCTCTCCTGCACCAGCACTTCAGGAAGCGTGTAAGGGCACAGGTCAACAGCCCTTATAATATGGTGGTCCGGGGGGGGTCAGGGCAGAGTTTCATAAACGGAGCCCACTTCAAGTTGAACGTCTAAGGTCAACTGG
This sequence comes from Brevimyrus niger, assembly GCA_015164015.2. Taxonomy (NCBI): domain Eukaryota; kingdom Metazoa; phylum Chordata; class Actinopteri; order Osteoglossiformes; family Mormyridae; genus Brevimyrus; species Brevimyrus niger. Next base: position 3,160,033 of record JAABNY020000064.1, read on the forward strand.
CTGTTTTGCTGCGTTTAACCAGCTGAGCCAGGGAAATGACACAATTCATCATCCTGATGAGTGTCCCATTCGCAACAGCCGACTCAATGTAAAATATACAAGCTTAGATATGGTTTTAGGTGTCCAAAATCTATGGTGCTGGAAGCAAACCTGCTTCTATAATTAGCATTTTCATTTTTGGTTTTATATTCATGAAAAGGTTCACGGGCAAACACCAATAATAACCTTCATGTTTACAGTCTGAATCTGGGCCAGAGAATGATCAGGACATCCAGCAGGACAATCTTGGTGCTCTGGCCACACGCCGAGTCAGGCAGACGAGCTGAACGCCTATCACCATATGACCCTAACCCTAACCCTAAGCCAGGCAGACGAGCTGAATGCCTATCACCATCTGACCCTAACCATAACCCTAAACCAGGTAGACGAGCTGAATGCCTATCACCATCTGACCCTAACCCTAAGCCAGGCAGACGAGCTGAACGCCTATCACCATCTGACCCTAACCATAACCCTAAACCAGGCAGGCGAGCTGAACGCCTATCACCATCTGACGCTAACCATAACCCTAAACCAGGCAGACGAGCTGAACGCCTATCACCATCTGACCCTAACCCTAACCCTAAGCCAGGTAGACGAGCTGAATGCCTATCACCATCTGACCCTAACCCTAAGCCAGGCAGACGAGCTGAACGCCTATCACCATCTGACCCTAACCCTAACCCTAAGCCAGGCAGACGAGCTGAATGCCTATCACCATCTGACCCTAACCCTAAGCCAGGCAGACAAGCTGAACGCCTATCACCATCTGACGCCGACCCCCCCCCCATTGCTACATTTGACCTTCGGTCAACTGCAGAGCGAGCAGTTCCCAGGCCGCCCCTCATAACCATGGGGCCTAAATCGTAGCGTACCCCATGCTCCTGGCCAGAGACTCCGATCATGTGACTTCTCCATTTCGGTGGCCCAGAGCTAAGCGCCGGATTCAGATGCTGCCCTGTTTCCAGGCAGTGGTGTCCGCCTCGTCTCTAGTGATCGGCCATATTTAGAAGCCCCACGCAATTTAGCAGCCATCTGCTGTCAGCGCTGTACTACTGTGGACCTGACGGAATGAGGAGAGCGGCCCTTTCGTTCCTAGGGACATCGTGACGGCATCAAACGGGGCCACGGTGTGCTGTCTGAGGGCCCTGACTCCCATTCGAAGCCGGAAGTCATGGGGATTTAGCACGGCCGCATGAGTGGGGGGGGGGAGTGGGGGGCAGGGTGTGAACGCAGCCTCAGAGCTGAGCAGGATCAGCTTGGAGATCCCTAAAGAACGTCAGGCGGAAGCTAGTCCGGGAAGAGAGCCCCGGCTCTGGCAGAAGTCCGATTGGGCTCAGACCAGGTCACGGCAGCGCCGATCCGGCCCTAGCCATCGCGGCGTGAAGGTGACGCATGTGTGAGCGGCCCCTTCTGGGGGGAGAGAGGGGGTGTAAGCTTTAAAGGCACACTAGTGTGGGTCTGACTTGTGTGGTGCCCTTCGCAAAGATCTTTGCAGCACCTTGTATACGATGGCAGTAACCCTTAACTTCAAAACAATATATACCTGACTTCATTTTGTAAAAAAGGCACCCTGACTTTGAAGAATGGCAACCTGGCTCCAGGGAGTTTATTTACCAAAATGTTCAAAACGAAAAATGATTGGATCAGAGAGGCGACCAATCAGATTGTAGAGGAGGTGGGTCCAAATAACTAGAAGAGGTGGGATCATGACGTCTGATTGGTTATCTCTCTGAACCAGTCAGGTTTTGTTCTGCCCTCAGAACATTTTTTTTGTAAGTAAAACCCCATACGCGTTTACCCATGTGCTTATAGTTCTCATCTTAGTCCTCAGCAAGGTCTGCTACAATCTACTTCTCCACTGGTCCCCGAAGGTGTCCTCTGAAACCTAAATGGTCATCATGGAGGACATGCAGTCCTGCTGTCACTTGGGACTGACACCACAAGTTGCACAGTTCTGGGTCAAAGCCATTAATAAAGGCTGAGTCATAAAATCCCATAGAGTCAAGATTCAGCACCTGTGATGGTTGTGACAGTGCCAGACAGAGGAGGATATATAAGGCAGAATATTCACTCCCTTCATGTTAATTTCACATGGATGGATACCAGGAATACCAGACTCTGCTGTTGCACACCTTTTCATCACATCCTTTTCTACATGCAGAAGATTCCATAGCAGCCCCCCCCCCCCAAGCTAGGAACACTCACATGCTTCTGAATAGAATAAGTCTTTATGACATGACTGAGGTAAAACCCTCTTCATTATCAGCCCAGTCAATAGAGATCGATTTCACGGTGGCTTTAAAAAGGGTGCATCCTGTTTTTTTGCCCATAATGCTTTGCATTAGCAGATTCGTTTCTGAATAATAGGCCCCTCACATACATTTTAATGATAAAGTGTGGCGTTCCCTTGCTTTATGCACATTTTGCCAAGGCCAGACCCTTTAAGGGAAATGAGTTTGATGCAACACAGTTCAAAGGTCGTCGCCAACAAATCAGATAATGTGCGCCATCACTTACAGATCTCAGGTCAGGTTTGTAAAAAGAAATATATAAAACACGCTCATGATTGCAGCCCCGTCAGTGAGAGTGCTGTGGAGTACTGGGGTGTGTGGATTAGATCACTAGTGATTTGGCTTGTTTATTCCCCCTCTGATGTGTGTATCTTGAGTTTTGTTTCTGATTCCTAAAGTGCATTATGGAAAAAATGTGAGCCGTTATCACATGTTAACAGGTCTTTTCTAAATCTGAACCAGGTCTTTCTGACTGGGTGTCTTATCACCACTTAGAGTCATTTAGCTCCAAGTAAAACCCAAGATTCACACTGCTCTAGAGCCGCAAGCATATCAAAACAATTACAACATTTTCCCATTTCAAATACAGTAAAACCTCTGATTGCTAGCATAATTTGTTCCGGAATCCAAAGCATTCGCATATGAAAGTGAATTTTACCTTTAAAAATTATGGAAAATCAGATGATTCGTTCCACAACCCAAAGTATTAATATAGAAATGATTAATACAAAATATGAAGTAACAATACATAAAACAAATTAACCTGCACTTTGTCTTTGAAAATAATCGTGGATGGTGTTAGGGAGACGAGAGAGGAGAACAGGAGGGTTATTTTGTAGGACGACTTTCACTATAACAAACGGAATCATTGCTATCTGTTGGCTCACGGGAATCTTTTTCTTTTTGTGTGACTTTAACAAGGATCCTATCCAATGACAACCGCTTTTGCCTCCTTTTCCATTTTGCAGAAATGTGGACATTGCATTGTCCTTAAACAGATTCATCATTCGCACTGCTACGTCTTTATTCGGGTGGTGCTTTTCTACTAAACTTTGACTATATGAGAGAGGCACCCCAACTAAGACCGAGCCTGGGAGACGATTACCCACAATCCCACAGCGAGAGAGAGAAGAACCATCGGCTCAATTGTAATAACGTGACACTTGGCGGACAAAGCATATATGTAATACTCGTATTGCAGGACCTCGCTTGTTTATCAGATTAAAATTTATTAAAAACTTTTGCTCGTCTTGCACGTTTCACAAACTGGGTGTTCATATTGGTTTGGGGGGGGAGGGTGGGGGGTTGATGATCAAGTCAGAACAACTCCCACACTCACACTGAAATCCAGCTGGATATATAGATGCTGGGACTGATTTCTGTAATAGGCGAACAGCTGCCCCACAGGATTGTGGGAGATAACCGGCATTTGGCCTGGCGGCGCCCCGCGGCCTGGTCCGTTTACATGGCGTAACTCTCTGTACTCACCAGGTACACTGTCCAGGGTTATTGAGAAAATTCACATCTCATGGGAAAAAACAGAGAATAAAAATGGACAAGGAAAGAACATAAACCAGAGTGTGGGAAGTCTTCAGAGAGGACAGAGGGCAGAGAATGGTCGGAGTGAAGAGAGGAGTTCAAAAAACCTCCCTCTCCCTCTGTCTCATAGGCATCAACGTTCCTTTGACTCTGAAGGCCACCGATATTCATCTTAACTCCAGGTCACTCAGTGAAGCTGCTAACATCAACACATCCCTGTCAGCACTGCGGATCCAGTCACATGGCAAAGGGGGGGTTAGGGTTAGGGGGGGGTTTATCGCCGATGAGGGGCCCTTACATCTGCTTGCTCCATAAGTCATTCAGGCCAAAAACAAAAAACACAGGCTAAAAAAAAAAACATGAAATGCATGTCAATATGAAGTCATGGAAAGAGATACGACAGACCCCCTTCTGGTGGGCCTGCAAAACAACACTTTAGAATAGAACACGTGCAATATCACGTCGAATAAGCACAGTAACACAGGGAGCTCTTGGTGCATCGTTCACCTTTTGTCCTCTAACTGTTATGCAGGTGGGACTGGAATCGTTCCTGGTGCTGGATCCGTACACACACTCCGCCAGCAAGCTGGCCATTAACGCCGAGGCATAGGGGCTGCTGGCAGGCCACACACCTGCTGCGGACGGTCTGCTCTGCTCCTGGGATCCACAGATTTAAAATGATTCAATTTGACCTAGTGACTGCACCATTATCTGTGCGTTTTTTGCAGGTCCATTTCTGAGTCCATGGTTCGGCCCATGGCCTTCCCCTGCTCCGTGTCTGTGAGCGGCAGCGATATTCCGCTGTGTTGACAGCGCATCTGGACCGGCTCCTTCTGACTTCCATCTGAAATTGAACGAGTCTCTGCTGCCTTTCCCTCATCCTCCCCCTATTCTAGCCCATTTCCCATCCTGGCAAAGTTCCGGTCCGCTTCCCATCCCGGCAGAATTCTGCCCCGCTTCCCATCCCAACAGAATTCCGATCTACTTCCCATCCCGACAGAAATCCGATCTACTTCCCATCCCGACAGAATTCCGGCCTACTTCCGATCCCAGCAGAATTCCTGCCTGTTTTCCATCCCGGCAAAATTCACGCATGTCCATTTTCCCAGCTTCACTTTTAAACAACTCTTTTGCGTTCTGCTGTTACGGCATAAACAATGCACTGAGGGAAACAATAGTGGCAACTCAAGGTCCAGGGCCCTATGGGTAATAGAGGCGATCTCGTCTGATCTTATTCGGAATGTCGTGCTCCGCGGAATACAGGACTAGGACACATGCGGTCTGGACTGCTTTAGATTTGGTAAATATAAACCGTACACATACTAGAATGTTTTTCACCAGTCCAGTGGATTTGAAGCGGCTCGGTCAGGGCGGACAGGCCCTGTGGTTTACAGTCACAGGCGTCACCGTCACGCCCACTGACTCTCTCGACTCTGCACCCAAATGGGAGTCAGTGAGATTATCACTACAACACGGAGGGAGAGTTTTCTGCAGAGCCTCTTTGCCTGCAGGAATCTCACATGGGGGAGGTGTGAACAGGAACTTTGAGGGACCTCATTGATGTTTAACTCGGCAGCCAGAGATGAGGGGTGGGGGGGGGGGCAGTAGATGGTACTGTATATCTCTGCATGTGACTCACTTACGATTTATTTTCATTCTGTCTCTCCAAAACCTCAATTCTGACAACAAAGATTCTCTCCTAAGATACTGTATTCTCTTTGGAAGGCGACTTTCAGAAAATCTGGACCCGTTTGGTCCAAATCCACCAGCCCACGTCCCAGTTGCCAGGGTAACAAACTACATCCGGAGGAGGATGGAAACAGCAGCCTGCCTCCGCCTCGTTGGGGTGGACGTCCCAAAGGCTACAATGTCGTGACCCTATAGATGGTGCCGGATCTACCGTGGAGACTAAGGCTCAGTGGTACGATGGAAGCCTGTGGCTCTCATGTGGAAATGTGGAGATGGAGAGAAATTCCGACACGAGTCGGAGGATCAGCGTTTGCGTTGAGTACAGAAACGCCACCACGTTCCGGCAAACTCATACTCCACTCCCATAATCCATTTAGGGTGATTCCCACACAGTGATGATTCTATAAACTGGCCAGTGTGAGTTTGACCTAATTACAGGGGTTAATTAGCCAGGTCAGGTCGCTCTTAATTACAGGGTCTCTCATTAGTTATTGGCAATTAGTTTAAAAACCTCCCAGGCTGGTTATTCCTCTGTGGGTTTGTCCCCGATGTGGGGGGGTGGGGGGGCTTTGGTCCAGCTTGGTCACAGCACTATGGGCAAAGTTAAAATTGATTATCTTTAACATGGGGGGGTGTTGATTACAGTGCCCCCCCACTACTCAGTGAACCCTGAGAAGTGTTCTCATCTTTTCAGAAAGTCCCACCTACTGGGTAAAATGCACAATCTTCCAAACCAACCAGCGTCTCTTCCTGCTAACATTAAGTACCCCGGCACAGTGATTGATCCTCTAATCTGCTTAAAGATTATTGCTCGGTTCATTTTCTTCTGTGGCTTTTGTGCATCTTGCTGATTAATATTTTTGAAACCTAGAGGCATCCAGGGAGAAGAGAAGATTTGGCATTACAGACCATAATTCATTAGGAGGAGCCAGGCTTATCATTAGCCAGTGATATGATTTGAATCGGTGAGTGACATGGAAAGGGGTACTCTGATGACCAATCAGCTTTCATCTGGGGCCAAACACCCTGTGGTCCCGCCCTAATCACCCCTAATCTTAGGTCTTCAAGGCATCATCTCATTATATGTCTACAAAAGGTCACAAACCAAGGAAACATGCTGATGTGCCACCTCCTGGGCACAATCCCGACCAATCAATAAATCCAATGAGGTCATTTCAGCCAATCACCATCCAGCTCTCCAGCTGAACCGGTTTGCCATCAAGTATGCCTGGAAGCAGGCCCAGGCTCTCATCTGTCAAACAGCGCGTGAAGCCGCCGAACACTGACCTACAGAGCACAAGAGCTCATTTTAAGACAAATAACAATTCAGGCAAATTGTGCTCTTTTAGATCTGCAGTCAGGGTAAATGCTGAAGCGGCCCATTAGCACACTCGCTGTCTTTCTATGAGTCACGACTCGCAAATACTGTGAACAACAGAGCTGAAAGTGTACATATTATGGGCCGGTTTCAGAAAGAGGAAATAAAAATACCTCTTTGCTCCCCACCCCCTCTCATTTATCATGCCCTCCCGCTTCACTGCATCTTGCCCCTCGCTAATGTGAATAGATTAGACCACCCCCCACCCCCACATTTAATGACAAGGGCATAAACAGGGGTGGGGCCACATGGGCACTGGCCCTAGCTGAAAACTGATTGGTCCCCACACTGCCCCCTCCCCGTCACTTGCGGATTCAAAACATATCATTAGCTAATGATAAGCTTAGCCCCTCTGTATGAGATGTGCCCCCTTTTTTACCTCCTATGTTAAAAAAAACTCCCTGAATCACCCCTGCTAAAGACAACTGCAGTAGGTTCTGCTTTTTTATTATTATTTCTCTGTTGTGTCACTCGAAAACATCACAGCTTGCATGGAGGGGAGTGGTTTGTGGCTGCTGGGGTCCTGAGTGGGGGGGCTGTACTCGAACCTTGGAGCGCAGCCCACGGAACGGGCCCTGCTGTTTAAAAGAAGAGTGTGAATTAGTGAGGGCTTCTGCTTGGTGCCCCGGGAACTCGGGACGGCATCTTGCCGTGGGCGGAACGGGGCACCCAAACAAAACGACATGGTGACATTACCCCAATCGATTATGTGTCACTCATTTGCACGTCACATCAATGATGTCATGTCACCGTGTGGTGGGTCAGTCAGTTGACCATGTCAGAGCGGGTGCTCTGATTGGAGCTTGATAGCCAGGCAGGCTATCACTCAGAGGTATGAGACGGGGTGGGGGGGGGGGGGGGGGGGGGGTGGGGGCGCGGAGACAGAACGGGGAGGAGGGGCAGGGGGGGGGGGGGGGGGGGGAGCGTGGATTGAGCTCAGGTCACCACACTGGAAGCCTGAGGTAGACGTAGCAGGGGAATCTATCGTTAACTTTATAGAATACTAATGCAATTAAAATCAGTCATAGTACGGAATGCAGCCAAATAAACTGCAATTCATTCATAATACCGTGGATATATAGTTTCACAGACATATTGTTGCATTGTTTCTGATTTATGTGAAATCGTTAAGATTAATAATAAGCCAGTCTGCACAGCGCCACGGTGAATTGGTTCAGTCTTGACTTGACACTCGGCTGACAGTGTTTGATGGGGGATGTATTGATGCTCAAGTGCTGAATTAATGCGAATGGATAAGGAAAAGTCTGAGGCATCAGGGGCCCAGTTTAGAAAAAAGGAGGAAAGAAGAAAAAGAGAAACATAAAAGATAAAGGAACCCAGCACTTTCATCTCTTTATGGGTATAATGCATGTAATGAAACAGGCTAAAGTCACGCTAGTATATTTAGATACTCTTTTTTAATTTTTAAATTTATATGCTATATGCTTGTCTTGGCTACTACTTTTGATATTTATAAATCTTATTTTGTATATGTTTTTGTATATGATTTGTATAGTTTTAGGTTTGTCAGTATTGTTTGTACGGTCCAAACATTTTAATAAAAGTGACAGTTAGTGCTAAATGGTGCTTTGTTGGGGTGGCTGGGTGTGGGGGGAGGGCACCCAGGATGCTATACAAGCTAGAAGCACCAGTGACAGAAGCTGCAGCACAGATCATGTGACTCTAAATCCGGGAAACAGTTAAATGTGACTGTATCCCTACAGGCTGTGAGGAGGCCACGTGTGGATGACCTCCGACCCAGCAGGGGGCGACCTCCTCAGATTCAAGCTCTTCAGCAGTGAAGTTTAACTGAGATGCCTGTTACTGTCGCCTAAGTGACATGTATTAGTTGCCAATAAAATAGGGGGCGATGTGGCTGTATTAATTAGCCTAATTAGGCTGTAAAAATACAGACCTACTTTCCACACCCGTCAGGAAGCAACCTGAACATCATTAAAAATGTCCACAGTGGCTAATGGCTCAGTGTGTCCTTCTTCATAGTCAAATAAATAATTTGATCCATTAAGCTATATGTAAATGCTCAATATCTACTAACAATTAATAACAACCCACCCAGTACTGACTAAGTGGTTTGATGAATGGATGAATTTATTTTAAAAGGCACAAATACTAACCAAATTATAAATCCTATTTTTTACTAACTTTATAAATTTAGAAATTCTTTAATTATTCTAGGAAAGGCTCTGGACCTTCCAGAACCCTGCGTAGGACAAGTGGGTATAGAAAACGGATGGATGGATGGACGAATGGATGGATGGACAGACTGCTCATCCACTTTCTGGACCTGCTTGTCCTTTGCAGGGTTGCGGGGGTCTGGAGCCTATCCTGGAAACAATGGGTGCAAGGCAGGAAATAATGTGGGACAGGACACTAACCCATCGCAGATGTTTAAGACTATTATTGTCTATTAGTATGACAATTAGATAAATTTTGGGATTATTTTATCTTAAGAAATAAATCCCAAAAATAAAAAACAGCAAATGCGGTATTGATTATAGACACCCCTCCTATGTGATGAAACAGCCAATCGGGCTTTGAGATCCACCCCTTGGGATCTACCCCTTGGAATCCACCCCTTGGGATCCACCCCTTAGGATGTTCCCTTACACAGACACCTGCTTCTGGTGTTTCCAGACCCCTTCCAAAAGAATGCTGGTTTTAGGCTGCAGATTTCCGTGTGTTCCACAATGGGGCTGTACTCATCTTCCTGGTGACACATAGCTTTCTGGGTGCTACTCCCTTGTCATTAAATGTGTGCAGACTCTGACCTGCCCAGAATCACAGACAAATTGCTTTTCCCAGCTGTGGCATGCTTCCCCCCCCCCCCCCCCTCCTGGGGCACTCACACCCCCGTAATGGGTTTTAGTCCTGACAACTATAGTGTCTTCTGCTCTGTTCTTCCTCAGTGACTTTCTTCATTACTTATTATTGCCCGCCCCCCTACGTTTTTTCATATGAATAAAACAACACTGAAATATTTCTGATCCTGGGGGGGAGGGGACACACAAATAATTTTGCATCCCAGAAGCCTCCAGGATGTCAGAGTGCAATCATATCTGCAAGTAATACAGAAAGCACTGCAGCGACCAATATGGAAGCTCTGACTGAGGTTCTTAAATATAAACCATTGTTGTGATTATTCATCTTGTCAGGGCTGCTGAGATGCCGTTTTACTCAGTCGGCCCTGATGTTCAGGCACAGGGCTGGATTAAATGGGACAGGGTTGTGTTAAAGTGGCCCTCGGCAACAGCACGCGTGACGTCACACCAGGAGGAAACAGCTGATTGCTGAGTGACAAAATTCATAAATGCATGAAACACAAGGGAAGGCATCACATAGGCTTTTCAGTGAGTCTCTTATTAAAAGATGATCATGCAATCATATTAAAAACTTTCAATACTGAATTTTATTAACTTACTAAAAGACATTTGTGAATGGAGGTCATATGCCTCTGCGTGGTTAGGGCCTCTGCTTGGTGAGGGGTCTCTGCTTGGTGAGGGTCTCTGCTTGGTGAGGGTCTCTGCTTATTGAGGGTCTCTGCTTGGTGAGGGTCTCTGCTTGGTGAAGGTCTCTGCTTGGAGGGTCTCTGGTTAATGGAAGTCAGGTCATTAGGACAGGGCGCTGTAATCACACAAAGCTTTAAAACATAATTCCACTTTTATAATTCTCTTTTCTGGAGTGGCGATTTTTGTCCAAAATTTCAACTTTACAGCAGCACAATACATGAAATAAGACAGTAAAAAAGTAATTTAGACATTAAGGCCCAATCCCATTTCTCCTCCCTTAGCCCTACCACTAGATTGCGAGGGCCCTCCCTTCCGAAGTTGACTTCACAGATTGTAGCTATGAGGGGTAGAGCTTGAAATCTTTATCTAGGAATCCGGACACTACTCACTTATCAGCTGGTTTGCTGAGGAGTCCCTGGAATAGTACAACATGCTTATAACACGAACAAGTCACTTTAACATTAATTTAAAATTACCGTAAGCATATTGCATGCAATATTTCTATAAAACATGCACACGCTTTGCATAAAAATGTGTTTATATTGCATAAACAATATGTCTTGAACAATGTCTTTTACATATTCCATGATGTTGAATAATGCACTTAGACTATTGCACGAAACACAGAAAACAATCGGGGGTGAGTTTCCCAAAAGTGTCGTAGCCAAAAAACTACATAAAAAGGACTTTGAATGCTCCCTCTCTGAATAAATATGTTCTTAATTCTTTGACGGTTCTATGAAAGTCACCCCGGCTCGGTTCTCTCTCTATAAATACTACAGAGATACTGCTCTGACTCTACGTACAGAATTAGCGATTTTCAGAATTTTTTTTTTAATGTTTTTTTTTTTTAAATTCAACCTCACACTCCGTTTCACTTACATTAAACTAAGATATTCCGCAAAAAATAGATTTTTTTCCAAGTGTATTTATAAAGATGAGCTTCTTTCCCCACACTGCTAATCATTTTTTCTTTTCATGTTGTGTATTGCAATGTTATGTGGGAATTTTCTTCTTTCACTCGGTTTTGAGCCAGCATCTGAAAAATCTCCGTTTCAAGGGCCATCTTGAGGGCTGAACACCACTACCCCTCGCTGCTAAAAAGAAATGGGACAACACTACCCTATGCGGGTACGCGCAAAACAGAGGGGTAGGGCTAAGGGGTAGGGCTAAGTAGGGGTATTGGGATTGGGCCTGATAGACAGCAACAATGATGAATGACTTAGAAGTCCGATTACTGCGTGACGTTGGGGGGGGGGGGATGCGGCCGCGACGGCGGACTGTGCTGACCTGGCTGCACGGCCCAAACACACAAAGTCACTTTGGCTTCGGTGACTTTGCACATCTGATGGCTGCGTTGGGATCCCGCTGAGAGAGAGGGATGGGAGGGGGGGCTGTCACATCCCGCTGACCGTAATTAAAATCTCAGCTTCGAAAAAGCCCAGGTGGTCAGAGGTGAGATCTGCTGGAGGTGAGGGTGGGGGAGGTGGGCAAATGCTGTCCTTGTGCACAGCGGGGAGGAGGGGGGGGGCAGGGGCAGGAGGTGAAATAGACCTTGGGATGGTATCCAAGGGAATGAAACAGAATCGAGGCTGAGATGGTGTGGGCCGCCCCCCCGCTTCATTTTTGATGCTGTCAGCCACCCAGATGGCCGTCCGGCTCTCGGCCCCTCGACCCCTCCCCCCCCGGTGACAGCGTTGCCACGGCGACATGGTTGGCGCTGAGGACGCTGAGGACAAACAGGACCCACACGACCAAAGAGGTCAGAGGCGAATGTCACTTTATTCAGCAGGTACGTGCAGCCATATAACATTAGGGATGAATTCCTCGCTCTTTGAGTACTGACGTCCTACACTCAGCGGCCTCCCCCCAGAAAGTTCCAGGCTCCATGAAACCCTGTGCTGGGTTAACAGATATGGAAAATCGATGAATGGATGGATGGATGGATGGAGCACAGATTTATTAATAGCGCTCCACCTGCCTGTCAGTGAGGACTTTTCTCTGCTTCCTGTACATCCTCCTCGTTCATTTATAAGGCCTTCCAGATGGGAGTGTGTTCAGGGGCGGGGCCACAGGGGGCACTCGCTGACCCCTGCTGAAAGCTGATTGGACCCCGGAGTGTCCCCTCCCCGTCACTCACCAATTCAAAACATATCACTGGCCAATGATAAGCTCGCCCCCCCTATATGAATTAAGGCCCCCCTTATGCCTGCTACATTTAAAAACTCCTAAAATGGCCCCTAGTTTCAAGAGTTTGGCACTGAGCTGCACCTCCGCCTTCCTGCCAGCCGGAAGTGTGACACTCCGCTTCAGGGAGTTCGGAGGAGCAGGGGGTGACAGATACAGGAGGAGATCATGATGTTCCCGCAGGTCGCCTCCCAGAGGGCTACCAATTTGGACAGAGAGGCCTCACCTGGGCCGGCTTACATGGCTAAACGACGGCTGAGGGTTCCAGAAGGTCAGTTAACATGGGGTGGGCATGGCCCGCGATGCTGGTATCAGTTTAAAAGGCAGGCATGTGACTCATCCAACAGCATCTGTTTTATGCTGACTCATGCACTAAGTTAGCGGCGCTGTTACGCACGCACCTCAACCCAGCTCATCTGGACGTTCCGCTTCATCTGTCATCCACTCTGCCAATGGTAAATTCTTACAGTTTCCTCCTGGGGGAAGGGGGGGGGGGGGAGCGGCCGACCCGCCCCGCGTTGTTTCTGCAGGAAAAATCCCCGGCCGCCAAGGCAACCACACGAGCGGGAGCCAAATTTAC
>JAABNY020000064.1:3202102-3213131 GCA_015164015.2 Brevimyrus niger
ACCACCCCCCCGTTTTTATATGCAGAGAAAATGAATACTGCGGTCGTCTTCTCAGTTCACACGTTGCACGCCAAAGTGGTTTCCTCTCCACCACAAACACAAGACATAAGTGGTCCGGCAGTATACAGCCGGCGTTTTGTTGTTCTTTGAGAACATTTAGAAAGGTTCACAAAAAGTGTGGTATAGTTAGATGATAACAAATGAATTCTGAAAAAGTAAATGTAGTCTTACCTTTTTCGATCGGGACCTGAATAATGAGAAACGTTTGTGGTGAGAATGGTGCGCTGCTGAAATTCTGGCTACAGGTGCTCTTAAGTTAGTGGTGTTTTGGCGCAATAAATCGTGGTCTGTTGATTTCATTTACGCAAAATGTCAGGCAAGGAAGAAGCGCAGTCCTGCTAGAGACGGCCAGGCAGTAGCGGGAGCAAGCCGGCCGTTTGTACGCGGTTTAGCTGCATACCTCGGTGCGGCTGAGCTCTCCGCCGAGTCGTGAGCCGGAGAATGATAGACAGCAGCGTGACGGTGAGAACGGCTCCTATGATGTAAAGTGCAATGGAGCCTGTAAATAAATCATCCGAAGAACATATATCGTCATCGTTACCATCATCATCAACATCCTCATCATCAGCTGCCTTTAAAGTTTATTATTCTTAAAATTTAGTCTGTTAAACTCAAATAAGACAAAACTGCTGCTCATTATGGGAACCACATATTTTTAATTAGGCCCGCATGAGTAAGACAGGGGCAATTCCAGGATTTGACCCACCAGGGGATTCCCCAAGATACGGGACGCCACCCCTCTCTCAGGGTACGATTAAATTGCGAAATTATCATTAAAGATCAGTTAACGTTCAGTGCAGTGTACAGGTTTGCCTAACGAAAGGTCCCCACATGAATACAGTTCTGAGTGCAAACGCAATGCAGGAAACCAGCTACTATTTACTACTGGGGCCTTTAACTGGAAAGGGGCGGGAACCCTATGGTAAAATTTTCTGGGGGATAAAGACAAAAAAAGTCTAGAACCGTCTATGGAGCAGGAATAAATGTCAGCAGGTATAATTACGGTGCAACAAGTTTATTGCCTAATAATGGAGCAGCGTATAATTATCACTGGCTGCGTTTCTTTTGCACTTCCAGTCGTCGGGTTAACAGAAGCATCTGGCACAGACCAGGGACACCAGGCCGGCGAAATGCTGCTCAAAGACCTCGCCAGTCACCACAGAGATGAACGTCAGGGACCAAGAGGTACGCAGCATGTTGTCTGTATGCTGGAAACGGCGGCAAACCAGTTAACGTTCCCAGTAGCTGGACTCCAGTGCTGTGTTTACACTCAGCACTGTTCTCATGTACTGGCATTTTATTATGCAAACCTGAATGCTGCGTTGCGCATGAACTGATCTTTAATGACAATTTCACAGTTAAAATCATTAGTTTCAAGCCATTTCTTCCAAAAATCCAGGAGATATTCTACTCACACGTACCAGTGCTTCTCGGAAATACCACTAGGACCATACTGGCATTACTTTCTCCATACTGGTTTTTTGCCACACACCAGTACATCCCTTCGTGCTCCTCCGTGACAGCGTCTATGATCAGGTTCCCCCCAGATGAAATCTTAGCCATGTTCCGCATCCACTGAATCTCGGGGAGGGGTCTCCCACTCGCAGCACACGTTACTTTCAGCAGCGAGCCCTCCACCAGCTGCAGGCTGCCATTCGTCACGTGACCCAGGTCACAGGTCATGTGAATGGCTTTTGGGCTGCCTAGGAAGGGGATATCGCCAAGGTGATTAGCATCAACGGCTAAGCTACCTGACAGCAACACATGGGCCATCTCATTAGTTAATGGTGTTAAGGGTTAGTTACATATCTGCATTAACATGCTATTTCCTTCAGTTCTCTACATCAGTGTTTCTCAACCCAGCCCTCAGGAAGCCCTAGACGGTCCATGTTTTTGTTGCTTTCCAGCTCCCAGCCAATTAGGAACATGAAATATCTGGTACTGGCATGCTGGGAGAGAGGAAAAACCAGGACTGTCTGAGGGTCCCGGAGGACCGGGTAGGGAATCACTGTTCTAAATGTTTATCCTTGAGGTATCTGTCTCTCAGCAGGGCACTCTGCAGACTCACAGCTGACGTTGAGCGTAACCCAGGCTTCTCTCTCCCGTTCCCACAGGTGGTGATAAAGTTTGCAGAGGCATGTTGTTTCGTTTTCTCGTGCCGTGGGGGTGAACTTATACCGGCTGTGCAGAGAGGAGGTGCCATCCGCCTCGTTGGTGAAATTATTGTGAACGCTCCCCGTCGGCGCTGGTCGCTCTCCGCAAAACCAGCTCACCGCCACGTCGGCGGGGAAGAAGTGACGAGCGTCGCATCGTAATTCAACCTCTTTTCCCTCCTCCAAATCCTGGGGCTGTATCCATAGCGACACGGGCTCGGCTGGCGCAGGAAAACAGGGGCCATTTGTGAGGTTAATGCTGACCGATTCATATAATGGAATTTATCCAGCAAATAGTGAATTTTAATTCATATACATTCAGTTCTATCAGCCATGAAGATACTTAATAATCAACTGCATTTCACGCTCAAATGTCATACTGAAAATGAGCATTATATTATTATACCAAAAGTCATAAATGTCAAAATCAGTCAGGGTGAATCACTCAGTCACCAGTGTATCTGAATCACGGTTTATTATTAATCATTACCAAAACATGAGTGACAGAAAGTATAGACCTCATCCTGCAGACCTCTTACTCACCGTACAGTAAAACGGTAGTGCCATTTCCAGACATGGTCAACGTTTTACCGGGTCTTGGGATCGTAACCTCACAGACGAATTTGGCTGAACTCAAATTAGGCGCGATATTAATTATGGAAAACATTTCACAGTTCATCTGTCCATCTGGCCTGCAACTGAATTCGCCGGCTGTCCCGGCGTTTTTCCCCTGGGACTCTGTATAGAACCTGCCAAACGGCAGGTCGCCGGGTTGGGCCTCATAGCGAAACCGGCAGCTCAGCCTCACTGAGGTTCCAACAGCTACCTTGACCTCCTTGTCCTGCACAAGCAACACAGGGGTGGCCTCCGTTCCTGGTGAAAGAGAAAACACAGGAAGACAAAATATGCTGTAAAGATAAATTTTGTTGTGTAACTTTAGGCTTTGTTGCTCTGGATCTGCTCCATCCATATTCTGCTGGTACCTCAAAGACCAAAGTGGGTCGCTGAAGCCCATTAGGGTCATTTCTGAATCTTGTGTTCCTCAGAAACTTACGGGAACTTTCCCATTGCGCTTATTTGCTTTGCATTTTAGTTAAATGCATTTACAACCTTACCACTAATTCTTGTGGATGTCACAGGCAAAGATGGAGACGAAGGCAAGCATGGGGGGAAAAAAAAACAAAAAGGGCTTTATTAGACGAAACTGCAAGCAGGTCGAAAGGTAAGGGGCCACGGGGGGTCAAAACGGCATGGCATGGCATGGCACAGGCAGTAACATCAATGACTGGACTGGGGAGCTCAAGACAGGGAGGCACTATATACACCACTGATGAGGGAGCAGACGAGAGGCACCTGGAGTGATCCAGACAAGGGCTGTAATAGGAGGAAAGAGTAAACAAGTAACAGGCATGACTGGTTAGAGCCACACAATGGGGAGATCAAGGGGAAAGGAATGCAGGAGGTGACCGCGGAAAACTTAACTGATCAAACCAACATACCGTGTTAAAAAAAAGGCTGTCATCAAAAAATACATGCACTTACATTTAAAAAAAAAACCCTGTTTTTTAGAATTATGTTCAATGTGAAACCTTGTCACCCTGGTTGACTAATCGCGTATCGTAAAGCAGGAAAAGATACATGAAGACGAAAAACCCACACGATGAGGCCCGGCGGGCTGTATGCAAACGAGCGTGGTGAAACGTTAAAAGAGTGTTAAGGAAAAAGAGAGACGTCGAAGAATCACGAGGAAGCACAGTACAAACTGGTGTACGAGAGACTGGGGTGATTATGTGTGGAAGGTTACACGTACTGGTTTAGGGAACTCCGCAGTGAATTTCATTGTACAGCAATGTGCCATGACAATAGAAGATATTAAATTCTATTCTAATCTGCTGCGACTCAAAGGATCAGCTGTCAGCAGTCATGTTGTTTTTGTGCTGGACAGATGTTCCTAAGCGACTTCCGCTGGCTCTGTATTCTATTTCATTTTATGTCAGGTGCTGAGATCTTGGACCTCTTGTCAGGTAGCCAAAATGACTTAGAAATCTGGTAGTTTTTCCACAGTTTTGCAGCTAAATAGCTGCCAAAATTCAGATTATGTTGCTGGATCTCCTCCCTGGCTCTTGAATCTGAGCTTTTAAATCACCAGTTTTTTTTTTTTTTACTCTATTGCAGGCTTTGCGTCACAAGCTCTTGGGCTCAGAAGACAATGTAAGAAGCATTTACCTGTATGGAGTCTCAGCCAGGGAACAGCAGAGACGACGAAGAGGTAAGAGGTCCAGACGCACGGATCCATGACGCTTGTCCGCCACAGGGTTGAGAGAGGACCCGAGAGAGAGCAGCCGGCAGGCAGTATAGGTTCAGAGGAGGAAGTCTTTGAAGAAAAGTGCATCAGAAGGTCTGATTCGCGGAAATGCCGCCGGGTTCACCGGTCTGTTCGGGTGAAACGGCGCACCTCCTCGTCAGTCTCACCCACTCAACAAAAAAAACGAGGAAAGATCATTCTCACATCTCATTCTGTGACATAAACACGGGTAGACTGTCCCCGACAAAAAAAAATAATAAGAAAACGTGGGGAAACACAGTTTCACAGACATCCTTAGAAGGTGTCTTGCAGAAAGTGAATATCTGGTAAACCACCAGAAACAGAAATCGAAAAGGTTACCAGACTCAAAAATGAAGTGAAGACTATTCGTTTTTCTGTTTTTTTTCCTTTGACCCCTTGTGTGCCAGTTTACATGGGCCGGTCTTTCTCCACACGCCCTCCAGCAGAATGGAGTCTTATCCGATAGCAGCTTTTGGGCACAAACCTCAGACACACATGGAATCCACGTTTCACTAATAAAATGCACTAGAGGCGTATCTTACGGCAAAGGGAATCACCGATGTGAGTTGTGGAAGCGCACACTGACTGATGGCGGAAAAAAAAGCCGGTATCAAGCCTACGCAAGGACAACTGATGAAGGGGAACCTTTGACTTGAAAAATGTCTCCGTCTTCTGTCTTTTAAAGCTTGTGCAGCTGATTTACGGCCCAAGACAGGGTCACCCCTTTGCAGTCACATTCTGCCTTACGGTCCGGAATCTGTTTCATAAACGTAGTTGTTTTGTTCGAACCGCGATCACCCACACCTGCAGCCATCTTATTGATCTCACGTCCGCTCGGCTCGGCTCCTGCTTTCTGGAGCGCACAGCCCCGAGCTCTTGGTCTGATTCTGCATCATGTTTCCATTCCCTGGTCATGTTTCTTGCTTTCGTTTAGCATAATAAAAGACACTTTACTGATCCCACAGGGAAGCTCTTGCGCAAACAACACTAAGGGATGGAAAGTGCTGACAAAAACAAGACAAAGTGCAGTAAACACAATGCAAACGAATGATATTTTTTTCGTTTAGCTCCCTGGTTTCTTGGTATCGTTGCCTGGCCCTGCTTAGTCACACAACCCCATCCTTGGGGATTACCGGGATTGCCAACTTTGGTAAGATGGCTGGCGTGACATTTTCTATTCGAGACAAATCTGTACACACATGTGCATGAATGCAACAGTTTTATTATGTTGTAAATAGTCTGTAGCAGGGGTCTCCGACTCCGGTCCTGGAGAGCCACCGTCCAGCAGGTTTTCTATCCTACCCGCTTCTGATGAACCACACTAGTTCTCAGGTAAATACCAGGAACAGGTGTGGCTCATCAGAAGCCAAGTAGGATAGAAAACTTACTGGATGGTAGCTCTCCGGGACCGGAGTTGGAGACCCCTGGTCTGTAAGATTTGCAAACTGCCCCAACGCATTCGAAAATTTTGGAAAATGGAATAATATACATTTTCTGTAAGATTTCTTGCGTGAGCGTGAGTCTGTCTGTGGGTCCTTGAGCAAGGCCCATAACCCCCAGCTCCCTGGGCGCCCCAACAGGTAGCTGCCCTTTGCAATCAGCATACTATATAAAGAGCAAGTTGAAGGAGGCGTAAAAAGGCAACTTCCTCACAGGGATCAATACAAGTGTCAATTCATTATTTATTTATTGTTTTAATCAGCCCTGGTTTTGTGATGCAGACATGCTCCTCTGGGTCTTTTGTGGAAAATGACCTGTATTTATAAGCATATATTCCTACGGCTTCAATATTGAGCTTAACATAATGGATGGTGTGCTGTTTTGCATAGCTGTGTGGCTGGTGTGTGGCTCAGTGGGTTTGATGCTATACTTGTGATTGGAAGGTTGTTGGTTTAGATCCCAGGGTCAGCACAGCGCTTTCACCTTTGGCTCCCTGATCGAGGCCCTTATCCACCAATTGCCTCAAAATCTGTATGACCTGGTTCTGCCAACAAAGAATGTATGTCGGTTTAGTGTCTACTAAAGGGATAAAATAGAATAAGGGTGTTCTCACCAGCTACACAAAACATGCAACTTTTATACGAATTTATTTAATTAAGTAGTCTGAGTGTGATTTTGTCGCTGACGTTTTATACTTCTGTACCTGTGGCCAGTTTAATTTCCATTTCGTTTTAAAACACAGACTCTAAAAGCCGCTCTCCCTTCTCCATAGCCCCGCTCTCACTGGGTGCGGCTTCCCACAGTGAGACGTTATACGTTTTAAGCCCCAAAAGTTTATCATCACCCTGTGCTAAATTATCGTCTTTCCGACGACACGTCTGTGCCTAAGTATGAATATGTTTATGCATGTTTTTTTTATTATTATTATTAATTATTTCGCATTGAGCGGACTGATCAAATCTGAGGCTTAGATCTCAGATTTGATGCTGTCATAAGGAACATGTATTTTGCATATAAACCCGAGGTCCTCTGATTGTATCTGTATTATGACCACAATGGATTGCGAAGAGAGCACTGCAGACCCCGGTACGTGTGACGAGGCTGTGTCAGCTTAAGACAGAATTGTTTTATGTATCACCACGCCTCCTGTGCCTGTAGAAAGGTAGCGCTTGGTGTCATAAACGAGAGATGACCTATTTTTATTGAGCTTGCCGCCGTTCTGCCATAACGTGTAGATTGTGGTTTCCGATCATTTGCTTTCTTCTTTCTGCGATTTAGGTTTAAAACGCTCTGTGCCGTAGCAAGTCGGATAGCAAACAGTACCATAATTAATACAACTGATTCCAACTCGACTCCATTCAGTCTTAGCGTGTTGCGGCCGGCATGATAAACTCAAATTTGACCAAAACCAGAATAACGTTTCATGGCGGTTCAACAAATATATATTATTTTTATATGTTATTCCATTATAAACTTCAAGGTATCTACATCAAAAGCGTTGGGATAGTTTGCAAACCCTACATACCATTTATATGATAATAAAAGTCATACAGACGTGTAAATGTGTGTGCATGTGCGTGCAGACTTGTCTCGAACTGAAAATCTCACTCCAGCCAGCTGACCAAAGTTGGCAGCCCTGCTGGTATATTTTGTTACAGTATATAGGTTTGAATTCCCTTAATTAGATTAGGTTCAACTTCATTGTCAGAGTGCTGCGTGCAGGTGTAGAGCCAGTGAAATGCAGTTAGCGTCAAACCCACACAGATAGATAGATAGATGTACAATTGAATATACGGGTAAATCAGGGTTCTGCGCAAAATATACATGAGGTAGTACCTATGACAATTAGATGCAAACTTAAGATATACAATGTGCAAAATGAGCAGCTAGTGCACACGAGTGTGCAAACGTTGCAAACAAAACCAAGCGTTCAGTCCAGATACCAAGTTGCTGGTGAAGCTGGGGGAGGCAGGAGAGTCGACGCTGTAAGGGACTATTGAGTTACGTATTGACAGCTGTGGGGAGGAATTCCACAGTAGAATTAGATGAAACGTTGTGTGGCTGTTGTTGGACAGAGAAGAATATTCACGAGTTGGAAATAGAAACATATTATGCCTTATTTCAATGTAACTGGCTTTTCCGCTTCGTTTCGGTGTTGGTCATTTTTCAGTGCTGAGCCACCGGGCAATGTTACATAAAGTAAATTCCTTGATACAAATTATGCAATAAATGCACAAAAATAACTTCATATGAATGCAGCAATATTCATCATAGTGTGAAACCTAGGTCTTTTTCCTTTGAAACGTGACCTAAATTAACTACAGCTAATTCGTTAAAATGTAAATGCACTTGATGAGTGATAAACGCTTTAAGAAGTTTTACGAAGTCTAAAACAATGTAACTATCGACCAGTACTTTAAAGCATTATCGTAACACATACTTTTTCTCTTACGTCTCTCTCTGGTATGATTCAGAATTCATCGCGCTGTGTTTTTATTTTAACATTCATTCCTCTAGCTCCATCTAGTGCTCTAAATAATCACAGTCAGTCGACACTGAACACTAGAAATATCGTCTGTATTTCAGTAACACAGTTTCTGTTGTTTTAGTGATTATTTCATATAGACCGGTCACAAGGCAAGGTAGTAAAATTGCAAGCTTGAACGTCCCTCGAAATTAGCTTCAGCCCACTCGCCTTACAAAATATCCTGAAAGGAAACAGGATGGCTAAATTGACGATTTTTTTTTCTGACTAGGGCCCTGTTGTATAGACATATACATATTTTGGTCACAGATACGATCATCTTATTATCTTTCATGTTTTATTGGCGGTTTTCTGAGGGTTTACAGTAACCTAGTTACAGTGTAAATAATAGGAAGTCGTAGGTGTAGCTTAACGGACCGTGTTATTCCCTCGCGCCCCCAAGTTTGCGGATTCGATGTGGCACATGATCGTTGTGGTTAGGGGAAGAAAAATATATGACGGTGAAGTTACTAAAAAATACTTTACATCCTGCCATCTGAGACTGAAAAGACCCATTGATCCTCAGTGCTACCCTTCGTTGTTTATTTTTAAGCGCTTTCGGAGGAAGAACCGATCCCACAATAAACCCGAAAACTCTTCAGTATAACGCTGATCAGTATAGCGGGTGTTCGGTATAGCGCGTGCACAGTATATCGGCTGTTCGGTGTAGCGGGTGATCACTTTAATGGACGATCGGTAAAACGGGTGATACCCTAGCTCGTATTTTTCTCTCAAGGTACTTCGAACATATGTAGTTCAAGCACATTGCTAACTCTTAACTACACTAAGAATTAATAAACCGCCTGTGGAATGAGATGTTCCTAAGTTTTCCTTGATAAATGCGTTAGAAGTGCGTTTTAATACACGTTTAAACTGAAGAATTGCATATTATGTGATACAGTTCAAAATGTGAAGTAACTGAAATCATACAAAAAAAACAAGCACACAATGAGTATATTTGGGAAGACCTCTTGGCAATGAGCTGTGGGGCATGGTGTTAGCGGTTGTTCAGCACTGGGTATTATATCTCCAGTCACAGTGCTGACAAGGAGCCTAGCTGTTACATTACAGCTGTGCCGCGAGATACTTATTACTTAACAGGAATCACGGCGATCACTGAGAGAGAAGCGGACGGCTGGGCCGTGAGTAAATCCTGCGCTTTAAAACCGGGGTAATTTACTTCACTTGTGATTAGAGGATATTTGGTGAGTATTGCTGACATTTAAACGCAACGGCCGAGCAGCATGACATTTCACAGCGTTTTCCAGCAAAGAAAGCCTGACGAAATAACTTATTTTTGGCTAAATGTAATTCCCAAATGGTGTGCTCAACTAAAGCCGCTTCAATGAGGTTTTTACATATAGCTGGTGTATGTAACTGCATGGTGTACATTTTTGACACAAGGAATGTCCGCTCTTAATCCATAAACAATTCACCAAGAATTAGTCCAGAATGTACTTTAGCCACGTTGTCACAAATTTGTATTGTGTGAATAATGGTTTATAAAATCATTTACAAAATTATAAGTACAAAAAGCATGTCAACTTGTACTCAAGATGCCTCCCTTTGGTGATTTGGCAATAATTATACAATAATATGAATGATGTCGTGAAAAGTCAGGAAAAAATATATTACGACAAGCCCTCCGCTCCTCCAAATGTGAAAATAAAACGTGTTAGACTTCCACCAATCATTTTACACATGGCTTATACGTATACGTTTTTTAAAGTGAAACGTGTTTTGGAATAGGTTACCACCCACTGATAATGTAAATAACTACTCGCGTTTTTGTTGTTAAATGTCAAATAAGGGAGCAGGGCTAAAATGTTATACTTTAATTTCATTTTGGTGCATCCATGCTCAAAATCAGTCGTATCCCTTCCAGCATGTCTGTGTCCTATTTCGGGAGACTGGATCGTTTCGCTCCATGTCTGAAATGCTTAGCTAGCGTTCCGTCGCACATCCGTGATCCCAAAGCATCTACAGATGTATTACGCAACTTGAGGCTTTATGACGCAGCACAGGTTGCCATGGATCCGTCGTATACATGCGCTGTCTTCTTAATGGAGTGGTTTTCAACTTGGTTTACCCTGAGGATTCACATTTTATTGTGGTCATTAAGTCACTACTCACATTTTAAAAAGCACACCAGTTGAGAAACCATGCCTATCCATATCGGGTGAAGAGCGGTCTGAACCAGATTCAATATGCTTTTGTCTTCCAGGTCCCGAACAGACATCCATCTGGCTCCAGCAGACATCCGGAAGAGTGCATAAACATTGATTACTGAGACTCTCAGAGAGGCCGAGAACAAAGTCAACACGCCTTCATCTCGAGAACTAAGAAAACCAGTCAGCATACAACAGGAAGTCCCCAGTTGCTGGAATTGCCCACACCAGCAGCTGAAAGTTTAATCAGGCACAGTGACCCATGGGAGGGCAGAGCTGACCACTAACTGCCCCTCCTCCCCTCCCACCCCCCGGCC
Source organism: Brevimyrus niger (assembly GCA_015164015.2). NCBI lineage: Eukaryota > Metazoa > Chordata > Actinopteri > Osteoglossiformes > Mormyridae > Brevimyrus > Brevimyrus niger. Next base: position 3,213,091 of record JAABNY020000064.1, read on the forward strand.
CCCACCCGCTCCCCTGCCCCTCCCCCACCCCCGCCGGCCTC
>JAABNY020000064.1:3217889-3229778 GCA_015164015.2 Brevimyrus niger
ATCTGATCAGCCTGGCAGTATGAGCAGGAACATAACAGATGACAGCTAAATTAATCAGATTTTCGCTTAGGGCCCCAAAAATGGGTGGGCAGCCCTGATTTACATTTGTCAGGGAATTCCAAATAGGCTTTGTGAAGGTTAAAGTGTTATGATGGTGGCAGAGAAGAAGAGAATGGAGGAGAATAAACATCTGCCCAGCCACCCCAGACATGAATATCTTCTAGACGAGTACGAAGTGAGCATCGTGTTACTAGAAGCCGCTACGTAGCGTAGCTGGTGCCCCCTGATACGGCCAGCCTTTCGGTCTTACGCTCTCTGGTCATGTGACCGCAGCTTCCTGCATGCCCTGAGCCATTCATCATGTGACCGCCTCTCCCCACATGCCGCTCACCATCCAGCAAGGCCTACGCACCCACGGCAGCCCCCGTCACAACCTTCTCATCTCCATGATGGCTGGGATGTTTGTTTCCATGTACCTGTTCAGAGTCACCGTCACGCCTCCTAAAGTAAGACGACGCTCTTTGCGTAGAGCTTCATATTCTTTGCCGTTAGCCTTTTTTTATAGCTCTCCGCCTTCACCGCCTGCTCATTGGTTCCACCCGATGTCACTCTTCTGTGTCACTTAGGAAGCTCCCGCCTGGTTGATGGTGCTGCACCCTCTCTCAATCCTGACGGGTTTATCGGAGCAAGAGGTTCCCAAGTCTCCTCCCTTCTAAGCTCACGTCCAAAAAGCCTGGACTGCCGATATTGATATTGCTAAAGCTGTGACACACCTACAAAGATTTTGGTCTTAACGTTATTAATGTTATTAATGTCTCGAAGCATTATACTCATAAGAACACACCAAACAGTAATAAACAGAATATAAATAGACATATTAAGACAGTACATTTACATCCCAGATTTGCACAATCTTTCCCCGCCAGTCAGTTGGTCTTGTGTGTTAATGTGACCTCAGTTGTGTTACTGTGTCTTGGTCTTAATGTCCATGTCTTAAACAGTCATGTTCATATATCTCAGTATCTCCATTCTATGTATTACCTTTACTTGGACCATGACCGAAAATAACGACATTTCACCAAACGTCACAGGAGCCCCTCAGGAAGGCGTTACTGTCTGTCTCTGACACTGCAGATCTGGATACTTGTCCTGGGGGCCGCGTTCGGCTTCTGTTCCTGCGGCCCCATCGCCCTCTTCGGTGTGATCGCCAGTGAGAACGCCCCGTCCAACTACTGTGGGACCTCCCATGCCATCGTGGCCCTGACTGCCAACGGTGAGGTTCGGCCATTTTGAACCAGCGGTTTTGCATTTAACTTCCGGAAGCTCCTTGCAAATCCCGCGCTAACCGTTGACAAAGTGGGTCTATATTCGCTTAGTTTTGTACATTCTGATGGAACTAATATTGGAAGGTGTTTTCTTTTTATTGGACAGTTGGGGCTTTCCTCGCGGGGCTCCCGTTCAGCACCATTGCCAAACACCACAGTTGGGACACAGCCTTCTGGGTCGCCGAGCTCGTCTGCATCGCGACTACAGCAGGATTCTTCCTACTGCGCAACATTCGCACCAAGATGGGCCATGTGCATGCTAAGGCTAACTGAGGGCCACACCCCTCAGTCCTCCACAGCCAATGGGGACAACCATCTGGGGGCACCACCCAGTTTGCTCTCTTATTGGTCAGCATGACAGACTTCTTGGCCAATCCAGCCACTGAAAACGCAGCAGTATCCACAGTATAAAAGTTTAATCTATTATTTTGTTGTAATATGCACATTTGCCTGATAGAAAACCTCAATTTTCTCATGAAGATTTCAGTGTCTACACCACAATGAGATGAGAACTTTTAAAAAGATCCTGAAGGCGACGTATAAACTCAGGTCTCAAGAAATTCAAATTCAGCTCAAACACTTCTAAACATTACATTAAAGATGCTTCTTCTTAAATTCATAGTGTAGAATGGTGGTTAACCAGTCTTAATGGATTTATAATTTTAGATATTGTCTTAATCTGAGTGGATCACTACAATCTCACCTGTTCAAGTACACAGCATTAATAGGTTTGAAGAACACTGCACAAGGTTTAATGTATAATATTAAATACCCATAGCGGATCATTACTGCAGTGACCCCACAGGGGGATGAATCTTGTAATGATCAAAGACAACCACATCCTTGGTAATTCACTTAATTTAAGAGGTACGTGTCATCTGCCGTTTTAAAAGTTTATTGGCCTCAGTAGGAATTGGGGAGATTCAGTAAGTCAATCTTATTTTCATTTAATAATTTAAGCATTTTTATTAAAGACGAATAAGAACAAATGTCGTTTGACTGGTATTCTGTATATATGTGAAACCTACATATCGATCCAGAAACTATTTTACCGTTCTGTAGTATAAATAGTTCATGGTAAGCTCTAAGACACTGCATTTCTTTAGACGCAAATAAAGTGTTCAGAAACGATCAGTTTACTTGCAAAAGTCAAATGATGGTAGCACCTTTGTGCACTGAATATATACCATATATATGAGCGGTGCCTAGGCGATGCCGCAGATAGGTCTTACGTTGTGAATAAGTTTGAGCATTATTCATGCTGGAACAAAATGTAAATTACCTGGTAACCTGTATAAAAAAAAACAAAACACATAAAAACTACGTTTCCCAGAAGGCAGCCTGTGGTATTTCCGGCTGTGGTGGTCATACGGGTTTTCTAAAGGACTATGCAGGGGCTAAACTTCCTCTCTTTACAGGTTCAGCCGGTGCAGCAACATGGTGAGGAGGCCTGCACCGATAAACTAAAATAAATTAACGTGTTTTATAATGAAAGTGGTAAAACTATGCACCGGGATGTGGTACTTTAACAATGTAGTACCGTAATTGTCAAAATACTAGTGTCATTCGACAGCGGTTAGTATTTCAGGTCAATGCTTTGCTTGTGATGCTAATTTGCTAACTCCCATACAATCCCCACTCTCCTCATTGAGAATGAGCAAGCTAGCTAAATCCTTATCCGTTTAGATGCCTTCTTCTGGTTAAATAGGTGACAACAAAATCTAAAATACCGTAGTCAAAGTTCTGATTGAACCGCCCCAAAATCCTACCGAAAATATACTTTGTGCCTACGTAAGCTGACAAATGTACCAGTGAGCAGTGTCAAGGGGGTGCCAACGCGGTTCATGTACCTGACTGGGTAATTGACTACGGCAGGGGTGGGCAGGCTTATCCGCAAAGGGCCAGTGTGTATGCAGGTTTTTGAGATAATATTTGGGTCAGCTGTTCACACCCAGGTGTGAGGACTCTTCATCCAATCGGTTCTCTAATTAACAATCTAATTAGGCAGTTGCAGCGAGAACCTGCATAAACAACGGCTCCTTCTGGATAAGATTGGCAACCCCTGATCTATATCCACGATAGGTTCGGTATTTTTGGCATCATTAATTTGGTTGGTGTGAGGTGTAGTCAGATGCTTAGGTTTGACAATTTGGCTTAGCCAGTGTGCGAAATACCCATCAATATGTGGGTCCCCATCCCCCTATTGTTGCGCAATACCTGGTCTCATGGGTTAATCAGGGGTGTCGGACCCTCGTATCTCGCACACTGGCCTTAGCATGTCCGCATCTGCAGATCATTTTTACGGAAAAGAAAGTGCTTCTGAGTTGAATATGACCTGAGTGGGTGTAATTTTTTTCTTATGCACAGCCTCCCAAGGATGACAAGAAAAAGAAGGATCCAGGCAAGGCCAAAAAGGACAAGGACCCAGTCAACAAGTCTGGTGGCAAAGCAAAGAAAAAGGTAAAGCTGTGTGTGTGTGTGTGTGTGTGTGTGTGTGTGAGAGAGAGAGAGAAATAGAGGATGGGCTTGGCTATTAGCAGGCTGTCCTGCAGAAATCAGGTGGTGCAGGAGGTAGTGCTACCGTTCGGCAACCGGAGGGTTGCAGGTTCGAGCCCCGGGTCCTCCTGTCCCCATGGAAGTGTCCTTGAGCAAGACACTGAACCCCAAATTGCTCCCGGTGAGCTGGTACGCACCTTGCATGGTAGCCTCCGCCATCAGTGTGAATGTGGGTATGAATGGGTGAATGTGAGGTATGTATTGTAAAGCGCTTTGGTTAAAATGCAGTCCATTTACCATTTTATCAAATCAGCAGCAGGCCGTGTGTTTTGAGCTGGAAGTTGTTTGTTTTTCTTGCATATGTATTAGTCATACTTATGTCTGGTCTCTGTGTAGACCAGGGGTGGGGAACCTATTCCATGGAGGGCCAGTGTGGATTTTTGGGGTGGCCTCTCCAGTCCTGGAGACCCACTGTTATTGGCTGATGGATAGGCCTTCCCAAAAACCCGCACCCACACACCGGCACTCCATGGAACAGGTTTCCCACCCCTGATGTAGACTGAAGCTGCAGTACTATCTAGTCAGTGCAAAAGCTCTTGTTCTCAGTACACTAGGGCTGTACCTGCCTCTCACAGTTTTATGTATTTAGTTCATTGTCCGATACTTTTAAACCAAAGCAACTTACCCATACCATTCTGTGTACCGGGGTACACAGTGTCCTACCATGGTTGGGTCTGATACCTGCTGAGCACGTGGTGAAATGACTGCACTCTTATCTGTGAGCAGAAGTGGTCCAAAGGGAAGGTGAGGGACAAGCTGAACAACCTGGTGCTCTTTGACAAGGCCACCTACGACAAGCTGTGCAAGGAGGTGCCCAACTACAAGCTGATCACGCCAGCCGTGGTCTCAGAGAGGCTGAAAATCCGCGGCTCTCTGGCCAGGGCTGCACTCCAGGAGCTGCTTGGCAAAGGTGTGTGTGTGTGTGTGTGTGTGTGTGTGTGTGTGTGTGTGTGTGTGTCCGTCTTTCGTTCTGTGTTTGAGACCTCCTCCAGCTAAAGCCCATTTCAGTACTCCATGGGTTGGGTCAGTCAGGAACCAGTAGGTAGATGCCGGATGCCGTTACAGACTGTCCCCAGGTTAAGAATGTCCGACTGAAAGGCTACTTGTACCTGGGAATGGACTGGCTTAGAGCCTATTATATTAAAAATTCGGGTTGAGTACAATGGTTCATAATAATTAAATGCACTCAAAGCTTTGTGAGGTTTCAGGAAAACATTGCACAGCTTCTCTGGTACGTTGGCTCAAAGTACTGTACAGTACTGTATGTAGATACTTTTATTTATTATTATTATTCCGACTTGCCTACAAATTTGACTACACCAAGTACGGTACTTTTGGTACTTGCACTTTTCCATTGACTTCTGGTCGAGTACCAGTACCGAAAGTGCCAAACCAGCTGTGGTACTTCTTTGGTACTTTGGGGGGGGACGACTTGAAACTCTTACTTTGATTATGCAAATAGCCTGTCTCTAAAACACACTACAAATGCCACCTTGAAAACAACACCTTTGAAATCAGAAAAATGAAGAAAAGAGGGGGGGGGGGGGGCGATTTAGTCGTAAGAAGAAATACAACAAAAAGATCTGAATGAGAGTATTTTGTTGAATGTAGCGTGCTGTCCTAATGATGCGATTTTGTAATAAATATAGCAGTGCGATTATTGTTATAAATATTGGGGTATTTATAAAACCGTTCATAAATTTCTCTCAAACCTGTCTTTGAGTGATTTAAATGGAAATGATTAAAATTATTAGAATTGTCTCAGAGAACGCATGTAGTGCTCATGCAAAAGGAGGTAAACTTTGAAAACTGATTTTTTTAATATATAAGAATCTATAAAAGGTATAAACTTTGCAATTAAAATTTTTTTCCCTATGACAGAGTAACACACTAAAAATGTTTTAGCGGAACTTTAACTCCCTGCGCTATAATATCTGTACAGATTCCAAAGTAAGAACTTTATTTTAATATAGCCGACTAGCAATGTAAGAATTGGATGTGTGTAAGCTGCTATGATGGTATAAATATCGCATGTCGTCCGCTCCTTTAATATACTACAGACATTTTACGAATTCAGTGCAAAATTCCCCGCCTTGTGTTATGATGTCATTCAGCACCGGTATCAGTTTTTAACACCACTGGAAAATCAACAGCTTTCTTGAAGTACCAAAAGTATGGTACCTGGCGCAGTGGAAAATCGCCCTTAAAGACAGATTTAGAGAATAGAACTTGTTCACAACCTGGGGACTAGCTGTATTATTCAGGATGGTACGCTGTAAAATGCTCTTGTCTCTCTGCCCAGGCCTGATCAAGCTGGTGTCAAAACACAGAGCACAGATCATCTATACGCGGAACACCAAAGGGGGCGAGGAGGCTCCACCTGAGAAGGAGGCCTAGGAGGTGGGTGGCGGAATGTTTTGGATCAGGTCTCTGAATTTCCAGAGTAGGAGACACTGGTGAAGCTAGTCTTCCCCCATTTGCTGCTCATTAAACAAACTCATCTTTGTATTTAGCCAGTCCATCAGTGTTTCTGTGGCATCTCGGATCCCTGAAGTTCCGACACATTCTCTCGGTAGACACCAATGTTCCTGTGTGTCAATTTGTTTCTGTTGGACTTCCCTGCAGATGAACTACCCTGACATGCTTTGAAAAGGAAACTTGTTTGTCTTTCAGGTTCTCATTCAGCAGAAGACCTGGCTTTTGTACAATGTTAAGTAAAAGCTATAAATACAAATAGTGCTTTGTCATTTTTGTTGGTTTTTTTCTCAACGTGGCAGATCCTGTAAATTCAGGTTAACAATTTTGCCAAAAACCCCTTAGTGCTATAAGAATTTTACCCACAAACGCAGCATGCAGGACCACGCCGCTCCTGTGCAGACCGCACAACCCCTGTGCATGCTCTCTGATAGTTTGCAAGACTGCAACATTCCTGTGCATGCACTCTTACGAGAGATCATACCGTTCCTGTGCATCATAGACACACCCACGCACAGAGTCCAAGATGCTCTTTACAGTTTCGAAACAGGCAATAGTGCATGTTACTTGTTTTTTTTGTTTTTCTGGTTAAAATCTTCCTCCAGTTCTCAATCTCATCTTCCTGATGATATGATAAAGGTTGATTAAGCAAAAGGTTGGAGTAAAAGTGCATGCATTCAGAGTGGTGAAGCTGTTTAGCATATAGGCTAACTTTAAATCATGAGAAATGTGCATATGGCGCCACCTAGTGTGGAAAACTGCACCCCAATTCCAAGAGTTGAAAACGATAGATGGATAGTACTTAATCCCTCAGGAAGGTTCCTCCGGGAAATTTAGTTCTAGCAGCAGTACACCGACACATTAGTTACAAGAATTAAAGAGAGAGAAAAAATAGAATGAATACACAGATATAATATATAAGCAGTATATACATAATTGGTATGAAGGTTATTGTTCAGAAGGTATTAATAAATAACGGCTATTGCAACGAGGAAGAACCCAGATGAAAACACCTTTTCCCAAGCAAAACAGTCACAAATGTCTTTAATTGGCCAATTAATGGATGATCACCACAAGCGGTATCCCTCTGTGCTTATTTTCCCAGCTTATCATTTTTTGCCGGTGTTCCCAGTGAGCACGACTTATAAACGGGACACCAGTTCGTCACCGATTTGTGCCAAACCAGAAAGTCACCGACTTTCCTGTGCCGAAGCAACGCATTTTGGAAGATCAGGGAAACACGGCTGACAGCCCATCAACTGGACGGAAATGTCTGCACTGACCCAGGATCAGATTCAGTGCCACATGAGCGGTCGCAGGGGTGCCAAAAAACTAACGCTGATCATGTACCCGGAAAGCCCATAAAATGAGTGACGGAGCCAGTCAGCTGGTAAAACGTTAAAAAATACACTTTTTATCATAATCTTCACGGTGGAATATAAATGGATATATTTTAATTGACCTGTGTTATTATCAGACCGACTAGTAGTATATGGATGCCGTTGTCTTGCTGGGAGTGTAATGTAATCAAAATGGGAGTAGTGTAAAGGTTTTAAGGTAGAAAAGATTACATTCGGACTATTTAGACCATCGCAAACGCCACGGACCGCCCGGTGTACAGCGATAGTACGGATGGAATAACCGCTGAGTGCATCCTGAAGGCTGGATTGGTAAACCCTTAATGGGATTATACAATACCGTCATTGGGAAGTTGCCAGGCCAAGTACTTTGTATGTTTTAGAGGAGCCGTGCTCTTCAGGAGAAGCCTGCGAGCTCACAACCCAAGGAGACGCTGCTTAATGCACTGAGTTACTGCTCCAGAAGTGCAGTGCGCATGTAAATACTAAAATTGATTAAGGGGCCATTAAAAAAAGTCCATCATTCTGTGAAAGTTTCGGAGACTCGGAGAGTGTCTGCTCTTTGATATTCACCATTAAAAACTGCGGGGACTAGAGCTAAGTGGATATAAGGAGATCGCTTATTAGAGTTGCAATCAGAAAGTGTTATAAATGTGTTTGGTAATGAGTCCATACGCCAAAATGTGCCCTTACGGGTTCGTAACCTGTGGTTTTACCGACACGCATAGAGACTCCATTTGTGAATAGCGCTAATGATATAGCCTATATATAATACTATGCTTGCAAATTAAGTCACCTTCAGCCGCGTATGGAAGAAAAATGGAAAGCAATCGCTACACGCAGATTTCACAACTGACTCTTCGTTTGTTTCCGGTTTCGATGTCATTCGTCCCAAAAATAGGAGATATTTTAAAGGAAATTATTATACTGTTATTCACCTCGGAAAAGCAGAGTGCGTTAATTTGCATGACAATAACGAAATTCAAATTTCGACTAGACCTAATGTACAAATCACTTAGCATGAATCTTTTTTTATTACACTGGGTATTTAAGGTGTTTCAGAATAAAAAAGGGACCGTGGACTGACCCCGCCAAGAAACGGCTATCAGCAGCGATTGCAATTAACAGCATAATCCCATATCTATAATCAAAATGTTCGCATTGACAGAGAGCATCATTGTAAGCCAGCAGCCATGCGAGACATGAATACAGCGGTGCAAATACATGTATGTAAGACGCATTTTACAAAGGTTCATTAAAAACGTAAAGGTTTTCGAGGTGCAGATGCCGAGCCCTGGGCGGATGTGACCGTCCTCGCTAACATGATTCCCCTAGCCTTGCCCAGATATAAAATTCTGCCTCTTTTCCCCCGAAGAAAAGCTGGCTATTAAATCGGAGCCTGTTGTTCACGTCTACGTTTCCATCGAATAAAAGGGCCAGGCTGAAAATTTATGTTTCATAATTAACGAATATAGTTACTTTAATAGCGGGAAGACAGACGGAACCAGCGATGGAAAAGTAGGCAGATACTGATAAATATTAATACTAGATTCTCGTTGAGAAATGTGTTCCTTTTAGCTATGTAGTGATATCGTATATTTAAGCTTAAAGTAATTTTTGGGTTCCTTCGTTTTTAGTAAATCGATCAGCTTAACTGATGGTGTTTTTGGCACCGTTAACATTGTCCTGCCATTTTCCCCCGTTGGCTTCGGTTTTATTATTATTTTATTATTCGTCAGGCATAGAGGTTTTTTTTTTTTCAATGACAAACTCCCGCTTGGGATTTTATGAAATAAATATGACAATATACAAATATACACAAAATATCTAAATTGCTAAAATGCTATTTCAATCGAATTGTTCAGACGCCGGCCGTGATACAAACGAAGGGTCCACTCAAGGAGTCCGCATTCACGCTGACATCTTCACAGGTTGAAATGTCACTAATGTAAGCAATAGGAATGAATATGTCCCTTTGACTATAGGTGTAACTGGAATTGGCCGACAGACAATTAGCCAACACATAAAATTAATTTACATATATTCATATTTATTCTTAGACTCCTTGCACTGCCTTTCACTTTACGGCCAATTGCACACTATGGGTAATTATTGTTTGGTGTTTATTGTTTAATGCCTTGTTTGTATTGCACATTGTACTGAATATAACAAATCAAACTTTGACTTTGACCTAAGACATTCTCCCAGAAGGGCTCATTTTCTCTCTGGATCCTGGTGGCATTTTCAAGGATGTAATACAATCGCATTACCGATTCATTTTACTTCCTTTTCAGTGGGTGTGATCAAGTTCAATGAGTTGTCATCTTCATTTTGGATCTTTCGTTGTAAAGTCTACTATACGCTTCACGTAAATACGTACACCGCCTGGTCTATTGGCCGCGAAAGACGCGACATATGCATAGAAACCCCTTTCCACAAATTGGCAAAAACCATGGTTATCCAATACGTGCAAATTTGTTTGGATTTTAAAGAGAAATACATTAAGAGGCAATAAGAATTTTCTTGCAAATTATGTGCAGGTCCCGAGCTAACCTGTAATCATCCTGCAATACAGCATTATTTCAGCCTTTCTTGTCGATTTTGCTGCCTACGCGCCAATATTGATACCCTTTTCACAAGGAGGCCTACTTCCTAGCAATGCCAACTATAAAGTTTAATGCAACCGGAGTCCTCTGGTGGTCAAGACGCTGCTACCAATTCCTTGACATAGCGTACCAAAATTTCTTTGAGTATTTAAGTAAAACACAAAAAAATCACCTGTCATTTATTGGTTTATTTATACCAATCATTACAGATACAGCTATAAACAGAGAACAAAAAAACTGTACACTTTGATTTTCTTTTTATAACCTAAAACCCACATGTGGATATTGCTACTGCTGGTTTGCTCAATGAACATAGTTGTTACATCCCAGTGTCCTTATAAAATGAACATTTATCACCAGTATGTTTAACACTGATACACATGTTATTAGCTTTGCTAAGAACACAGATATTCCTTTAGCTGTGCTCACCAAGCACCATCACGCAAGGTGGTCAGAAATGTTGACGAAACGCGTTGTTTTTCCTCTTTTCCCCCCCACAGCAGCCGTACAATTTATTGCAACGCTATCACATAAACATAAGATGTAACGAACACACGCAACATACTGACCAGAAGGGGGCTCAACTCAGGAACTACAGGGATACTTATTAAGCAGTACTGCCGTAAGAAAAACCACACGAGCGTTAACATTTATAGAACACAGCTTACAAACAAACATTCTAGAATTTAACAGTTATAAACACTTAAACTATGAGTTAACTGAGCAGCTCCACCCCACCCTGACACATAAAGCCTATGGAATGTAAGTTTTTGAAAGTAAGCCTTCTGCTGTATGATAGATACCTTTAAAACAGGAGGCTTGCTCGCTCAACACTAACCCCTTTCAGCACCCTTAACCCAACCCGCTCTCCTCTTTACCCGAGAAATAAAACTCACTGACATTTACAATGGCTAATATCTTTTTTTCCAAAGGTTTAAAAATGTGGGATGTTGCGGGAATCCCGACCAAAATGTAATTTCCTTTGTTTTCTTAAAAAATGTGTTTCTACAATCAAACTACTAAAAAACCTGCATTTTACAAAATAGTAAGTAAAAATATTCCCCTGAATTGTACAAGAGAAGAGGTACAGGGATCTCTGGTGACAGGCGAGATGGATTATTTTTCCTCTTCTTTCTGTTTTTCAGCGTTCTCTGTGGCTGGTGCCTGGGAATTTGAACAAATACAATTACAAATTACACTGTTAAAATACACATTTACAAAAATCAACTGTAACTCAACAACATCCGTCAGATCGTTGATGCCTTCAGGAGATATTCCTATATCTGGTGATTTGCATATTTACATTTTTTTACCACTTCTGCAATCTATTTTCAAAACTGAATACTTTACAGAGTAAATAATATGCACCATTTTGCAGAAGAGGAAAGCTGCTTGTGCCTTTATTTCTCTTTAACCAATACGCCCCCTGCTGACGGCGAATACTTAAAACAAATACCTAAATTTCTCCAGCTTCAAGCCGAGTACCCGCCTCCCTAGTCTGCGTCTCTACGCCCCCCCCCCCCCCCCCCCCCCCCCCCCCCTGTTCTCCCCCCCTCCCCTCTCTCCCCT
>JAABNY020000064.1:3247930-3261504 GCA_015164015.2 Brevimyrus niger
CCCCGTGGTCACACCTAGCCTGCTGCCCCCCGTGTGAATGAAGTGCGCTTAAAAAAAACAAACACAACTCCGTTTTACAGCCTCTTTTTGGCACCCCCCTTTTAATTACCCCCCCCCCCCCCGGACTTATGACCAACTCCCCAGCCGGTCGGTCTTGTATGCGGGGCGTCTCAGCGACAAGCATCTCATCTCTCATGACCCTTTCTCAGTCTTAGTCTCGTTGCCCCAGTCGCTCACTATTCACCACACTAGCTTTCGTAATCTCCAAGGCTACATATTTCGTTTATAGATTTTTATAGATATTTTATCGTGTGTCCCATAGTACACAACGTTGACGAAAATAAATAAAAACGATTACCCGCTGGAAACATTTATAAATATGCTGAAAATGTTAGAAATGGCGCAAAGATGACATTGAAGCAATATCTGAAGATGGTTGACACAAACCCATTAGCAGTGCAGTGAGCTTGAAATATCGCTTAGCGACCGATTGGCTTAATGATCTAGTCGTAGGAATGGAACTCGGCCATTAAGTGAGGAGCGTCTGTCTGCGCGCTCAAGTCAGAGTATTGAAATGAAAGCTGATGAGACTTTAATGCAGAACTTTTGTCTTCTGCTGTTGGACACCAGGTGTGTGTTGAACACACTGGACGCCTGTGAGGGTGCCGTCTGCCCCACACTACACTGTGGGGGTGTAGTGATTAGGGTGTGGGTTGGTTCACCATCTCTCACTGACCCGCCCTGAATCAACTGCAGGCAAAATGTGTTCATTCAGCCTTTGTCTCCATCTATTATAGATTCCAGATATGAAGAGGAGATGAGGTAAGAGTTTCGGATAAAACCACACATACAAAGCTGGGGGTGTATTGGTGTGTATCACCTAGGGAACGTTTGGGTTCGGAGCACTAATTCAAATTATTTCAGCAGATCAAGACCTGATAGAGATATTGAGCTGGTTTGATCTTTTGACCTTTGTTGACCCCAGGAAGGCACAGAGGGACAGAGGGCAGGGTGCAGACAACCTGGGCTACTCCACCGACAGCCACGCGGGTGAGTCTCAGCCACGGGGTAGGGTCTGGGGAGTCCCAGCAGACATCCTGTGAGATGCATCTTAAGGTCAGGAAGGGTGGGGGCACATGGCTTGTTCACTGATTGCGGATTCAGGCGCAAGTGGGCTTGTATAAAAGGCTGAAAATGCGATTGAATCTTCTAGCTGTAAAAGTCACATGACGCGGTGACACTGTCAGCCATCTTGGAAAGTCAGCGCTGTGACCAACGCACGAATGATATTCTCGAAAAGGATAATTGATTAGGGGCATCACCCTCTCCCACGCTCTCTCAAGGTGCCGCCAATGGGCAGCTGAATGACAGTGTCACGTCCCAGCCTGCTTCCATCAACGGTCTCCCGGTAAGATGAGCTCCACCTGGCCCAGTCGTCCTCGGAACCGACACGAAACTTTTCTGCCTTGATGGGACGTTACACAAGGCCTTGAGCTGTGTGCTGAAGGTCGACCAGGTGTCAACTTCCTGTCCTCCAGATGCACACATGTGCTGGAGGCTAAAGCATAATCTCAGTGTAACACCAGGACATTTAGAGATGAAATCACATGGGAGCCAGTTTATAATACATATATTTTATTTACCTAGTTAAAGGTTTAGCTAGACAAACCCGTATAGTTAAGGTCTAAATGAGCCTGGTATTTATCGGTCCACTCTCTTAAAATGAGACGTTTCCGAATTCCATCCATGACCAGCAGGGGGAGCACAGGCTTGCAGCGTCGCCAGCTCTGTCCTCCTGCCATGACCTTTGACTCCGACCCCTCCACCCTCACCCCTGCAGATTCCAAATGCCGTCAGTCTCCATGACGGCGACAGCCCCGGCAACCTGTACACACAGCACAGCGGCATGAAGAAAGCTCGGTATGCCACCATCGTGTGACCCCCACCCCACCCCCCGTGGCACGAGGGCGCCCCCACCTGGACAAGGCATCAGAGGGCCCCGGTACCGTCCTACTGGAGATGAAGTGCCCTTTTGCTGTATGAGGGACATCAGCAGGGTGAAGGATTTCATCATGAACATTCAGTGCCGCATGGAAGATAGAATTCCCAGGAATTGTCTCCAGGGAGAACACAAGTACTTTATTTTTATATTTAAAAAAAAATCCTATTTTATTAAAATGAATATCTGTAATTGCTTTTGTTATTTAAGAACAAAGTAGGACATTTTTTCTGACAATCATTTAATTATAATGATATTTCACTATGCGGCTCTGTGCTTTCTATTTTTATTTACCTTCATAACCGTGGGCCGCTGTGCCTTCGTGTGCGAGTGCGGCACATGCCGACGCCGTTCCAGGCCCTGCTTCCGGTGCACGGTCCTTTTCACGCCGCGTCTTTCTCGCTCCCACACAGGAGACGCTCAATATGTCGCTGTCGTGAGCAAATCAGTGAAGGTGACAGTGAAGCAGGATCATGTGCAGCCACATGAGGGGGGAAACGGTCCATCCATATGCCCCTAACTGTGTGATGCAGTCCCAGGATCAGGCCCCCGGGATCAGGCCCCCCACCACACCACAAGCCCCCTGCTGGCCATAAACAGTCACTTCACAACATACAGTATAAAATAAACATTCTTTATTTAGTGGATGCTGAAGCGGCATGTTCCGCTAACTGGCTAGCTATGATCCGTTGATGGGACTTGCTAGCTATTTATTTATTATTTGAAGCATCTGGGGGCGGAGCTGTGCCCAAAGTGACTTTCTGAGCGGGGCCCCCCTGGTGCTGGCCCACAGCAAGCCTCCAGCGCACCAATTCTTGTGCGGAGGTTCTTTCTCTGGTTCCCGCCCCTCTAGGCCCCAGATCTGCTGCGATTCCCCTGGATGCGAAGAACGTCCCCCACCAAAGTGCATCCAAGGCCAGATAACATCTGATCAGCTCTGTGGAGAGAGATGTCAGACTCTTAAAGGAGCCCTGTGTCCTGGCTGTCCTGGCTGACCTGGCGGGTGGGGGGGGGGGCCTTTTTGTTGCTGCAGGCTCTGCAACTTTCCACGTTTGAAGTACCTTAGGCCCCAAAAGGCGTTTATCAGTTTTGCTGAAATACAGAATTATAACAGTGAGCAGGAAAAAAAAAAAAATCATCAGAAATGCTGAAAGTAAATGGAGTCAGAGGTTTTGTGCTGAAGGCCTCTTCGGGGCCCTGGACTCATTTTATTTTTAGTTCTTTAATAGGATTTATTGGGGAATGTGCAGTTCCCTTCTTTTGGCATCAAACTGGGACAGCTGGGGGGTGGCGGTGGCATGAGCCCTGAGCAGAGGTCAGAGCGCAGAGAAAGGCATGCTGGGTAAATATCTGAGTGACCTCGGGGGCTGCTAATGACCCAATCACAGCCAGAAAGTGAAGCGTTCTAATGAGCAGTGGCAGCACACAACACAGCGATATCCATCCAGGGTAAAAACGATTAATTCCCTTGACAGGACGAATTCGTCACTAAATTATAGTATTGACTGAAATTATGTCACGTGGTGCAGGTATTTCAACTTGCACATCGAGACGCACGCTTGTGCACATTTTGCAAATGTGCGCAAATACCAATTTACTGAGCACACTGTGTACTGATTTGCACTATCGCTCGTGATTCTCCATCTACTTTTTACATTTGTTTACATTTTTGTTCTGTATTGTTTGTGCACGGCTACAGAAATACTGCCGACACAAATTCCGCGTCACGACGGCTGTGTTACGACTTTGCGATCGGTAAATGCACATGATTCAATAAATTGCACGAGGTATTCGACACTCTATGATAGAATTGGCTATTTGTTAATGATTTTGCCCGACTGCAGGCTAATTTCTGTTTTCTAAGCATGTTTAAGGTAGGCTGTGTTGGCTAGTCTATGATGTTTGTTGCATTAAGATGCATTTTCCACTTATGATAGCTGTGTTGGGATGTAACCCCATCGTAACCCGGGGAGAAGATGTATTTTTAACGCCGCTTGAATGACTGACGATCACACATTTCTTTTTCCGTAAGATCCGTGAAGGACCTTGTAACTGCAGCACCCCCCCCAGCTGCAGCAGCACGTGGTCTGGGCGCCCTGACATGACCCCAGGCTGACCCCCAGCTCGCGCTCAGGGCTGCGCCCCCCACCCGGCCATGCGGCTGATCACGGCGGCTTAATTGCCTCGATTCGTGGGGAGTTGGCCTGGTCTTGATTCTCCATCCTCCCTTCCATGTGGCGGCGTCTCCCTGCGCTCTGACTCCGTGCTACGCCCGTCCGCTCTTCCCAGGACGATGCACGCTGGTTAGCTGAGGCGGCGTTCGCGATAATAAAATTGGCACGCAGCAGCACTCGACGCCCCGCTCAATATAAACGATTCCTAAACACCGCGTTAACCCACAAACAAACAGAAGACAGGATCAAGCGAGGGATCACCCATGATTTGTCTTTACGTATATTGTAAATGGTAGCACGCTGGGTTCTAAAATGTGGGTTTCATGTTGTCACCATTGATTCTTCCACCTTTCCTCAGGTCACGCGGAAAGCTTGGTCAGATAGCATGGGCTAATGGCTGAGTAGGGTGGCGTAGCCTGATAGCTTAGGCTCAAAGCGTAGCCTGGAAAGCCTAGCCGAATAGCTGAGGATAATAGCATAGGCTATTAGCATTGGCTGATAGCACGGGCCGACAGCTGAGGCTGATAGATTGAGGCCGATAGCATAAGCTGATACCAAAACGTGGTGACGTAGCCTGATAGCCATAGCGGATGATAATAGCATATAGGCTAATAGCACGGACTGACAGCGGAGGCCAATCGCCTAGCATGACAGTGCAGGAACATCCCGGACCTTGGATAGCCGGGCGGCTACTTATCGTCATTCATAAGGATGCTGGGCTCATCGGATAACACAGCAGGCTGAGACCTAAAGGGAGCTGAAATAAAAATCACCGTGGTTCGTATCATAATTAGTTTTATGGTTCTTGGTGGCATCTCCGGCTGTGGTTACAGATTCAGAGGCTGAATTGACTCGCATCCAAGTCAAGTCAAGTCAACTGGATCTTTATTGGTATACCATCTAAGTATGATCCACAGCATACAACGGCACGAAATATCGCTCCCCAGGACTGCGGTGCAGTATATATATATATATAAAGTGCAGACTGTACATAAGACAAGTGCAACACATAAGGGAGGGGGAGGAAAGGGGAATAATAGGTAATAAATAAAAATAATACAGAATATATGTGCACTAACACACATGGCCACTAGGGGTGCCGCACTATAACAGATGTTACTGTGGAAAAAAAATATAAAAAGAAATAATAAATGGAACAATATGACAGAGATGTAGGGAATAGTGCAGTGTGGGCAATGTCCACTGGATAAAATGGCCAGTGCTGATGGTAAGCCAGGTTTATAATGGGCTTTCTAAAGAGTTAAGAGATCCAACAGCTTTGAAGAAGATGTTCAGATGCTCCTGTACGGCTTGTGGAAGTTTTACTTTAAAAATACTCTGAGGGTAGAACAAAAAATGATTGGTTCAGAGAGATCAGCAATCACATTATAGAGGTCTGATTGGTTGGAGGAGACCAAGACATCTGATTGGCTGGTTTTGCCTCTTCTTGTTGCTTGGACCCACCTCCTCTACAATCTGATTGGTTATCTCTCTTGAACCAATCATTTTTCATTCTGCCCTCGGAACATTTTTTTCCGCAATGTAGGATAGAGGGGTCCTCGTAGTTTTGCAGGCACAGACGTTGCGATCCCAAACCTGACATAACGAGCTTCCCCAAACTCTGAAAATGGCTTGTCCATGAGAATCCTGTTGTGGTAAAGTTGGCTGCATTTTTGATATTCAAGCTTCCAGCTGGAATATCCTTGAACACGCAAGCCAGGCAGTTTTTAATCACAGACCTTTGATGTCCACAGGCAGAGATGCACATTGATCATTTTTGCATTTCAAGCCCTTTCGCTATGTGTGCTAAATCTTGTTAATATCTAAGAAAAGAGCCCATTTCTGCTGCGATGAGATATTGGCTCAGCAATTTAAGTTTATAGTGACTTTTACACACCCATTGGTTTTCCATATTATTTTACGGGCGAATATTAATGAGTATTTGACTGTTGGCATGTATGCTACACGTGCAATAGTTGCTGGTGAATGGACGCAGTACCAGTATTAATGAAGTTGTATAGAAATACATAATCTGAAAATCCCCATAGTCCATTGCTTAAACCACACTTTAATGAATGTGTCTGTGTCATTAAGTTTTACAGTTATTAGTCAATATACAAAGTCCATGTACAATAAAAAAAAAATGACTGATCGTAACATGTAATATTAAGATGGGAAGACAAGTCTTCCAAAGGCCTATGCAGGAACATAGTTAGGGATGAATGGACAGGATGGGTAAGTTTTTACTGGGGGGAGGGGGGGGCGATGGCAAAATATTCGTGATTTAAGCCTATAAATGCACATTTATTTGGGTGGGGGGGGGGGGGGGGGTTAGAGCTAAAGCCCCCCCTTAAACAGGCCTAATGACATTCCTGGGCCTACATGAATATTGCATAAATTGTAAAAGTACATGAAAAGCTGATTTGAGATTAATTCATTCCATGTTCTTTGCTTGTTTAAAATAAAAACATCATTTGCTTCACCAAAAAGTCTCTTTCAGTTGCTGTTTTAACATCAGCTTAACAGTTTTGCTAGTATTACTCTTCGTTAGTTAAATTACGCCCCCCCCACGCACGACGCATAGCCCATTCAGGCACCAGAACTGATTATAACAAGCCTTTAAATAGGCGTTATGTTGGTGTCCCATGGCAGAATCTGAAAATACCTCACCGTTTTTTCTGCAGACCTGAGTCCATGACTTTAACCACCTTAAACATGGTCAAAATCTGTTTTTTTTTTTCTTTATCAATAATATCCAGGCTAATTGTTTTATTATGTCGTATACTATAATGCATGGTATATCAAGTCATTCAGTTTAGTCAATTTGAGTTAATTTAAATGAATATAGAACCCAGGGTCCAACCAATCGGATGTCTTTGTCCTTCCTTCTCTACAATCTAATTGGTTAACCCTCAGAACCAATCATTTTAAATTCTGCCCTCAAAACATTTTTGCGTAAGTGAAACTCCCATGAGCTGCTGAATGCTGAGATGAAGTCTATGAATAGCATCCTTGCATAGGTGCTCCTCTTTTCCAGGTGAGACAAGGTCAGGTGGAGAGTGGTGGAGTCGCCAGTGGGAGGGTTTGGGCGGTACTGGAGGGAGTCACGTGATGCGGGAAGTCCAGTTTACGTCCAAATGATTCTGAGGTACCCACTGATCACAAGAGGCCTTCCAATGGAGGGAAAAGCCACGTTTAGCTAAGAGCTACTGTATGTTCTAAGTTAGTCTCCTAAGGGAGCTGCAGCTATGTGTGATCCCTTCATTTTCCCACATCTGGATGAATGTCAGTTTGATGCGTACAGCTGTGAATCGCAGCAGATGGAGGCAGTGAATCTGGTGGACTGACCCTGCCAGCGCATTCAGGCTGAATGCTTCTGCTGAGCAGGATCCTGCCGCGACTGGGAGAATCACCAGCTGAAGTACCGGCCGTCTACAATTCAGCCCGATGGCACATTGCAGGCGGCGTACTTTTAAACTGCGCCGGAGGAGTCGCTAAACTGCGCCGCGTCAAATCGCTCACTGTAGAGGGCGCTGTTCTGGCACCCGGGCCTCCCTGCACGGCCAGATCCGTCGTTTTTTTTTTTTTTCCTCGCCGTTTGCAATTTCCGTGGCTTATCTCAGAGCAGGGAGATGATCACTGGAGCCTGATACAGGTTATTCATGGAGGGTCGGGGCTGGGGCAGAGTCGAGATCCCACTGCTTTTAGGGTCCGTCCGACGGCTCTGCCTGCCTCAGCGATTTAATCCCATAAATGGCGCTAGGGAAGCGAGCGGGGCCCGCTAATGTAATTGGCTGAGGGGAGCAGGAGGGGGCCGTAATGAATCAGCCACCTCCCCCACCCCACCCCCAGTTTTGCTGATTCCCCGGTTGCTGATGGTGAGATACTGCCCCTCTCGCTCGGCCACAACTTCTGCTATTAATACGTCCAAGACGGTGATTATTGCCTCCTGCATCCATGTAGGACTGAACGGCTGAATAAATCCAACTGGAGCTGATGGCGTCCGGCCCAAGCCATAAGCAAGCTAAGCGGCCGCTTAAGGCCCAGCAGCCACCAGGGGGCGCCCCCGCTGATCAGCCTGTCAGAATGGGAAGGGAAGTGACAGATGACAACAAGGTTAATCAGATTTCGCTTAGGGCCCCGAAAGGGGGTGTGCCGACCCTGATGGCGTTACATGGGTGCGGCCCACTGACTGACCTGTGTTGCTCTGCGGAGGTTTAACGTGCGCTTGACATACTGCTGACCTGGGATCAGCGTCGCTCATGGAGACAAGAGTCTCCATGTCTCCAGTGTCTCAGAAGCCCCACACAGTGTTTTCCCCCATTTTCATAGTATAATATCAGAAGCATATACAGGGGCGGGGCCACAGGAGCCTAGGTAAAAGCCTATTGGCCCCAGGAATGCCTCCTCTCACGTCACTCACCGATTCAAAACATATCATTGGCTAATGTTAATGTTGGTTCCTCTGTATGGATTATGGCCCCTCTTATGTGTCTCATTTTAAAAGAAAATCCTAGAATCAGCCCTGTCCCTGTTGTAAATGTGTTCACTTAAAGGTACAACAGCATGATCACCGCTGACTCTCGTGGCCAAGACCATCTGTTAGGCCTTCTCTGCCTAAGTTTCATATTGCAACCATCATCATGTTAACATTAATCAGTCTTAGCTGGATGTCGAGTTGCCCACCAGGGGCCGGGTTAAGGCCTTCATCCCGGTCGCCAAGCAGCTCAGATCAGAGAATCTGGTTCCTTGGCCTCATTCCCACCCCTGAGCCCATACAGTGCTGCCTTCAGCCCCCCGATGAGGGAGAAGCTTCCCATCTGCTGACAGTCATGCCAGAATCACAGATCACATCCAAGACAAACACATAAACACATCTTCTGAGAGACACGCGGGCAAGCTACTCAGTGTTGCCCACTGGGCCGTGTCAAAAACTGGAAACTGGAATACTGGAATACTGGAAACACTTTATCATTGTACTCATATCTCTATTTTAGTACCCATAGTATAACTGTAAGCCTTAAGCTACCTGCCCTTTATATACTTCATATACTGCTACTCAGTACTTAGGATGTGTTTTTTTTTGTTGTGCCTGTGCACTTTACCATTTGTCCTGTCATGTCTTCTGTCTTGCCCGCGCATGGGACAGTGAGAAACGTAATTTCAATTGCTTTGCATGTCCAGTGCATGAGGAGGAATTGACAATAAAGCTGACTTTGACTTTGACTTTGAAATGATGCGGGGCGTTCCAACGAAGATTGACATTTAGCAGTTTACTGGCCACTTGTGATCTAAAGCATTCATATTACACCTTAAAATGATCATTCATGCGTTTGTTTGTTTATTAAATCATAATACAAAATACATATGAAATATGAATTTGGCCCGTTTCTGCCTGGCTGACTGGGTTCTGGGAGCTGGAGCAATGATGGTCTTTCAGTGCCTCATCATCGCTGGCTTGACCTAGCCGAGGCTGGGTATCATGGCGGGAACCGCAACCATGAGCGCTACCAGGACGGGCACCAAGACGGGCATCATCACAGGTATCATGACGGGAATCATGACAGGTACCATATCGGGCAGAATGACAGGTATCATACCGGGCAGAATGACAGGTATCATATCGGGCAGAATGACAGATACCATATCGGGCAGAATGACAGGTATCATATCGGGCAGAATGACTTCTATCATATCGGGCAGAATGACAGGTACCATATCGGGCAGAATGACAGGTATCATATCGGGCAGAATGACATCTATCATATCGGGCAGAATGACAGATACCATATCTGGCAGAATGACAGGTATCATATCGGGCAGAATGACATTTATCATATCGGGCAGAATGACAGATACCATATCTGGCAGAATGACAGGTATCATATCGGGCAGAATGACAGGTATCATATCGGGCAGAATGACAGGTATCATATCGGGCAGAATGACAGATACTGTATCGGGCAGGATGACGGATGACCCGTCTCAAATGTCAGTGATGTGATAAAGCACTGAACATCAAATAAACAGTCTAGTAAATTGCTTCCCGGCCTCAGATTCATTTATATTCAGCTATTTTCTGTGTAGTTCTTGTTCATTTGTTTGTTTTGCAGGGTCACTGCTTAAAAAAGAAACACCCATTCTTTCACACTTGTCACCCAGATCAATTAATCTAAGCACCAAGAAAGCCATCGATCCGGGTCCATTACAGACCAGCAGGATGCAGGTCATGCAGAAAGCAGCAAATATGTCATACGTAACATTAGAATAAACACTGATTCAGCTCACACACACACATGTGATTGTGAACTTGTGCTGCGGAAAGCGGTGCATATTTTGGTTAATTCTAAAAAAGGCCATAAGGTGGCAGTCACCATAAACGAGTGGGGCCACACATAGTATGGGTCTGCAAGCTATTCTCCACCCCCTTTCTTTGACCTCTAACCCCCGGCCTCTCAGCACTGCCCGTCTCCAGCCCCGCCCCGCCCCGGACCAGATGCCGGTGTCCTGAGTAGGCAGTTTCCTTAAAAGCTTTTCATTTCCTTTATGTTTTCCCTGCAATTACTCCTTGTAATTATTCGCATGGCTTAGCTTTGATTACTGGGCTCTTTTTTTTTCTTTCTTTTTTTTTAAATTCTTATTTCGCTCGATAAGTGTTTTTCCCGGCCTGGACGTGACTTTGGCTCAGGTCCCTCAGGACTGCCGAGCGAATCGGGGGGCATCGTTGGGAAGGTCCTGGGAGCCGGTGAATCGCGACAGGGGTGGACACGGAGACGCCCAATGGCGGTGCGCGGCTGGGGGGCGGCTAACCCGCACGATCCCGCTCTCCGGCGGGCTCGCGGTCCAGCCCCAGGAGCGGCACCCGTATTGATCTGCGAGTTTAGCGAAAGCACAAAGAATTCAGACGGGTGTCGTATGGGAATTTGCTGACGACTCAGTCAGCAATTACGCTCCCCTACCCCCCCCCTCACCCTCAAAACAAATATGGCTGACGGCTCAATAGCCCACTCACTCATTCACACAGGAGTTCATGCGTTGGTTATAAATATGGATGGCGCCTCAGTCGTCGGTAGGATTTTTCTCTAATCAAGGACCAAGATCTCTCTTTGGAGCCTCCCGCTGATGTCTTGGCAGGTGCCATTGTCAAAGTATGAACCAATGCTTGCGGTTTCACTGTCACTGCATCCTGGGAAGCGACCGCGGAGCTTGATTTAGATTAATTGCCGCTCTATCACTATCTGTTTACAATATTGCCCGTGCAGCGAATTTATGTCCAATCTGCTAACAGCTCGGGGAATTCCATCCAAAACAGGCTGTTTATTTATGTGGGTGTTGTTCATAGCTGCACTATCCGCACACCGCAAGAAATCAAACGACGCACTGGAGTTTCTGACCTCACCAGGAGATATTTCTGCTGCGATCTGGGCGTGGCGTCCGCGAAAAGAAGGATCCGTCAACGTTTATTGGCGTGTCGTCGCCCTTGTGATTCTGAAATCTGTAAAGTTTATTTTGTAGAGCAGTCCTTAATTAGCCGTGAGTTTGCCGTTAACCCTGTTGCTATGGAGACGGTGACGCAACGATGCTTTCTGAGAACTGCGGAGCGCCGCTAGTCATTGTTTACACCCCCAAAAACGCAGCATTACCGTGGGAACGCCGATGACCAGAGCTTGGAGGAGTTCGGCTGTAGGAAGGAGGTAACAATGAAGACGTCATCAGACCAGTTGAGGACCTGCCCTGATACCCACTATGGTGTTCAGAGTGAGATTAGACAGAGTCGAGGTGGGCCGGTGTCCTGCACACCGGGCGGACCTCCCCTAGTGCAGCTGGCGTCGATCACCAACATACGAGTGCGACAGGACTGACCAGAAGCAGCGAAATGAAAATGGGGCATTTCTGCCCTCAGTCAGCACTTTAGGTGACTGGGACTCGGACTGAATTATCGCCGCCCCGTCCTCCATGCGGCAGAACCCGTAGCGGGTTACTCGCGGGCGGCAGTACGGGCGGCCCATTGGCACGGGGAGACCCACGGTCTCAGGGGTGCCGTGCGCGGGCAGCTTAGCGACACTAAATCTCTTCACGCTGAAACACTGGTGAGTGGAGGCTGGCGTGATCTAAGCACGGAGGCCCCTAAAGAAGACGGATGGGCCCGACCCCGATGATTACTTTATCGTTAGCATTAATTAATCAGAAGCGAGGCCTCCGGTCCAGCGGGTCAGTTTAGATCAGAACCAGAGCGCATTTATTATGGCAGAGCAGATCCGGGGGGTTTGGGTAGTAAATATCTCATCGGACGACGCAGGTTTGTCAATCCAGAATGACTACGACCTGCTAACGCGGCGACCTCACTTAAAGGCACAGCGCGGAAGCATAAATCAACTCAAATCAAAGTGGGGCTTTATTGTCATACCAACCATATACAGTAACACGGCACGATGTTTCTCAGGACTGCGACGCTATATATATACGTAAAGTACAAAGATGGACAGAACAAGTGCGGGGAAAAAAAACGAGTACACCAACGCACAATTCAAATGTAAACTGTGTTGGAATGTTTAGAATTTAAACAATGGTGGGAGCAGCAGAGCTGCACATAAATAGTACGAATGAGTGAATAATACATTTCAGAGTAATAAATAATGATAAATAATGGGTATTAACAGCAGCGATAATAGTGCAAATGGCAATAGAGGCTGGATATGTGGGCAGTAGCGTCACTAGTATTGCATGAAGAGAGGATCCAGGCTAGACTGACTGAGCGGATATATGTTGGCAAATGTGATTCCTGCCAAAGGAGCGCAGCGTATATTTACAGGGTATAAATATTTAACAGCCTTAGAGAGCTGAGGCCAGGACCTAGAAATGGACAATCGGTGGTCATGTGATGGGGGATGGTGCTGATGAGGAGGCGGCCCTGGGGTCACATGACCCAGGAAGCTTTGGGTTAGGGGGGCAGAGGTCTGGAGAAAGGAGCCGAGGTTCTGAAGGAACGTGCCGGAAGCAGATGGAGACTCCGAGAAGCCGACGATGGCGTGCGCGGTGCTTAATTAGTGCCGGGCGATGTTAAACGTCGGGGCGGAGCTCGTTAGGACTGCGGGTCCTGCCTCAGGCCTCCTGTGGAGGTGTCACGGCTGCGACGGTCTGACATTTATGCTTTCGCTCCAAACTGCTCTGGAGAAACGCTATTATGTGCTATTCAAAAAACATTCTTCAAAATATACTGCAGAACAGCAAGAGTAGAATATAAGTCTCACCAGAAGTAATGGTCTAAGGATAGATAGATAGATAGATAGATAGATAGATAGATAGATAGATAGATAGATACACAGATAGATAGATAGATAGATAGATAGATAGATGATAGATAGATAGATAGATAGATAGATAGATAGATAGATAGATAG
>JAABNY020000064.1:3261681-3272332 GCA_015164015.2 Brevimyrus niger
GATAGATAGATAGATAGATAGATAGATAGATAGATAGATAGATAGATAGATAGATAGATAGATAGATAGATAGACTGGTCCTGTAGGCCAGCTGTTAGCAGACAATGACATGATGTCTGGCAGATACCTTCAGTTTGCTAAACTCACAATCAAGTCCATGTTGAAAATCCACAATCAAAGTCCGTTGGAGCCAAACACAATCTATATTAATCAGATAGAATGTGTCACGTTAGATCGCCGAACTCCCCCCGCCCCGGAGTTTGAGCAAAAGCAGAGGAGCTCTGCAGAGGTCTCCATTGTTTATCTGCTGGGTCTCACCTCGAATTCCTCAGGGGCTCGTTCTGGGCGCCTGGATACGCGGCCTCAGCCGTCATATGTAAACGCCAGGCGGAGCAGAGTCACGCAGATGTGCGCCGGCTCTCACGATCAATCCTGAGGCCTCATGTCTGACATTTCCATTCCCAGCTGGGGTCCCCCACTTTACTCTTGACCAAGGAATTACCCAGAATCCTCCGGGGTGCTAATTACTTCTGTGCTGTTTGGCTGTTTCACAGAAAAACCCGTGAACTCTCACTGTGTGATGGAGAGGTAACCACCTCCACTCCGAGAATGCCTCACATTACTCTGCACTCATCTCTGGGATGGCTGTGTGAGAGACACCTTCTTCCCTGCTGACCGCACCCATGTCATGGGGCAAAAGACCCTCCAAGGAACAAGGTTGGCTGCATGGTAACAGAATATGCTGTATGAGTTTTGGGGCCCTGAGAGAGTCGGTAAATTTGCCTCTTATATGAGAGCACTAGATGCTTCTGCTGCTGACACCAGGCTCTCAGTGGCGTGAATCTTAATCACCATCAACAGCCAGCGGCGCTCTTCGCTACCTTTCCAACCAGGCATTTGCGTGGTGCAACTAAGATTTGGAGGCCCCCTGTTGGCCAGAAACAGTCATTGCACTACAGGGGGCTTCAAAGTTTTTAGTGGGGCCCCAGAGACAACACACCCGCCCGTATGTACGTATGGCCTATATATGGTTGGAAGAGAGTCTCCTTGGCTTGATTATGGTGAAGCGTACGTCTGACGGTGTAGCCCAGTCTAAATAAGGCCTGGTAAGCTTGTGAACAGTGATTCTTCCACCTTCGGCTCACCGTTGCTCTTAGATGAGGACGAACTCTCACTGGTAAACACATTCTTGAAGCTTCAGAAAACTGGAAGACAACTGACACATCTTTCCAGCCCTGTAATAACTCTCATGTCTTCTGAACATGTATATGCTAATCAGGTAGAATAGAGTATGTTTATTGTCATGTTGTATACACTGTTCAACGAAACTAAGCAATGTCCCTGCCCAGGGCGTGAAATAGACAAATAGCAGAAATCATTCTCTGATGCTTTTTTTTTTTGAGCAATCACCCTGTTTTCTGCATAGCAAATGTTAGATCAATAATTAATATTAAGAGAGCATCACTCTTGTAAAAACGTATTAATGTAAAGTCCAACGTGGTGAACTGCCTTAAGTAATCAAGTAATGCTTATTGAACACTTTATCCGATGAAACTCCACGTGTTGTCCCCTTGCCTCGTGGCGGTGACTGAGGAATACAGCGGGTTACCGCGGCCGGAACTATCAATCCAGGCTGAAATCAATCCCGCCACTGGCTCCCCGGCGGACCATGCGGAGCGAGTCCCCAGCCAACGCCGCGGTTACGCCTGCTTCTTTGCACCCTCCTGCATATGCCCAACAGCTGATGCTGAGCCGGTCGGGTATTTGTATTAAGGATGAGATTGGTTGGGATTGTCTTGTCACCAAAAATGTAAAAAGTTGAAATTTGGAGTACGTATTTTTTTTTTTTGCAGAGAGGATAGGTCTGCGCGTTTTAATGTTGCTAATAATTAGACCAGTAAACCTGATAGTAAACCTGTATTCCACTCACGATTTCTCCGCATCATATGAGAATGTCCTTACGTAACATTAAACTTTCATGCAGCACACGTAGTGGGAGAGCGGAGTTTCTCCACAAAAGCGGCGTAAAACGGAATATGCGACCCGGGACCCCAGCCTGAGTGTACCGCAGAATACCGTGTATATACCGCAGAATCCCTACACACAGACACACCTCGGTCGGGACAGGAAACCCCACCCGAAGAAACATTAAAAAAACGTGGGAAAGTAAATACTACACTTAAATCAGATTACAGATCCCCGCGAACACTCTCATACTGCAACGTTAATGATGTATTTTAGCTCCTATGCCGTGCTTTTCACACGACTTGAACTGAAAGCGACTCTCGCCCTTTGCTACAGGCTTTGGGTGGTAACTTGCGAGGGAGCCTCGCCGATTGCCTTTCTCATTGGTTTAGTGGGAATGTGATGACATTGAGGAGTTGCGCCCCGAACTCTATAAAGCCGTTTGCTTGGCCAGATCGCGAAGTGTGGACTGCAAACCGGCGGTGGGCAACCAACGAGCTGTGAAATCCTCAGACCGTACCGTGTCGTGTTGTGCCGCACCCGTGCAAAACCCCCCTTTAAAAGCATGAGCGAGGTAAGCGTTTGATTTATACCTTAAAGGGCCGAGAACACCGTGCAATACTAGTTAAGTGCTAGTGGTGGTTCACCATAAACCGAGAAATGTTAGCGGTCCCCATGCGCTTCTGGTTCCTTTATGAATTTGAGTCTTGGGATTTTCAGTATGTATTCATTTTTAATCTGCCTTGGTGTAAGTTGGTGAATGTTAGTGGAGAAGTTTGTTTTTCGGTCTGGCTGTCGGGTGTAGTGACAGGTATCACTTTCTTGCGGATGCAGATGCATGACATACTGCAGCACTGCATGCGCTGCGCCGGAGCCCCTCGGCTCGCTGTCCCGTCCTCACATTCT
Source organism: Brevimyrus niger (assembly GCA_015164015.2). NCBI lineage: Eukaryota > Metazoa > Chordata > Actinopteri > Osteoglossiformes > Mormyridae > Brevimyrus > Brevimyrus niger. Next base: position 3,264,553 of record JAABNY020000064.1, read on the forward strand.
GCTAATCGGGCACAAACCCTCCATGTGTAAGGTGTCGCACCGTGGGACACCGTCCGCAGATGGAAGGGACGTTGGCGGATTTATGAAGAAAATTGTCCACTTTTTGAAAAACAGAATATGACTCAAAGCTTTAATACCCGGGTTTATTAAATTAATAATAACAACAACAACAACAATAATAATAATAATAATAATAACCCGCCTGGATTTGTCCAGTTTCATTCCATAGCGTAGCAGAATAATTAAAATGCCCGAGTTGTTACCTGGCGGCGGAAAACGGCCGTAGGGCAGCTCTCATATGGTGAACTTGCCGCTTGATCTCTGGGCTCAGATGATCCGACCCCGTTAATTTGAAATGACTCCAGTTAGATATTAATAGATATCATTCTGTGGAGAAAAAAAATCCTAGATTTTCTGGAGCAGTCCCACAACTTTATTAAATTAGGTTCAAAGACGGGTCAGGCGTACAACAATTCCCTCTGCTGTATTTATAATATTTATTAATATTTTACTTACTGAACGTTGTGGCAACTAGAAATATTTTGTGGGTTTTTTTTGGTCAGGATAGTTTGTTGTCATTGTGCAGTGGAAAGATCACTTTAAATGTACAAAACTGAGATTAGCGCACTGTGGGTAATAGGCTGTGTAATTTGCGAGATGGTTTATACTTTTAGAACATGGCTTCTACTAACTGAGGCAATGGGAAAACGCCATCTTTTAAAATCCGAAACGCTTTGGAGGATTAATGAGAAGCGGAATGTGAACCGCGGTCCCCGCAATCGTTCCCCTGTAAGTAAATACGCGCTTTGCGGTGATTTTCCCGGGATATCCTGCATGGGGGCCGGCTGGGTATGTCCCAACCACGTAAATTCACTATGAGAGGGGCTGCTCACGGATAGGTGCGGCACCATCTGGACAGTGTCCATCCACAACATACAACTGAAGAGAGGGGACATGGGGTATAACAATATTATTAAAAGGTACGTGGACAGTGACGCACCGGCACCGAAGCCCAGATTGATCCCTCGGCTGCACAAATCCTCATGTGGAGAAAATTTGCGCATTTGGGCCAGTGGGGATCAAGGACACACAGGGAAAAACGATTGTGAATACCGAAGCGTTTGGAAGAGTGAGAAAAATTAACAACAGGTCGTGGATTATTCAGCGGCTGCGGCTGACTCATGGAAAGTTCATGTCCCTCGCAGAAGGTGGAAAGTAAACTAAGCCGGATGTCGATGTAGGGAAAAGCCTGTGAGCCGAGCCGAGCAGCGGTTCGGATGCAGTACAATGAGTCTGCGCGCCGAACTGCCCCCGGCACAAGTATGGGGACGGTCCAAAGCACCCGGCCTGACGGGATCATTTTAAAATAGTAATTTAACAGTACGATATGGTGTTCGCGGAAGACATCCAGAAATCCATGATTGAAGTCAGCTTAAGGTAAACAGACAATCTTCCACGAGGTTAAACATGGTTGTGTGGGTGACCTATTAATTTTAACTGGGAAGGACTCTGCTTATGGACGTCAGAGTTGAACAAGCATTTGGACCAGCTTTCGACCGTTACTCCATCTGCCGCTCTTGGGATGAGGAGAGATGGGCTGATCTTTTACAGTCTGCTGCTCAGCTGTCATGCACTTGATCTGCTAATAAAATACTGATCATCCGTCTATCTCCAACAACTAGTTGACCTGAGTTATGTTGGTCCAGGTACAGTCTAAGGATGCTCAGGGCAGCGATTGTGGATTTAATGTGATTGTGTAACGGGAGGCAGGGCTGATTTTCTAGCTATTACACACTGATGCAGCACGCTGCTAATGCAGCCCCTATCCATTTGCATGTGTTCTTCAGGTGTTCTGGCCGCGATGCTTGTCGCCGTGGGCACGCGGCCGCAGCGAGTGGAGCGCGTGGCGGGTGGTGCCCGCCGTTGGCTCCGCTTAGCTTTCACGCGCCGCTGATGCTGGCGCCCGCCGCTGGCACGCCCCTCCCACCACATGTCACCGTGATGCTGTGGCGTCGTCATGACAACAGATGTCCTATCAGATGGAAATAACAGGTTGCTGAAAAAAAACCTTAACCAAGTGAAAAACGTTATTAATTGAGCCGATCTGTGTGCAATTTTCATATTAAAATGGAAACATAGGGTCCAAATTTAGAAGTCCTCGTTCTAGTTTTGTTTTTATATCAGGAACTTTTTTCAGTTTTCTGGGCTGTTCTTGATATGTGTAGAGACACAGAGCCCAGATGTGTGCAGATGTGAATCTTGTACAGATGTGCTGGGGACTTGAGTACAGTCTGCACATCTGCTTTATGTGAACATTAACCAAATATATACATATATCATTCAGGGCTGTACGGGAGGACACTTTACCGGGTCTCTTGCAGCATAATCAGGCTGCGGCTGGGCCAATCGCTTTGCAGGAGGCTGGGATTTGAAAGTGATGCAGACCTGGGGTAGCAGTGACTTGGTGAGGCAGAGACGCTGAGGAGGAGCAATCGGATTGGCTGTGAGGACTGTAGGCTTTGCGGATCAGGCCGGTGACCGATGACTCCTCTGTCGTCCACATATCAGCACAGGCTTCTGTGTCGTTACGAAGCTGTCAGTTGTGACAACAGGAATTACAGCAGGGGGTAAATTTAGGGCCCTTATGGGCACACAGTCCTTCGTGAGGTGGGGGTTATGGGCTAGAGTTTAGAAAGTGATTGTGGTCTTACAGGGAGTTGTGATCCGTGCTACAGGCATGGGCTACCGGTTCTGCTTGCATAACCAATTACTGTGAACCCCCCCCCCCCCCGAATTTTAAAGATTTTATCTTTTAAATATTTAAAGATAATATTTATAATTTTTATTGGTGCACAGAGTCAGACAGACATGGCCTAGTCTAATCCGGATATTCTGCCAGAACTGGACAACAACAATTCGAAAATACAAGGAAATTTACCTGGGTGAAACCTTAAGTATTATGTCAGCAGCACTCCCCAGAGGGACATGCCGAGGCTCATCCCTCAGAGAGTAGCAAGGTATTTTTTGTGAAAACAGACTCGTCATGTGACTGGGTGCATGTGACCTGAATCATGTGACTGGCGGACATGCAGGCACATGCTGTATTACTCTCTAGAGTCCTGGCAGATATGTGTTTCAATTTATTATTCACTATATGCCCTGTACAGCAGAGGCGGAGATGTCAGGTCCAGAGAGTACAATTCCGGACCAAGATTTTGTTTCAACCGACTGGTTGAGGACTCATCTGACTCTTTATACTCAACTGGTTGGTTGAAACAAAATCTTGGTCTGGATTTGTACTCCCTGGACCTGACATCTCCGCTTCTGCTGTACTGTTTGTGGTGCTCAGAGTCTATGTCAAATTCCAAAGATTCTCCAGATCATCTGAAGAAAGCTGCTCAAAGGATCAAAAGAGTGACACCCAGAATGCGGTGGTTATGTTTCACGCAGGGACACCAAAAAGCAGAAGAAAGTTAGGATGATTCCAAGGGCCTCTGCATGATAGGGGCCCTCAAAAATTTGGAACATAATTGGATCGGCCTGGGTAGGGGGCCCAATTTGATTTGATTTCATGGGGCCAAAAAATCTATAGCAAGAGCCCTGATTGGACACACCAACGTTAAGTCCCCTGGCTGCTGAACGGGGAGGGATGAGAGTGATTCTTTGCTGGTAACTCGTCTTCCGTGCGTCAGAGTTATCTGCTCGACTGGAGGAGGGGTATTCCGAAACACTAATCCGCATGATGTGTCCTGACGGTTTTCCAATTAAATGCCAAGTTAAATTTATTTAATTACGTTTCCTGGTAAAATCCGTGCCTGTGTTTATTAATTAGACCGCAGTTTGCTGCTGGGTGCTTTAGAAGCGACTTAGAGATGCTCTCAAAGGAACAACAGCCACTCCCGTGATTGGCTGTGAACAGATACCCTTCTGCCGCTGAATGGTGAGCCCAGTCATTGTTGGTGGATTAGATATGGATCTTGGCCCTGGACCACACAATACAATCAATTGTATAACACTATGATTTTTCACCCTGTAGATTTTAGGAATCCTGTAGTGATCTCACGTATTTGTTCCACAAGCATTTGGGGGCTGTAGAGGTTACAGCACGATATTTAATATGGTGCATATGCATATGTGTGTTTACAATTATTTGTCATTATTGTCTGAATATATCAATAAAGAATGAAGTGATGGCCGTGCCAAATTTGGAATTCAGAATTCCCCACCGTGATTGTGTATAAATGCCAGAGTGCAAACCCAGGATCCGTAGACAGACACTACACACGTACACCTCTATCCAAAGCCGCATTACAGTAGGTATGCAGTATATTACAGTATATTGGCTGACAGACTGATGGTTGTTCTTGCTGCCTGGTGAATCTTCTACTTCCTTTGCCAGCAATCTGAAGTGTTTCTCACTGCCTCCTGCAGTTGTTACCTTCTGGGGACCGTAATTCACTTTAATCCCCCCTGCTTCCCATCCCATAACAATGATAATAATGCTTCCATGGCGACGGACAGACACCGTTCGACATCTGAAAGCTCCGTTCCCTCATTGGACAGCCTCAGCGGTACCCTGGCGTTCTGTGAGGGGCCCCGCTAGAGTAATCGGGTCCCTGAAGGGGCCCCTGTCCCCTCACACCCCTAAAGGGGACAGTAGTGGTATCCAGCGGTGGATGCAGACCTGACACGTTGTCACACGGACTCCGGCCATTAACTGTCTAATGTGTCTGCAGCACAAAAGCACTTAATTCAAAGGGTTTTCTGGTTATTGCATGCCGCTGAGATGAAGTACAGTTCAGGAAGGAATGGCTCTGTTGATATTTTAGGGTGAAAATGTTACCATAACCTTTTAAAAGGTTTGATAAACACAACAGGTCCTGCCAGTAGTTCCCGCTGCTACAGAAGGCTGACATTTTTAAAGTCTCCAGGTTGTAACAAACATACTTTACACACCCACAGTTCATATATTCCTGTCATTGTGGGGACTCTCCATTAATTTCTATGGACATAAGCCTAATCCTGAATATGATGACCCTAAACCCCTAACCTTAACCATAAGTAAGCAAACCAAATACAAGACTTTTGGCGTTTTTAGTTTTTTGACTGCATTCACTGATCTTTGTGGGGACCACATAAATAGTCTCCAGAATGTCAAAGTAACAGGTTTTTATTACATTGTGGGGGTCCATTTGGTCCCCACAATGTAATATAAACCTAATACACTCACACAGCAATGAATTTCCCATCTCCCTCTCAAATCCCCTTACAATTTATAGCACTAACAGAGAAAGCTTATGAAACAAGAGCAGTCATTGGCTGCTTTAGAATTGTGATGTGATTGGTCAGCAGGTTCTAACAGCTCCAGACTGTTGCGTAGCCATTTAAAGGGCACTGAGGGTAGGGAAAATAACTGAAGATCAGGCTACTCGCTATCTGTGGTTAGAGTGTTACTGTACCAAGAAAGACTTCATGAATTTACTTTTTTAGCTGGAATGCAGGTTTTGCACTACCTTTTACTCTCTCAATTATTAATCCTCTTCAATTAATACTTATTACAGTAAGTGCTTAGGGTTTAGTCTCACTATTCACCACCTGCCATATTGCCCTTTGCCACGGAGATAGGAATAGGGCACGACAGAGGAAATTTAATGGGGCTGTTCCCAGCTGCACCGATAGGGGGCAGTAGATGGCGGCTAGCTATCTGATTATTTCAGGGAGCATTTCTGTTATTGGCTGGCTGTATGTGTCTGTTGTGCTGGGAAAAGACTCCTTCATAAAAGGAGGTGAAATAAAAGAAAACAATTACACGGGTGGAGGGTGAAGATGGACTTGCCAGTGTGTGTGATTAGGACAGCAGAAAGCGTGGTCGTGTCTGAAGGAGTCATCTGCCACAGGTTCATTTAATCGGTGGAACCCTGCTACTGTCAACCATCGTGAAGGCTGCAGAAGACCAGGGTCTCTGATACTGACATTTACACGCAGTCCTGCTGCCTCGGTAGCACCCAATTATCTGCATCTCCAAACTGGGCTGTTGATTTGTTCAGCGCTCTCATCCAATATGTATTTGCAGTTGCGAGAGAACTGTCCAGATATTAGAGAACTGTCAGGGCAGTGCTCTGTTCTTCCATATTAAACCATATGAAACGTGATCTTCAGACATAAAAGAAATGGAAAACATTTGTAGAATTCTAAATTCTGCTATATAACTCAACATTCTAGTATTCACATCGTAGCGCTTCGCATTGTAAAATGTTCCGTACTTGCAGTTCTGCATTCTTGAATTGCACATTCTTCATTCCGCGGAAGCATGGAGTAACTAATCGCGATTTTCTCACGTGTAGGATCTTAGGCTGGCGGTTTTTAGGCACGCCGTTCCCTGCCTTCCCATTTTAACATTGCGCATATATCGGCTCTGATAGTTCCAGGTTAAATCTCTCCATCCATCCACCAATTTCATTATGGTAAAGGTGATTATGACGTTAATTCTGAACGGGAGGGGAAATGAAATTGGCAGAATTAAAGTGATGGAGATAATCCTGTAAACAGATCCTAAAAACTGTCAGCTCTTCCCGGGGAGCAGCTGAGCAGTTTGATCCGACGTAAACGCAGAACCGTATGCCCTCGTGATCCGTTAAGCCAGGCGTGAAAACAAGATACTCCAGTTTCTCGTTTGAAGTAAAATTTTGACAAGCGGGTGCATTTTAGCGCCATGTGGCGGGAGCGCGGGCGCTAAAGCAGCTGTCAGCGCGTGACGGCAACGCGGGAGGCTGCGCGCTCGGACACGACGCAGCCAGATTCGCACACTGAGACGCCCCCCCTTTCCCCGCGGGCCTCAGGATGCTCGCCTAGTGAAAATAAGAATCGTGCATGCTGTCTTATTTTTTTAGATTAACACTGCAGTACAGTAAATCCAGCATCACTGCTGTGGTTAATATACAGTCAAACGGGATTAAAAGAGGTAAACGAAAACGTTCCTGGATGGTTCTAAAGGCTTTGAAATTGCTAATTTTAATTTGACAGGAGGATTTTTTATTAATGTTAATGCAGAATGACTTGCTATCTCATGAAGGGAGGATTAAACAGAGAAATGTATTAAACTGCTTCCTGTGGTTAGTGGTAGATTTGGTGCTGTACCAGAACGGGGCACGTGAAAGACTATGACGGTGATAAATGACCCACTTATTTCTCTGTTTAGTATTGCGGAATGTCACTATATCATTAGCGGTAAGTTTACCTGCTAGCCGAAGGTGGTTCAGCCCGGCAGAAAATGTCGAGCTACCCTTTGAAAGAAGAATAGCAGAGTCATGACTGCACATAGAAAATGACTCTGAGGTCTATGGCATTATGCATCAAAATATGCGATATGGGATGCATTTACATTTATTTATTTTGCACACACTTTTGTGCAAAGCAGCGTTGGTTAGCATGGGAGTGAGAGCTGAGCGCCACACTGGGAGACGTCGTGAGAAGCTAAGAGATCAAATGAGAGCACTGGGAGGGCCAGGCTAATGATTTACATGGCTTATTCGGAACGCATTTTAATCAGACTGTCAACACAGAATACCCCTCAGTAATGCATAATTAAAAGTGTCAGAGGTCATATATAACTCGGAGCACTAAAATGTAGCCCAGTGCTGCTGATGACCCTAACGTGATAATGTGACTCGTGGTTGGGGGGGGGGGGGGTGTCTACAGATCGGAAGGGGGTCGGGGAGGGGAAGAGTGGAGATCTCGGGGGTGGCCGTATAAATAAAAAACCTGCGCCGCAGGTGCTGTT
>JAABNY020000064.1:3341269-3351954 GCA_015164015.2 Brevimyrus niger
CCCCCCCCCTCCGCCCACCTCCTCCATCCGCCAGACTAGCCCAACCCTTCCTCATCAAAAATTAAAGTCTCGCCTGGGAAGGGGCGCTCTGGGTCCCAAGGCCACGCCCACCCCACAGCGAGACCCTGCCCAGGTCCAGCGGGAGGCATCTACAAATGTCCCATGCACCCTCAGGGAAGCCGGGGCGGGGGCAGCCTCCGGAATTCCAATCCCGCCATTTATGGAGACGCACGTTTGCTTCGACCGTACGGATCAATCTCGCATTTCCAACGAGCCCCGCTTGCCCCTGGGAGGGAGCATGAGCAGTTTTCTGGGCTCCGGGGTCCTGGAGCTGCTGTTTCCCTTAGTGGTTTCACACACGGTTTCAGCTACTATACATCTGCACTGCCCCTGCCCCCCCCCCATACACCCCCCCTCACACACACACACACACACAAACACACACACTGCAGCAACATCTGAGAATCCCACAAGCCCCTCCTAGCCTTCATGTAACCTTCCCAGCATGCCGAGCGAGCCTGGCTCGTCGTCCTCCGTCGGCAAGAGTGTCATTCACCCACATGCATGATGGGTAGATTTCCAGGCGTCATTATGTTTTTTATAACCAGCCGAGGCAGGGCATTCTTCACGGCGATCACAGGCCTGTCAGGTTGCCTAGATGAATCCCGCTTTCCCCGTCTTAAACCTCCCTGCCGTTGGAATGGACCTCCAGGCTTCAGAAGCACATTCTCCTTCCTCCCGCTTCTTTGCACAAGCCACCAAAACAGCTTATTCTCACTCATCATTACTAGAAAAAGCACAAACAGCACTAAGCATGAATCTCACACGAAGAGTTCCTACCTGTCCCCCCCACCCCCAGCTGTATCCCCGCCGTTTTCAGATTTAAAAGCCAGATTACCTGACAGACAGACAGACAGACAGGAACCAGAGGCAGATAAAGTGACAGGTTGTCTGACAGACAGACAGACTGAGAGACAGACAGACTGACTGATTGACAGAGACAAACAGACACAGACAGAAAGGCAGATGTGAGCCAGAGACTGATTGTCTGGCTGACAGACAGACTCAGAGACAGACAGACATAAATCCTCATACTCATGCACCTGCATCTGTCTCAGCATTTTTTCCACTTAAAAATTGCCAGCAGATATTCAGAAAACTGTCACCCAGCCCCCAGCTCCCTCTCTCCCCCCTCCACCCCCCTCTTCCTCTCTCGCCCCTCCAGCTCCCTCTCTCCCCTCTCGCTTTCTGTCCACGCTTGGTTAAACACCTTCGCCTGTGTGCGTATTTCCGGATGGAGCCGGCTGACACCGCTAACATCTTCGCGGCTATGCCATTAGCACCCGGTCCGGGCGCCGCTGAACGTGCCCCCTTCACTGCAGGGCCGCTCTAATCTGTAATTACGTTTTACGTTTGTTTAAAGTTGTCAGACAGCTCTGCGCTTTGCCGCTAATGAGCCAAACATCCCGAACATCTTTACACGCAGTATATAGACATTATAAAACTGCATGATACTAAATTCAGGGGTGAAGCACACGCGTGCGCGTAGCCAAATAAACAAGCCGGCATTCATACACGACGTGCACATGCATTCTGTCACTTTATGTCCTTGGGTTACACTTTGGCCAGACCGCAGTTTCAGACTCCCTCATATCACTCAATGAGTCTTAGCAACCTGCTATGACTGCGTGAGTCTTAACCTGCAATAATTCAATGAGTGATCAGTCGACAACAACACAGCAAACCGAAGCAATCTACTGCAACTCACTGAGTCTTCACAGTCTGCCACAATACAGTGAGTCCTGGTAATCTGTCACAATACAGTGAGTCCTGGCAATCTGCCACAATGCAGTGAGTCTTGGCAATGTGCCACAACAGTGAATCTTGGCAATCCGCCACAACGCAGCGAGTCTTGGTAATTCACCACAACTCAGTCTTTACACTCTACAGTTGCACTGCGAGTCCTAGCAAACTGCCACAGCGCAGTGAGTCTTCACAGTCCGTCATGACTCGGTGAGTCCTCGCCGGCTGACACGATGCGAGGGGCCTTTGCGACTTGCCGAGACGCAGCGAGTCTTGTTCAGCCGGGGCTCCAGGGGCAGAACCGTGCGGCGGAGGTGATTGGACGTGACGCTCCATCACGGCTCCACTTTCTCGCACGCCAGTGACAGGCCACTTGAAGCATGCGCCTGTATCCCACCGGCCAATCTCAGCTGCTACGTCCATCACCAAGCAGACCCCCCCCGCCCCCTAAGCCTGCCCAGTCCCCCTATCATACAGACTGTAGATTAATGAGCCAAGCTGTATATTTGCAGAGCTTATTAGAGTCCAATTGAGCTTGTATCAGATTTACCCCCCGGACTTCATGGCAAAACAACATTTTCCAGTCTATCTCCCCTGTGATTAACGCATTCTGTAATTACTTCTGCGCTGAAATCTCAGGCATCGCATACGCACACAGCCAGAAGTACGGTGGCCCTCGTTTTGCTGTCCCTGCACCTCCGATGCCCCCGTTCGTTACTCCATCCTTAGCTCTCAAGGTTTATGTTAAAAAAAAAAGCTAAGTTGGCATCAGTCTGGGAGGAATATATAAAATTGCGTGACAATTAAAGTCAGAGGCAGAACGGAGCAATAAATCATCCTGACTAATGACCCGTTTCAACCCCAAATATTCCTCCATGCTAATCAGTCATTTTTCTGTCCGAGGAACCAACATTAAAGAAATAAACGATCTCTTTGTGATGGATCCCACGGAAACACCGCAGTGACTGACAAATCCTGAATATTTAATGCGCCCGTATTCCTCATTCTGACGGCCAAATAGTCAAAATCATAGCGCTGAAGATGTTATTCATGCTTATTGTTTATTGATTACAAGATGAGTAAGGATGTTTGGCGCAAGGACAGTATTAACACAGTGAGGATATGAAAAACGTAACCAAAACTGGACTGTGTTATTGAGGAAATGGCAGGGTTTTATTCACAAGGTGAAGACGGAACACAAACGGGTCCTGAAACATAACATGACAGTGATTTTTTTTTAATTTAAGCAGGCCGATTAAATGTTTATCCAATTATCTACAAGTGACACTGCCAAATCCAGGTGGCATTTCCAGGTTCGATGGCCTTGTGCATCCTCATCCAGCATGGCTGTCTGCCGTTCCCCGGAGACCGATTAACGAGAGTGTGTTTAATTTAACTGCTAAACCGACAGCTTCCTGGCACTCGGGGGGAGGGGCTAAAGTCTCAGCCTCGTCCCCTAAGCCCCCGGAGGCCTGTCTTCGGACCACAGCACCAATAGGCCCCGTCCTCTGAGTCACACCCTGCACGTCTAGGCCGTGTTAAGTGTCAAAACGTCCATCCTTCCAAAGATCTCGGCTTCAGGGCAGAGCAGATCTGTGTTTTCGGAATTAGCTGAGGATGATCTCGTGGGCGTGGCTCTCGGAGGCTCCAATTGGAGGAAAGGACACGCAGGCTGGAGAACAGGCAGCTGTCATTTGCTGGGTGGTGCCCCATGCCTCTCTCCTGATTGGATGTGACGCAGCCTTGGTCGGCGAACATACCAATGGCCGTCCTTCACCGCCCCTCTGCGCCGCCCTGACCGCTAGCCCCCGTCGTTTTTTTCTCGCGGACACATTTCCCACGTCTTTCGCTGGTGCATTGCCCACCCCCACTCCGCCCTGCCCAACAACACCACCACAACCCCCCGGTTTAAACTTCCAATTTTTACAACATTTCCCACCTTCCTTGCAGGATGAGCTTCCGAATGACACCATTTCCTCTGGCTCTCGCTGCCCCCCCTGCCGTCCCCCTGCCCCCTTCTCAGTCCCACGCATGCCAGTTTCCCCTTTCCCCTGCACAGACCTCCATGCCATTTCACACCTATAATGGCACATGAATTTTCACCAAGGCCGGCTGGTTGGCAGAAAGAGGCTGATCGACTTTGTGTCATGCAAACAAAGGGAAATGTAAAGCGGCTTCCCACGCCGCGCCTGCAGCCGGCTGATAAGAGGCTTTCTGCACGCGCAGCTCCATCTTTACCAGGCAAACACGGCCGCAGTTTCACGGGGCGGCCAGTGTGTTACATTAAATAAAGAAATGAGACCCTTCTGTCTTAACAATTTAGCTGTTTAAAATATCATTTTACGTTTATTGGCCGACTTCTCTTTCGTAGATATATTCTGAGTAAAGTATGGATTTTAATATTTTGTTGTTTTTTTGCTATATATAAAAAGATTAAGTCATTTTTGTAAATCAAAATTTGGTGTAAAATTATTGTACATTTATTTGAATAGCAAAACAAGTCACCGAGTTATTTTATTCTATTTTCATTTGTGTTGACCGATAGAGCTTATAATTGGCACGTGATCGCCCAGCGCAAAGATTTAGAATCAACCCCGTAATACGTGTGATTTCGAGAGAAAAATTAATTTGCCCTCACGTTTTTGTTTTTACACAACTGAATAGTGACTATAATACACGTTTCCAGAGAAAATCCCTTCAAAATGTCTTTGAGCTCGTGAGTTCACAAAAATACAGATATAATTAAATTGTGCGTTAACAACCTTTGCTCAGAGATCCTATCGACGAAATTGAAAGGCATATAAATATAACAATTAAATGTAAGGTTTTAAACTGGCATATTTCAAACAAATTATTGTGTAAAATGGCGTATGGAAAAGGTATCACTTACATCTGTAATTATATTATCAAGTAGTAAACAGTGTAACCGCGTAGGCTGTTTTCTCATATGGAAATTTAAAAATAGTGAAAAGGTATTTTGATATATAAGATTAGCTAATGTGTTTTGCAATTGAATGAAAAGTATACACATTTGCTATTAATTGACCCCTCGGCTGTGCCGGCTTAGCTTAACTAGTTTGGCTGCGCGGCTCCTGCCTGCTACTCGGCATCAGTGACCGAGCGCCGTTACTCTCCATCATATAAAACGTCGTGTTCCGGGAAACCGCCGCAACTTTGGCATTTATTTGTCGCCTCGCCCGTTTTCCCTCTTCGGCGTGTCATGTTTAACGATCCGGGGAGCTTAACTTACCATTCAGGATGCACTGGAAAAAGGTGATCGCCAATATCCTCATTCCCCGCTCCGTTCAGTCCGCAAGCTACGCGTCTTATTTCTTCGGACTGCGCACTTTCTCCTTCGCTCTTCCTTATTCTTTCTTCGCTGTCGCCGGCGATGGAATAAACCGCTTTACATTTTCTCCCTAAGCATCCGTGCCTTGTTACTCTTGCCTTTGCGCTTCGGTCAGGGCGATGCGCTGCCGCTCACAGCCGCATTGGATTCTCTCCTGCCGGATTCAGATTCCAGGTGCGACGCTGAGTGGTCGGACATTCACTGAGATATGCACAGGTGGTACTGTCTTTGGAGAAAATAATAATAATAATAATAATAATAATAATAATAATAATAATAATAATAATAATAAAGACCTGTTTTAAATGATCAAAAAATAGTGAAAAAAATCTGTTGTGGTTTTAAAAAACAGTTGTTAACGGTCAGTTCTGTTTCATGAAAAAAGGGAAAAGTAAAAAAAAAAAATTGTCCTGTCCGGATAATGTGGAATAGCAGCTAAAATTGTTGTGCCCCTGATTTAGATCCTTATGGCCACCTCTCTCCTTCCAGAAAGCAACAAGCAGACGCATCTTCGCCCGCTGGTCCCTGCGCTAGCGCTCTCCTCCCCTCACAGCATCACGAAAGGACCTCTTCTTCTCTGCGGCTGCCTTTTCTCTTGCGCTGCCTTAAAGGTGCAGGGGCGTCACGCCCGTGGAGAGGCGCGAGACGCCGGGGAAAAGGGGGGCAGCGCGGATAGCCGGCGTCCTGGCCGGGCACGAGTGGCTCGCCCTGAAGTGAAATAGCAATCAGCACCGACGTCCCCTCCACCCCCCCAATTATCAGCTGCATAGACAGCTGTCACGTGGTTACCTAGATAGAGGCGCATGTACCGGTTTTGAAAGGTAAGTTGTGCGCCGAAAAATCTGCGTAATTAAACAAAAAAGGAAGGACCACTTAGGAATTCCCTGAGTTCAGGAGATTTCCCTGTGTGCGTGTCGTGGCCCATCAAAGTTATGGCCCGTGGTCATTAATTGACCTTGATAAAATTCAGCATGAAGGGTATCTAAATGGATATGCTGTCCGCCTTCCCTTCGTCTGCCAGTTTGACCGAGAGGGAAACTGACAGTGACGACGAGCGGGGATGGACGAGCACGTGCCGTTTATAGTGTACGTGCGAGGTGTTCGGGGCTGTCATGAGAAACGTTCTGTAATCAAGAATATGAATGTCAGACGTTTATTACCTAAAACCGCGAGCCGTGCGGATTTTACTGGGTAGCCCTTGCCTCGATTCAAAACCGCCGGATTACTTGTACATGCTTACGTGTTTTCCACGGACAGCTATATGGAAAAGGGGGATAATAACGTTTCGTGTTAAAAAAAAAACAGTAATTTAAAAATGCGTGCAATTCTTTTACGCCAAGGAAGAAAATAATAACCTTAGGCGTCAGTATTAAGTATTTAATCAAAATGATATGTCAACATTATAAACGACAACAGCACTGTAAACTCAGTACGTTTATAAGTGAATTTTTATCACTATTCGCATATATAATGTAGGCCAAAAATATCTAATTAGTATATCTTTTTAAAACATATTGAGGATATATACTGTTTATAAATTACAACGGTAAACGGAAAACATACACGTATAGGTAAAATGACTAAATAAAACCGTCATTAAATATATTATAATTAATATTTATAATGTAATAAGAATTTATTTGTTCGAGTTAATTGGAATGAAAAGACCAAACTTTGGGACAGTATTGTGGGTTTGCAAGAGTCCGGGATGCGTAATGATTGTTCCACTAAAATGTTTCAAAAGTGTGTGAGCGCAAATGCACTGTAATTAAATCATTTAATGTGTCGCGTGCTGTTCTGTATAATTTTTGCTTCTTTCTGTTTATTACACAAGCGCATATAAACCAATCATATGCTTTTAATAAGAGGGGTATATGTGCTGTTCATTTTTTCGTCAGTTCTTCACAATCCCGTCCAGTTCTTAATAATCCCAATAAAACATGGTGGGAATGGCTGATACTGACGGGGTCCGCTGCGGTCCGGCTAAAATTCGCCTTTGTTCTGCCTCCCATGGACTGCGCCCCCCCCCCCCCAATCCCCCACCCCCATGAAGCTTTGTCTACATGCGACCTGCCGGTGCCCCTCAATATAGGACCTGTCACCGCCTGCGGCCGATCTTCCGGAAATAAATAAGATTAGATAGATAGATAGATAGATAGATAGATAGATAGATAGATAGATAGATAGATAGATAGATAGATAGATAGATAGACAGATAGACAGATAGATAGATAGATAGATAGATAGATAGATAGATACGATTATTTTCCTCACAAAATAATCAAACGATAATCAAAATAGCAGAATCCCATTAATGAACAGTCATATTCGAAGAATACGAAATTCACTGGAAATGTCTGCCCTGTTCTAATCACAGAAGAGCCCTTTTAGTCAGGCGCTCTGTATAGGGCTGAGTGGTTTTATTCGAGTATTATATGTGTAATGCAATAGTCGATAGCCTAAGTCTATAATACTTAGAAACATTTCCATAGTTTTCAACAAATTTCTGGTTTTCATTGCAGAAATAACGGAATAATATTATTGCATGTAATAATTAACGTAGATACATTTCATAGCTTTTCTACTTTAAATTAAAGACCATGTATCTGTAATATTCATAAATATAACATTAACGAACGCATGTAGGATATTATTTGTCACAGGAATATAAAGTGCACGACAAATTATTAGTAAGTAACAAAAGGAAAATCATCATTTGGCACAGCAGTACTGTTTGATTTCGGTGCAGAATGGGATTTTTTTCGTTAGTTTTTTTCTCATTTTGATACCGCCCAAGAAAGACCGTGATACTCGAAACGGGCGGGGGCGGCGGGCGGCCGTTATTGCGATGAGCGCACATAACCCAAAACCGCACCGTAAAAAAGAACAAAAGTCTGCCTGGTGGATGTCTATGGGGATGCGGTGCCGACGTCCACGCCCAGTTTACGCGGGGATGATGGACACAGATCTGGCCGAAAGAGGACCACCGAGAGGCCGCGCGAGCTTTGTTCTCCAAGCTGGTACTTTTCGCGAAAACCGAGTGGGATCTCAGTGCACTATTTTTTTTCTGAATTATTTAGCTATTTTCTATTTCAAAATAAACACACATCACTTATAGAAAAATGAATATTTTAATTTTCAACTGATGTACTAGGTCTTTAACAAAAAAAAACTTTCAAAAACGGAATATAGGCCTGTAACAAATAATATAATAGGTTATATCACACAATCCCACGCATAGCCCCGGGGATCGTAAAACCCTTAAAATTTAATTCGTTGTGACAAACATCCTTAAACATAACGATGATGCAAAATGTAAAGATATTACTTTAATTACTGTCGTTTAAACGCATATATATATAAAAATCTGCGCACGTTTTAAATTTGACCTGCTCCGATAAGGCATCTTTGATTTTTTACAGTCGCCTCTGCATCGGGACAAATATTCCTTAAAAAACTTTAGTCCATTGACGTTGCCTGAAAAAAAACTCCCCAAAGCAGAAATTGAGGAACACCTCAAAACTGAACAGAATAAAGAGATTCATAATTATATATTGTAAGTTCGCTCCCATCCAATGGTTTTTAAATAGAAGAAAATTTACACCCAAACCTTCCACCTACTATACAGACTTTATGCCCTCACCTCATTTCATAGGGTAACTAAGTGCCCATCTACCATTACTTTTAAATCTATTCGTGTTTAATTAATCCGTATCTGTGTTCACCTAGATGACAACCTACTGTTAGCCGCCTCTGGTGACACGCCCTCCTTTAAATGCAGGCGTGCCAGTGTGCATTTATTGTTAAATCGAACATGAATATTTTTTCATTATTTCCTTAACCGCAGAGCGTTTCGCCACTTTATGTTGCCGATACAGAATCGTGAAACGTTCAGTAGTTAACGTCGTTCATTTTTCTATTGAAATGCGCCCTATTTCTATGTCAGGTGGCCGATTACATTTATTGAGGAGACACAGTCACGTGGGAGTAATGTTAATAAATGAAATAATAACGCAATTAAAATCGAAATACCCCAGAAGGGGGTGTGCTCGGAAAGTTGCCCGGACTGTCTGTCATCACCAGGGGCTATGAGAGCCTCCTGTGCCCTTACCTTTTACCCAGAAGCCCACACGGTCCAGACAGACGCTGAAGCTGAAAGCTGAGCCACAAAGCTATTCCAACTTCATAGGTGTCAAGTTACTTGCTGTTCTACTGTCCCAGTTTGTTGACCGCCCCCAACATCTACCCCCAGGGGGCGCTGAAATCCTTATACCTACGACATTTGTTCTGCTTCAGCGGAGACGGCAGACTTTGAAGTTGAAAATTGGACCCAAACATGCAGATTTGTGCACTTTACAGCTTCAGGTGTTTAAATGCTTGCGATTGAATTTTAAAATCAGTGCAACTTTCTGCGGTTTTAGTCCAAAAAGCAATGAGACTTCAATGGACAGTAAATACAGGTAATCGTATGAGTGAATAAACTTCTGGTTGGACTGATGCGACCGTGAATAAGAGCCAGGGGCGTTGCCAAAGATTTTGCCCCCCCCCAGTTCACACCAATCCAGTTATTTTTCAAATATGCCTGCTTCTACGAGCATCGGATTGGTGGAGGACGCATGACTGGCAAGCACCAGGGACACGCCCACCCAAAACACCGCTGCGTGGGCTCGTGAAGTGGGTTGTGCATAAGTGGAAGAGAGAGGCAACTGCAGTCTGAGCAGAACTGAGGCGGCGGGAGAACAGAGCATGTTTATACATCATCAAGTAACGTGTGTTTTTTATATATATTTTTTACAACATTTATGTGAACGTGTAAACTGAGTATCGTGTTCAGACGATGCATGGGCAGCCTGCTATTCCCTGAGTCCTCCAGTAGAGGCCACTCTCGTTTCCACCCCAGTACCGGTCTCCGTCGTTACGGCGACATTGCGAGTTACGCGTGCCGCGCTTCACAGTGACCTTGTGGGTTTTGTGATGCTTTTGTGGTTGCCATTGACTACAGGCTGTCCGCATGCCAGCGTTTGTTCAACAGATTCAATGAATCCCATTAACTTTTCATTCACTCTTCCAGCTTCATTATGTATACCTGAATGGAGTTTAATTAAGCTTCGACAAAATAAAACTCACATGCACTGCAACATTTCCCTGTAACTAACTGCACAGGAAGCCCTCTTAAAAGGTCCACCGGTGTCTTAAAGGGGATGTCCCTGTAACTAACTGCACCGGAAGTCTTCTTAAAGGTCTGCTGGTGTCTTAAAGGGGATGTCCCTGTAACCATTATCCTATGTTCCATTTAAACTCTGAAGTTGGAATTTTCAAATTCCTAGTCAAACTAGTTTGAACTGGAACACCCCCTTTAGTTGGAATTCCATCCTGGAAAATCTGCAACCCATCCATCCATCCATCCATTTTCCAAACCGCTTATCCTACTGGGTCACGGGGGGTCCGGAGCCCATCCCGGAAGCAACAGGCACGAGGCAGGGAACAACCCTGGACAGGGGGCCAGCCCATCGCAGGGCACACTCACACACCA
>JAABNY020000064.1:3352777-3363212 GCA_015164015.2 Brevimyrus niger
CATGTAACCCAGGCGGAGACTCGAACCCGGGTCCCAGAGGTGTAAGGCAACAGTGCTAACCACTGCACCACCATGCCACCCATCTGCAACCTCAACCTCAGAATTAAAGATGGCTGCACTCTTTATCGACAGAAGTTAAATTATGTTTACTAGTATTACGTCTTATTTGTGGCTCATTCAATTTGTCGTAGACACAGTACTGTCCAACTGCTATTTGTGGACACATTGCTATGGCGTTTTTATGCACAAAGTAGCATATAATGTGTTATTATTAACTAGTATTGCTAGAATGGCAAACAATGAACTGGGCTGGAATTGGGGCCTGTTTCAGAAGGCAGGATTTCTGGATAATTTGCCAGATTTAAGGTAGCGTCTGGGTTAAATGTAAGTGAACAAAGATTAAGGGCCATTTAAACTGGGGCAGATTAAATCCAACAAGTTGTCCAGCGGAGCAAGAAATCCTGGTGTTTGAAACAGATCCCAGATATTGCTAAATGGCTTTCTGACTTGCTTTACTGGAACATGGTTAACTCAGGTGTGAGGTCAGCTCCAACCCCAGAGTAAATGGTGTCTTAAAGGTGACGTCCCTGTAACTAACTGCAGAGGAAGGGCTCTTAACGGGTCTGATGGTGTCTTAAAGGGGATGTCTGCACATCCTGTTAGCTCCGGACTACAGCCCTCTGTGTGCAGGGTATACTGTGGGATACGCACCAGGTGGAGCACTGCACTCTCCCAGGGCTTCCAGCTGGAACGCTCTTGAGGTGGGGGAGTTATTAACATTTGGCATAGCTGGTGATTCTAATAAACATGATATTTGCTGCATTATGTGGGATGTATCTGTGCCTCACAAGATGCTGGCTGACCCCATTCGTAGAACGGCCATGTAGGTCATTTCAAGGTTTTATGCAAAAACTCAAACCCTATCAGGCATTGGATCACAGAATACCAGTCTATATACCTAAAGTTGTGTTCACATAATCTCAACCACAGATAACACGTTGCCTGTGGTCATGCCCAGGAACTGCATCAGAGTATCATGATGAATTAATACATGGTGGAACGCCACCCGGATCACCCCGCCAGATGTGTGCCACTGTCCACCACATCCGAGCCCCCCATCAATCTGGCCGTGTCAATCGCCTGTGTCGCCATGACAACATTCAGCACACTACAGGTGGAGCAGAGTAGGTGCAGCTGGTACCTTCCAGGACAACAGCCCCACCCCCTATGCAGTATCAAGGGATAAAAAGCTTAATTGTCATTTGGGTCATTTGCACAAGCAATATGAAAAAAAAGCAAATAATAGAATAGTGAACAATAATAAAAATACTGTGTACAAATATGATGATGAGATTTAAAGTGGTAGTGATTAATAATAATAAAAAATCATATATTTATAATAATTTTTTATATTGAATAATTTTAATATGTAATATTTTTTACACAGTGTTTATGTTTCCTTTCTTGTCTGTTATTGCAACTGTCATCTGTCTTGTATCACGCTGCCGTCTGTCCTGTATCACACTGCCGTCTGTCCTGTATCACGCTGCCGTCTGTCCTGTATCACACTGCCGTCTGTCCTGTATCACACTGCCGTCTGTCCTGTATCACACTGCTGTCTGTCCTGTATCACACTGCCATATCATACTGCCGTCTGTCCTGTATCACACTGCCGTATCACACTGCCATCTGTCCTGTATCACACTGCCGTATCACACTGCCGTCTGTCCTGTATCACACTGCCATCTATCCTGTATCACACTGCCGTATCACACTGCCATCTGTCCTGTATCACACTGCCGTATCACACTGCCATCTGTCCTGTATCACACTGCCATCTGTCCTGTATCACACTGCCGTCTGTCCTGTATCACACTGCCGTCTGTCCTGTATCACACTGCCGTATCACACTGCCGTCTGTCCTGTATCACACTGCCGCCTGTCCTGTATCACACTGCCGTATCACACTGCCGTCTGTCCTGTATCACACTGCCGTCTGTCCTGTATCACACTGCCATCTGTCCTGTATCACTATTAGATCTGGGTGTTTTGTCGATACTATTGTTCCATCTCTGGCCACTTGTACGTAGCGTCTCACGCTCGTATGAAGAGCTGTGCATGAAGAAGCAAGAGGTACCGGGGGCAGCAGGAGTTGAAACGGGCAATCAAAGACCTGAAGGTCCAGTGAGGTCCGAGTGCTGGACAGGATCCCAGGTGCATCCGGGCCGGGGAACTGGAGCGGAGGAACTGGACTTCAGCCATTTACGACGATTAACACCTTTTCAGATCAGTATTCTCTCCGTTCAAGCTGGAACTCCACAGAGACCTGGTCTCCAGATGGCGGGGGCCCTGTATGTTCCCCGTAGTGCTGACAGCACCCTCGCCCCACACACCATGTACGAGGGGGGGGGGTGGTGGGGGGGGTCCAGTTCCGCTCAGGTTTGTCCCCAGCGAGGCCTTGTAACAGCCCCACCTGCTGTTCCGTGTGTCACCTGTCAGCGGTGGCCCCTTGAATCTGGGGGCTGGGGGAGGGGGGGTTAGTGCCAAACGAGCCACCGTGTGACTCACCTTTCCTCTCCAAAGTCACAACTACTTGGAGTTAAGGAAAAGGGGTGGGGCCCATTTTTCAATACCCCCCCCCCCCCCCACAGACACACACACACACATAAGCACTGCACCCTCCCAGGGCTTCCAGCCGGAACGCTCCCAGGGTGGGGGAGTTATTAACATTTGGCATGGCTGGTGATTCTAATCAACATGATATTTGCTGCATTATGTGGGATGTATCGGTGCCTCATAAGTATTTTTCACACATAAGTGTAAAAATGTCAATTAGACGTTTTCCACCCTCTCCTTCAAAATATGACTCTTCTCAGAAGATGAGATTGTGCCACAAACCTCCACGCAAGGCTGTGCTGCCGGCGGGTTCAGAGGAGAGACCTTCGGACCAAAATCGCGTCTCTGCCTCCAATAAACAGACAAGAAGGACGATCGCTGTGCCCGTTCCTGGAAACTCCGCCCACCGCCTCCGCCAGGTATCCGCAGACCCCAGGCTGCGAGGCACCACGGGATTCTCTCTTCCTTTCATTCATCTTCTCCCCGTGACCTCTTTACATACAGCTGGGGATATATGACCGATTCCCTGGTGCTTAGCGGGACCTTATCAAGCAAGTCAGGGAAAAGCAGGAGGCAGGAAGGGGAGTATGAAGCAAACTGTATCGAATTGTTACGCTAAGGAGGCCGGACGCCCACCGCCATACCCACAATGCAGCAAACGACCCAAACCGCATCTGTAAAGAAACAATTGTAAAGAGCAGGAGAGAGATTGCATTTGCCAAGCTGCTTTTAGCCACTTTCGCCGAGTGCATAATATAGTCTGGTGAGAGTAGCGCCCTCACCTGGTTATCTGTGATATTACAACCATGCAAATATGGATCAGTGGCATACAGGAGAATTCCTATCATTACTGTACTGTTACTATGTACAATAAATTGATGACCTCAAAGTCCAAGCAGACTTTCTTTGAATATGTAACGGAGAGGGGTGGACATTACGAATAAACCTTTGTCTTTTTACGGTTTTCACGTTACCTTTCTTGTCTTTTACTGTAACTGCCGTCTGTCCTGTATCACACTGCCCTCTTTCCTGTATCACACTACTGTATCACACTGTCCTCTTTCCTGTATCACACTACTGTATCACACTGCTGTTTGTCCTGTATCACACTACTGTATCACACTGCTGTTTGTCCTGTATCACACTACTGTATCACACTGCCCTCTTTCCTGTATCACACTACTGTATCACACTGCTGTTTGTCCTGGATCACACTACTGTATCACACTACTGTATCACACTGCCCTCTTTCCTATATCACACTACTATATCACACTGCTGTTTGTCCTGGATCACACTGCTATATCGCATTGCTGTCTGTCCTATTCTCTTATTTTACTGTGTTCCTCAGAGCACGTGAGACAATAAAATCTTACAACTTGCAGCTCTTTCCAAGGAGAAGGTGTCGCGCCCCCAATGAAGATGCTGGATCTCGGTACGGTCGAAGGGTGAGCTGGGAAATTCACTGATGTCCTGACAGCCGGAACACAGAACACAAACACATCCCACCCTTTTCTAACACGGTGGCCAGCCAAGCCCTTTCCAGGGCCCTAAACAAAATGTGATTAACCTAGTCACCATTTCTCCTCTTCTGGAGGCTGATCAGATGGGGGTGCCCCCTGGTGGCCACTATGTTCCGAGCAGCTGCTTAGTGCACTTTGGCAGCCCCGACCTGGAAACCCCGATGCATCATCTCAAACTAATCATACTAACCTTTTCACAGGACCAGCAGCTGGTTCTATGGTACCCGACTGCCAGCGAGACCCACAAAAATCGGCCTCGCGGTCCCACAACTCCCCAGAAAGCCGGCCTCTAAACCATACGGTGCGCAACTCCGCACTCTCAGAACTGCCTGGTAACAAGCTGCCCGACCTGATTGGCTGCAGCATCTGAGCACCTTTAATCTCAGCCCGGGGCCAAAACACACACGGTCTGCAAGTAACACACAGGCAGGCTGCAGAAGCTGGATGCTTTGGGACTCGCAAATGGATGAGTACATGCTGCCCGGACTACAGCCCTGTGATTGGGGGCACGTCTTTATCACCTATAAGAATATTACTTTACAAATCTGTCACATTTATGCATCCTTTTTATTATATATTTTTTACAATAAAAACCTTTTATCAAATATATAATTTTAGAATAGAAGGACAGAGCATCCACAATGTGCAATGTGTAAATATAAAATTCCGTAGTTATGTGTTCTTGCACTGCTGACAGTCGGCTGTTGTACCGTAAGACTGCACCGTGCTTCACAAACACACACATTCGGGATCTGCAGTACCGCTGAAGGCCGGCAGGCGGCATAGTGGAAAACTGACCTAAACAATAAATACTAATGTAATTATTCGAATGGATCCAAGTGTTTAATTCTCATGCGTTCATTAGGTATTTAAACATGACTACGGAAAGATATATGGAGCATAACTGAATTAACGACCTAAGACCTATGTCTTAAAGTTGTCGTGTGTGTGTGTGTGTGTGTGTCTGTCTGTCTGTGTTTTAAGGAATTTATCCGTGGGAGCAATGAAGTATATCTATCTACTGGGTTTTTGAATACAATACATATCCATGACCTCGGTTCAATGGTTTTAAAAACAGAACAGTATAAAAAGATCCATATTGTTATTTCACGGAATAGCAGTTAGTACCAAGCATAATACGTAGTGAACATCCTCTGATCATAAACCGTATAATACAGTCACGGAAGGAGACTCACTCTTCCTCGATCTGACAGTACTCTTTACACCATTACCACCCTCGCGTGTTTCATATTTGTTGCACAGCATTATGCATAAGCTCCCATTATGTAACCACAAATAGACACTTACGTATCCATTTCTAGCACTTGAAAATACAAAAAAACCACACAAACAAGCAAGCCCCGGCTTCGGCCATAAAACACACCGTCATGGTTTCTTTTACGGCCAGTACCCGTCAGTACACAGCGAGGTTTGCACGCGAAGCAAAATTAGGGCCTGGGTAGACCAGTGCCGCCCAGATGGACAGCTGGTCCGTCCAATCAAAAGAATTGTATTGTGTGTCGTACATAATGAGATATTTAAAAATTACCTATTGGACAGGCAACATAATACAGGTAAGATAATTAAAAATATTCCTGTTTGTCGAACAAACATCGCAGGCTAATTCACAGCATTTTTAAATTTAGTCCGACATGCGAATATATAAGCTTTGCTCGCCAGTTAAAAGAAATCCTACGATAATATTTTTATACCAGTATCAGAGCCTCTTTTCCAATAGTGTGTTCGACAGTTCAGGCGACCGATTCCTTTCCACTGCGCTTTCCACTTTCCCAGTCTGTCTCAAATCAAGTCATCATACATTACAATCTAATGTATAATTGAACCAATTATTGAAGTTAATTTTGAGAGGAAAATAAATTGTTGAGAACTATCTGAGTCATGCAGTTATTTTATTACAGGTTGGAGATTTTGTAAATGAATAAAATAATTTAAATGCATGTAGAAGGGGGGTAATAACTATTCAGTGTGAAATCTCACCGTACAAAATAGTGCCCCACCTTATACCAAAGAAGTCTATCCATTTAAAATTTTCTGGCTAAGCCACTGATGCACACGCGACGCTCCGCCATCGAGGCGCCGTACAGAGAATAGGCTCTTACGAGCAGCCGTTTTCCACACCACTCCCTCATTACACCGCTCATTAACCCGCGGAGCAAGCGCCGGTGCAGCCGAAGGGCTTGAGTCCGCTAATTGGCAGCTGCGCTTATAGTCTCAGAGCGGCAATTAGCGTCAAGAGATCAGGGACTGTTAGATAGCGCCGAAAACAGAGTCAGATCGCCCGGACCACTAATTCTGATGGTACTGATACTTGCTAGCTCTTTTCGTGATTTGTATGACATTCTTTTATCAATAGGGCGTTACCGACTTCAAATTATGTGTTTAATAATTCAGTTACGTGCTTGAGCAGGCGGCCATTGATACCACTTATTAATTAGGCATATGTGCCCCTTATTAAGCAGCACGTGGCATTATCAGTTGTGCCATAGTACTGTACTATACTATACTCAGTGGTGGACAGAGTACCTGAAAACCATACTCCAGTAGAAATAGGCAGGTATACGGAAACGACCAGGATAAACGTTGTAATCACCTATCAAATTACCACCGGAGTAAAAGCCTTAAAGCAGCGTATCTCAATCCATGGGTCATAACCCAAATTTGAAATGGTCTCGAGGCAGAGTTGGAAATGTAAGCATTTTAAACCCAGCAAGCTTCTATGTTGATCCACGATCACATTTCCCAGCCCCAATCCTAGAATTGACCTAAACAAACGGGTCTTGAGTCTGCAAATGCTTAGCGCAAAACTAGTGAACTTTTAACCAATCCGAGAAGCCGAACCACGGATGCTTAATTTTAAAAACACTGGCACATCCAATCAGATTTGTGTGAGAATTGATTTGTGAGCAGTGGTGGCTTGATGGTTAGGGAAGCTCACTTGTAATTGAAAGATTGCAGGTTCAAATCCCCCACCAGCAAATCACCACTGAGGTACCCTGAGCAAGGTACCATCCCCAAGCACTGATCCCCAGGCGCTGAACTAGCTGCCCCCTGCTATGTCACGGAAGTCAGTATGGGTTAAATGCGGAGGACACATTTCATTGTTGCGCACCGTGTGCTTTGCTGTGGTGTGTTAACAATGACCACTAATCTCTGAATTCTAAGTAAGTAAGTATTGAGTATAGCATTAATATAAACCTATACTTGATATATTGTCGCGACTGAGCTGGCATGATAAAGTACGAGAACCGCTCTTTTAAAGCATCTCACATGAACAGCACATAAGCAGGCCTATCAAAAGTATTTAGTTTATTAAATCCAGGCCTAAATTAAATGGCGGTAAATGTTAGTCAGGTACATCAGCCATCTGTGTCGGTTTCCAGAGAATGGATGAATGAAATTGCATTATTTTAATACTTATAAATTATTAATTGCACTGTATCTATCCAATGTACAAAAGGTACAATAAGTGATCTCCCTGGAGTTGAGGCACACACTGGAGTTGAGGCACACACTGGCACATTATGGGCACACTGTACAGGAGGGGTCCAGTGCTTGTCTGCAGTCCCTATAAATTTCCTGCATTCCTGCCTTTCCTGTCGAACTAGCTGCTACAGGAGGGACACCTGCAGCCATCGCTTGTCGTATGCATATCGTACGTAGTTTGCAATTAAACGGCAGGGTTGTATACATAATATGTGTGGGGGGGGTAATACTAATAATACTCCTATGGCAATGTTAAGACAGCAACTGCAAGACACTCATTGGTGAAGCTAATAACAAAGTGACATGTCAGAATGGGTCTGCTGTTCTTATGAGAAATCTAACAGCAGGAAATCTTACAGCAGGCCCATATTAATCCGTTGCAAACTTAAAATGAGCTACATCAAAGGCATTGGAGTAGTTTGCAAACCCTGTGGACTATTTACAAGGTGATAACACTCCTAATTAACCGGTTTGCCTCTCGCCAGCAGAGATAGGATGCCAAAGCCCGGACCCTGAACACCATCCTCACCCACCTGGAAGGGAGGCCCGCGTATGTCAGACGGCCGTTTGCAGGTCACAGCTCAGCATTCGACACCATAGTTCCCTCCGAGTTCGACAGGAAGCTCTGAGCTCTCGGCCTGGACGGGTCTCCGTGCAGCGGGATCCTGGGCTTCCTGTCAGATCGGCGCCAGGGGGGTCAGATTGGGCGATACCACCTCCTCCACCCTGACCCTCAACTCGGGAGACCCCCAGGTGTGTGTACTGACTCCTCTCCTGTACTCCCTGTGCACCCATGACTGCGTGGCCACAATATCACTGTGACTGAGCACAGGCACTCCATGGGGAATGAGCGCGGTGGAAATTAGGTTTCCCTGCGGCATCAGGCATAAGAAATACATTCGTGTACATTCGTGAATAGCCGAAGCGCTCGCCTTCACGTGATTTTCCTTGTCATTTTTCCAGGATAGAGAGACGGAGTGACGCTGGCTCTAGTTTGCGTATTCTTCTGTACTTAGGCAGCTTAGTGGCACACAAGTGATCTCCACTTAGCACCTGCTACAGGTGACACCTGGCGCTGCGTATGAATGATCCCGCCTGCCTCTAATTTTATCTTAGCAGAAACGTCGCTAACAGCCCGTGGTGCTATCGCCAGTCCACCTGCCCCAGAGGAATTTTTGCCTTCCGTATCGTCAGTGGCTCCCTGCGTTTGCTTTGATGACGACTTGTCGGTATTTACTGGTTTCGTACCTTTAAATATATGCAATAAATTCAAAGACGGAATGTTCGGGTCCAAAAGGTAAAAATCCAGACCAAGGTTTTGTTCTAACCACCTGGTTGAGCATAAACAGTCACAATCACAGAGTACTCAGCTGGCTGGTTGAAACAAAACCTTGGTTTGGATTTGTATTTTCTGCACATGAACGTTCCACTTCTGTCCAAATTAGAATTTGCTTCAACTTGCCTTGCTTGGTAATTACAGTTATCATTTTTTAAACTGTCGGTTTTATCGGTTGTTTCATTGGGCCATTTAATGGCTGATTCGTTTTCATAATTTGTGGAATAGCCAATTAAGAAAACGTGTTACCTTTCGAGTTGTTTCCTTTATGTTATTCATATAAGGAATCCCATTCGAAACTTCCCTGAATTGGGCGTATTGTTTCTGTAATCTTTAATGCATATTAATGGACCGATTTATAGTTTTAGTCAGGCTTATTAAGGATCTCCGTTCCTTTGAGCTGCTGCGCATCGATCACTATCGTCCAGGATAATCGGTGCAGCCAAGTCTAACTATATAGGTAAGGACTGAACATCGCAACGGTAAGATGCTTTCTGATCTCATCGGCTAGGTATTTTTGATTTTTCTAAAAGAAATTATGTGTCTTGTTTATGAAAAAGGGAAAAATTATAAAACAACTTGAGGTAAAAATGTATAAAACATTTTGAGATTAAATAAAAAAAAGAGGTTTAATGTTGAATTGTGCGGATAGCTTCTCCTAGCATACGCGAGCCTGTCGTTGCTGAATCTGAGGCAGGTGTATGAAGTCGTAATGAAATACTATTCACCTTCTACAAATATGTCACTGGCGGGTTTCTGCCGTTTAACTTTCTTACCGACTTTTTTTATTTCTGTAAACTGTATTTCGACTATAGTGTCAAAACTTTTGATTTCGCTGTCAAAGCGTCATATTTTTTCTTGTTCCTATTCTGTAGCTCTAACAGGCTACTCATCCACTAGTACCAATATGACATGGGAATAGTCATATATTTTTAATAGCCAAACATTCATTTCAATAAGTATATAATAATATACTTTCCTTATTAAAATGTAACCCTGTCCCTTCTACAGCATCATCAGGAAGGCGTTTGTAGTCCGCAGCTTTGCCATGTATGCATAAATTCAGCCTTGCGGTGTTGAATATAGAGAGTGAAAAAAGTGAGATGTGTCTGAATGAAACTGATCTTGATTGAACCTCGACTGCATTATACAACTATACAACTGAATACATTTTAAAACAAAAATTATATTTTAAAGAGACTTCCATTTTTTAAATGGTATATGGCCTTTAGGGGATGTAAATGTGTTGCAATTCAGGACTTGGAACACCAGAGGGACACGGATCAGACTTGGCTGTGAACTTGTTTTGGCGGGCTATATTATAGTGTTGGTAAATTTCCAACTCAGCAGAGGTGATTTAGCAAGGTCAGAGGCACCTGTGCTAACTGAGTTTTTTTTTCTTTTTTCTGTTCTTTGGGGGGGGGGGCATAATATGCAAAATTTGCCGAGTTGGGAA
>JAABNY020000064.1:3366766-3378008 GCA_015164015.2 Brevimyrus niger
ATCAAAACCAGCTAATACAACGACCCAAAAATCATGTTTTCCCCATAATGGGTGGAGACCTGAACCCCCCACCCCCAATGCTCCAGCCAAAGTTACAGCAAATAATCACATCCTGTGTAAAAACGACATCTTAACACCAACTCTGGATCTTTTAAATAAAAGTATCCAACATCCTGCTGCTATATTGTCCCCCTTATAAAGTTTACATCCATGTACACACAGATTTCATAGTCAAATGCAATTCAGTATACATTTGCAATCATACATTTTTTTTATTACAAAACAACTCTGCTTAAAGTTAACCTATATGAGCATCCAAGTGTATTTTAATCTAGATCATGTGAGAATTGCACAGTTAAGAATATCAAACTGATTATTGTGCATGTAAAAATGACCATTTTTGTTCTAAAAAATTATAAAATTCTACAATTGACGTTTTCCTGATATACGGTTAAAGTCACAAATTCACACGTGCCTATTTAAATAAGCAAATATCTTCGTAAACTGTTATATATGTTGCATTACAGATACACTCATGCCTGTTGGGGGGGGTTGCATCGCATTGCTTGAACTAGCACCCCCTGCTGTCCACCTGGGTGCTTACAGGTAAAGGCGGCTCTTGGCTTGGCAGAGGCATTGCCGGAGTCCCAGAAAGCGTCATGTAGGACTGAACTGGGAAACAGGCTGAAGATCGTTCAGAAACTCAGAAGACGTGTCTTCCCCAGCCCGTTTGCCTCACTCAGCACCACGGTCGCACTAATTATTCTGCAACAGACGCGGAAAGAGCATTTGGTCCCAACATCTCCACAAACAAGCTCCTGCACTGTGTTTCTCCACCTAGTCCGCAGGGACCCACAGTCCACATTTTTGCTCCCTTTGGGTCTGGTTGCTGTTCAGCCAAATAGCTATTTCAATATTAGTTTAAATACTAGAACTCGTGGCCATAAATGGAAATTAGTGAAAGAACATCCATCCATTCATTATCCAATCATCCTATCCTACTGGGTCATGGGGGGCCAATACAAGGAAACAACGGGTGCGAGGCAGGGAACAACCCAGGACAGGGGGCCAGCCTATCACAGGGCAAACTCACACACCAGTCACTCACACATGCAAACCTATGGGCAATTTAGCAACTCCAATCAGCCTCAGCATGTCTTTGGACTGTGGGGGGAAACCGGAGTACCCGGAGGAAACCCCACGACAGCACAGGGAGAACATGCAAACTCCACACACATGTAACCCAGGTGGAAACTCGAACCCAGGTCCCAGAGGTGTGAGGCAACAGTGCTAACCACTGCACCACCCCCAGTGAGAGAACATTTTAAAACAAATTTGAGGAAGCACTTCTTTACCCAGTGTGTAGTTCGAGTATGGAATAGCCTTCCTGCTAGTGTAGTGGAAGCTAAAAGGCTGGGTTACTTTAAATCAGAGCTAGATAATATTTTAACAACTCTGAGCTATTAGTTAAGTTCTCCCCAAACGAGCTTGATGGGCCCGAATGGCCTCCTCTAGTTCGTAAATTTCTTATGTTCTTTCAGCTCCCAACAAACCAGTACCTGATATTTGATGTTCCTGATTGGCTGGGAGCCGAGGGGGAGCAACAACTTGGACTGTCTGAGGATCTTAAGTGAGAAACACTGGTCTAACTGTTCTACATCTTATCAGGCTTACAAAACATAGTATTGATTCAACAAAAGTTCGGCCAGCCGTGTAAAATAATACATATTTGAAGCTGTAGAAGTATGTAAACAATTGCATAATAAAAAGGTATGATGGGAGCGTTTCCCAATCCGGTCCTCAGGGACCCACAGCCAGTCCACGTTTTTTTCTCCCTCTCCGCTCATGGCAGGCAGCTGAAAGGGAGAAAAAACGTGGCCTATCTGGCAGAAAGCTGGGAGGGAGCAAAAATATGGACCGGACCGTCCCCAGGACCGGACTGTGAAACACTGTGTGAATGACCTTTAATGCTTCTCGAGCCTAAGTTCGTGGACACTTGGTGAAAGCAGAGGTCCCTCGTACCCGCATCTGCTCGTAGATCCAGCTGAGGAAGAAGGTCACGTTGCCGTAGACGCCGGGCTTGTTCCTGAGGGCACAGCCTATGCCCCAACTGGTGTCTCCCACCAGCCACCACAGGGAGGCATATTCGGTCACCAGGGGACCTCCGCTGTCACCCTGAGGGACACACATGGTGACATGGGCTCTCTCCGGTAATGAGCTCCAGACAGGGGAAATCTTACCCTCAGCCAGCTTCTGAATGGCTGCTAACGCCTTTTCAATAGGAGTGCCGGTGAGGTTTCTCTGCATTGCTTTTTATTTACCACAGTATTTCACAAACCAGCCCTCAGGGACCCCCCACCTGATCCACATGAATGCCCCCTCCCAGCACTCAGGAGGGAGCAAACACAGATTGTCTGGGAGGTCTCCGCGGACTGGTTTTAGAAACACTAACTCTTATCTAAAGGGACATACTTCATATTTTTTAGAGAACGCAGGGCCAGACAGTGCCTAGAGCAACTGGGAGATAGGGATCTTAGTCAGGAACTGCACAATGAAATCACTCGATGACGGGACTCGAACCAACAACATGCCGATCACAGGTATAGCATCCCAACCCGCCGAGCCTTAAGCTACCCTGCACAGTGGCAACTGCTCCATTTTTCCTTCATCCCCGTTAAGGTCTCTCCCTCAACACTGCTGCACTCGCCTACACTTACTTATCCAATTACTCTGACCCTGGAATTGGAATTGGAACTGGCGACCTTCCGATGACAAGCACACCTCCCAACACTCTGAACGTCACTCGGCATTACCTGGCACGCGTCCACGCCACCCTCCAGCATGCCGGCGCAGATCATGGACTTGGTTATCGCCCCAGAGTACACCGCCGGGCCGTTGCAGGTTTCTCTGTCGATTATGGACACCTGAGCCTCCATCAGAACTTTGGACGAGTGTCCTGGAAGTGCGACACCAAGAGGAACCTGAGGCTTTCATGTCTGACTGCCTGATCGAGAAACTAGTGACTCAACTAAAACAATAAGTACTGAATGAAAACATTTTTGCAAACGCAAGAACTGTAATAATAATAAAATCCACTTGTACTAATTGGAGCATTGTTCTTGAATTATTGTTTCTTTTGGATCCCAACAGTCAAAGTCTCACCTTGGCTTTCGATACTCCCCCACCCTGAAATCCAGCAGGACCGCGGTGCTGTGAAGCTGAGCCCCACATTGGGCAAACACACGGGCCTTATGACGTCTACAACAGAGAAGCATCAGCTTACAGGATGTGCTAAAACCACCCCAGAACATCTCCAAAGCACAGAACCATGTCTCCATCCCATGACTAATACTTCAAAACTTGGCCACAGGATGCGAACAGGGCCCCTACCAGACATGGGGAACGGCTCTTTCAGCTTCATGAGGGCAATGTCATTTTCGTCCGTCATACTGTTGTAGTTCTGGGAGATTATCAGCGCCACCTTCTGGCCGTTATACGTCATGTCATCCTGGTTCAGGTAGCCGGCATATACGGTCCAGTCCAATGGGTCGCTGTATCTGAAATTGGGTCTCAGACATTAGGAAGGAGTGGGGGGGGGGGGTTAGCACTTAGCCCCTACCAAGACTTACCCATCGATACAATGTGCTGCCGTGACAAGCCAAAGTGGCGTGATGATTGAACCGCCACACGTATGCTGAGATTCCAGGTGCAGGCTGACCTGCCAAGGCCACGCCCCCCTCCGGGCCACCTGACCCCCAACGATGCGGGAAATTCCAGGGTCTCTGCGTGAGCCACAGTCTGGGGAACAGAGGCACAGAATCAGTACTGACAGGATAGTGCATTGACCGGAGCAAAGTGTTAAAACTGCCCGAAAGCAGATTCAGAGTCATTCAACTTTCTTCCCTGCCCAGAAATGATATTCAAATATTTTTTCACCCCACAAAAATAGGATCAAGAAAAACAAAAAAAAAAATCCACTAAACTAGGTACTAAAATAAAGCTTGAGAAAGAGATTCACAATGAAATTCCGTAATCATGCTGAGGAAATGAAAAGTTAGGTGTGATTCCCCTGCAGCCATAACTCCAAAACTATTAAATATAATCACTTGAGATTTGTGTCTTCATTTGACATCAGAATGAAACATTCTGAACAATTAAATCTAACCTGGGCTCATTTTTACCTTTTACCTGCTAGGACATACTACACCCCCCCCTCCCAAAACCCTCACACAGAGAGGCCTCAGTGTCTCGGTGCCACAGAACCAGACAGACCGGATGCAGGATGGTGTACTTTGACCGCTGCATGTGACTAGTCCCTCTGACTCACCTTCCAGGCTTCCTCAGATTTAACGAATAGCTTACCGATGCATCGCAGAGCGACGACAGCATCAGCTGGGCAGGAGGCACTGAGGGTGGGGGGCCCACAGGTCACATGATGGAGCGGACAGAGATGCGAGAGGCAACATTTATTCATAAAACATTGCAGGGTCGCCGACTTTGGTCAGCCGGTCAGAGTGAGATTTTCAGTCCGACTCAAGTCTGCATGGGGATTTACATGAATGTAAGAGTTTTATCACGTTGTAAATAGTCTGTAGGGTTTGCAAACTGCCCCAACCGCCTTCAATGTAGCTAATTTCAGGTTTATAATGCAGTAGTTTAGATTAGCCGTAAAACGCATGAATGTTCCAGAAGCACATCGAAAGGGCGTCCGTGAAAGGAACGGAGGCACCACCAAAGCAGATGGAGCACTTGGGTGGCATGTAAATGATTTAGCGAGTTAAAAATCTGTCAGGCGGGACCTGAGTCAGTGTATCAGATTTCACGGCACAGAGAACGAGACGTTTACTCTGGGAATGAGAGGCGTGCAGAAAGCGGTGCCCCGAACGCGTCTCCATTTCGGGAAATCATTATCGCGCTCCGAAACCAGCCGTGAAATCCCGGCCCGGCCGAGACGATCATTAACCGGGTTCAGTAACGGGCTTTGTCAGACCGTCACCCTGACGTTTCCCTCCCAGTCAAGACAGTCTGAGAATGACCGGGCGGACGCCTTGGATTTCAGCAGACGTGATGGCAAACAAACCCTTGTGTGTGGCAATCCTGCCGTGCTCTGTGTGTGTCTGCATGCCTTTCCATGCCGACGTGCAGCCAGTGTAAATACTCATTTCTGCTTTTCACACTTCACCCGAACAATGCTAGATGGACAGTCACCCATTCATATATCTGGATTTTTTTAAACTAATGCAGCTCTCTAAGCAGTTTGTTCTAGGGTCAAACAGCAATCCCCCCCTCCCCGACCATACAGGTAGTCTGGCAAAGCTGAGGTGTTTTTGGTAAAAAAAAAAAAAAATACATTTTGTTGCATCAGAGAACCCTGTTTACTGCCTTAACAGACAGTGGGTCTGTTGAGTGTCATGGAGAAACCAGAATTTTTCGGGAACTGGACCCAGTGAGGGATGAGCTGCTTTATCGAGGTAGGAACAATCAGCCTGCCTTTCTAACCGGGAGAACGGGCAGATAAGCCGGACAGACGGAGCACCTGTCCACGAGGTCCTTCAGAGCAGGCTCTCCAGGTTGAGCTCCGGGCTTCAGCGTCACGTAGCCGCCAGAGTCTCCGCTCTTCTGAACCGTCTGAGCAGAGCCGACGTAAGTGTCTCTGAAAAACACAGAAGGTCAACCAGTCCACCACGGCACCACGCCACCAAGAACAGGGGGGTACAGATGAAGAGTAGGAGAGGAGAGGGAACCCACGAAGAACTAGGGACCATATGAGGGCCAATCCTATGGACGACGTGAGAGGTTCTCATATAAGACCTCACAGCACATACATTGAGTATATAAAATTCTTAACTTCATTCATACTATGCTCCCAAATAAGAAATAATAACGCACCTGCTGATTAAGATATATTAGCATTAGTACAGTATAAAGTACGACTTACTCCGATGGGGCGCAAATACTCATTTACTACTGAAGTACAAATCATGAACAAATACAGTCGCTTCTCGAGATAAAAGATCGCTCACGATTCGTTGCTGAAGAACAAACATGAGATCAGTATTCCACTCGTGTTACTCATGACTGGTTCCTTCGATGGTTCCTTTATGAATGTTTACAGAATTAACAGATATATATAGTAGCAAACATAGAAACTGCTTGGGATAGAAGATATTTTACAAGAAAAGTCTTGTAATTCGTCAATGGTGAATGAACACGAGATCTGTATTAAACTAAGTTTTAGCTGTGATTAATACTAGTATCAGCAGTATGTACTGCAGTATAATACTACGTTATTTGCATCCTGTTAAGTAAAGTGTTACCATTAGTAATAACAGGGTTAGGGTACCACATGGGTTTGACCACCCCAGTCCAAATGAGCGCTGACTAGGAGCCCCGCCCTCGAGAGTCCACGACTCACTCTTTGTAGCCGATCTGTCGACACGCGCTCTTCCCGTGGGTGTCTGTCCAGCCGTCAGCACACACCGACCTCCAGGACTTGCTTTTGGGGGAGAACATCTGAAGGATGAAATCCTGGCCGTAGAGGCGGACTAGAAGAGAGAGGCGGCGGCATCGTAACGCGTGTAAAGAGTCTCGGGCTGCGACCAGGCCGCTCAGACGCCCATGAGCCGCTCCGCGTCCCGTTAGGGCCTGAAGGAACAGACCCCACCCCATCCTGACCGCTGCAACGCCACCAAGGGTGAACACCACTCCCACAACCACTCCCTATAAAACAATGTTAGCGGTCCATGTCTGGGGACCGTACTGCTCAGCGGGCTAAGACTCAGTGCCTCGGATCGGAAGGTCGCTGGTTCCAAAGGCCACGGTTTCGCAGTTGGACCTCAAGACCCACAAACCCCAGCTGCTCCAAGGTCTGAATTTGCTTTGAATAAAATCATATTCTGAATAAGTGAATGTGTGGAAGCTGTGCTGCGAAAGGCACTATAAAACTGGAACTGAACGGACGACCAATTAAACCAGTCTGTGAAAGCCCAGCAGGGGAGTTCAACTGGTCCAAACAGCTCAGGTGTTGCCTGCAGTCCTGTAGCATGCTGGAATAGACTACACCTGTCCTCACCCCCAGTGCCCCCATGCCCCCCCCCCTCCACCACTGCTCTGTGACCTGCCATGGTGACAGAATCTTCCAGACATGAAAAAAAGAAAAACAGGTTCTCTCTGGAGATCCAGGGAGTGAACACTCACAGCAGCCGGCTTCAGCGCAGTGCCGGGACGCCTCCGGACAGCCCCCTGGGCCAGTGCAGCCTTCGACACTGTAAAACACTGCGATGGAAAACAGAGGTTTGTGTTGCAGCTGAACGACCTTCAGAAAGGTGTGACAGCTTGTCCCGAACTGACAGAATCACAGAATTCAGAATCTCAAATCCTCAGAGGAGGACTGGGACAAGTGCTTGCATGTCAGTGGCAAAAGGCTACACGACGGCAGAGCTAAAATTGAACACCGTGTTCTACAGAGTGACCAGCAGGGGGCAGAGTGGTTAAAGAGCTGTAGCCCAGAGGTTGCACTGTCAAAGATCTGACACCTAGAAGGACAGCGTGTTACATTCCTGGTACATCTGCCTTATAATAGCAATGTGTTCTCACACAGTCCGGTACAGAACCTTCAGAAAATCATGAACTTACAGAAAAACCACAGGAGAATGCCGACTAAAACCAGCAGTAAGCAGGCGAAGACGAGGAGAGTGATCCAGCTGCAGGACGGCCTCCTGACTGATGAAAGGAAACAGGTATACTGAGAAGTCAATGCACCCAGGCAGAAGGGGTCCAATAGAAAAACGTCAGTACTTTTGTAGGAATACAAGACAGGAAGATGACCCCAAAGCAGAGAATTAAGATGAATATTGCTCTGTATATTGTTTCAATTCAAATGACAAACTTTTCAAGAGAACTCGCACAGCGCAGGAGGACAGGAGTAGAGTTAAGATGTGATTCTATCATTACCAGGATGGACAGGGCTGGCCGGTGGGTACCAAGGTGCGGAGGTGTTCCGGGTGTTGATATTTTGTGGGACATAGACGGGCAGTCCGGTCCGGACAGCCGGGCTATGTGAAGACGGCCCCGATCCTTCCTGAAAGCCATAGTTTATGTAATAGGGATTCCCCTTCTGCGAAACACAGGGAGACGTCCGTGATTTTCTTGCGCGTTTTTAATTAGTCCTCTCACTAATTCAGCTTCTCAACCTGATACCAACACTTTGGGTGGAAACTATTGTGTAATCGCCTATTTATTAATTCATTTAATCAGTGTTCCATAACCGCTTATTCAGAACAGAGTCGCAACAAGCCAGGGAAATGTTTTACGTTTTGCACGTTAATCCATAATCTGCAGAAATTAAAAAGGAATGCTTTACGCTTTCATTACGTCAGCATTTAAACACACGTGATGTGTCCAGAATATTTTTCCAATGCCCTGTTGTGTGTGCGTGTGTAATTATATATGAAATTATACATACATATAAATTTAGCAGGAATAAGCCTATCTATAGAAATGGAGGGAAAAAAACCAACGACTGACATTCAAATCAGCTGCGATGTTACAGGTATGTATAGGCCTATAAGATTCTATATACACTTATGATCAGATTTAATAAATACATTCAAATATTATGCTCACGGTAACCGTCAAATAAGCGTGATTATAATTAAACCTGAATAACTGTCGACTTCACTATTATTTACGAAATAGGCCTAAACGTAAAAAATTATAGAAAGGTGGAAATCATTAAAAATATAGTGTTTACCGTATTTGTCGTCATAATTCGAAGTTCTCCTTCGTGTGAAATACTTCCTTAAAATGAGAAAAATAAACGTTTCTATAAATTCATTAATTTAAAAGTCGGACCGATGCAGCCGATTCAGATCAAACGATAAGCGAGGTTCGATCGCTTCCCCCGCTAGTCCGGCTGTGATTAACTCCACGGAGAATACAAACTTTCCCGCGGTGTCAAAGTTTTCAGTTTCCCTCTATACAGAAATCAGTCGCGTTTATTAAACTGCAAACCAACGAAACCATGAGTTAATCAACGTCCAGCGAACTCTAAATGTGCATGGCTGCTGTTATTTACGTGTGTCTCCTACCTGGCTGCTTCCCTCCTGAAATGTGCGTGTTTCCTCCTTCGCGGTAATAACCGGTCGTCGTGACCTGAGCGCTATATGGCTGCACGGGACCAAACCTGCTCTGCAGACCCACTCACCGGTTTACACGCGGACCGCACTGTGAGAATAAAACATTGGAAATGCTCTATTCCCACAAAATGCAAGAGGAACATAACGATGAAAAGCAGAATATAGCATAAAAAGATCGGCTACACCGTAGTGTCACTTATATTACACTACCGTGTGAGTCACCGCTGTATCAGGTAGCATCTTTAGGTTTGGTGCTGTTTATTGAAAATACACTCATCGGTGACTGCTTCCTGTGAAGTTTGAGTTTGTACCGTATACAAATCAGACCGCATTGATTCAGGCGGTTCAGGTTTTTCAGCAGTACTTTACTCTATGGAGGAAACAAAATTAAATGTACGTTTGCCGGTTAATCGTTAACTAAACAGTACAAAGTAAGTGTTAATCACTCTTACAGCATAGTTTAAAACTGCTATAAATCGTATCACGGTATGTCTACGTTTTTCATAATTTAACGTTGGCTAAGTGAGTCAGTCCGCATTTAGGTTTTAGACCTAAACGTTCATTAACCTAGGCCTAGTTCTATCAGATCATCGTGTGTTTCCGTAATTACTGATGTACAGCCTCGCACCCGGGAGGCCAAAGCTAATGTAGCGGTATTTGTACCGAGCATCGTTTCATAAATCGTCGGTCATAATCTGAAACACGTGTCTTATGGATTTAATATTAATTGTCCCACTTTGCTTGGTAATGAGGGCCTGATAATACTTGGGGATACTAGATATATTCTCTCCAACTTGCAAGAAATATCCTTGAGCATTAAATGCACGGAGGTGTAGTTTTATTAATGATTTTATTAATTTTATGTCTGGCAGTTAAATGCCCCCCTTTATCATCATATCATCTGGAGCACCTGAGTAATGTGGTGCGGTTACATAGACACGACAATCATACCCCCTAGTGGTCTAAAGAAGCATGTACCGAGAGGCGAGCGTCATTGGATGATCAACATGAACACCGAGGGCCAATTACAGTGGCAGAATAAGCAGTTCCCTGTCAGACAGTCCACATTTCTGCAAGGGAGCAAAAACATAGACTGTCTTGGGGTCACTATGGACCAAGTTGGAAGACACTGACCTAGGGGCCCTCAATTACCCGAGTTGAGTAAATGAAGTGGTCATCAATGTTCTTCCGGGGGGATGGGGGGGGTTGAAGCTTTGCTTAGGGCCCCTGAAAAGGCAGAGCCAGCCATGGGTAGACACTCTCCTGATACCACCCACATTAGCCTATAGCAGGGGTCTCCAACCTTGGTCCAGGGGAGAATACGGAACAGAGCATAAGATAGAAAACCTTGCTGGACAGACAGTGGCTCACTGGACCGGAAATGGAGGCCCCTGACCTATTCCAACCTGTAACAAACCCAGTTAATATTTCTAAACCAGTCAAAACATCACATCAACATTTTTTCCCCAGTAAACATATTTCCACATGGATTTATGAACAATACTGTATTTAAGCGGTTTCACACTTTAAAACCACATCAAACATTTTGACACCCACATTTCCACTCCATCACATCCAAAACCTGAAGCCCTTCATGAGCACGGATGACTAGGGTGGATCTCATCACGAACACCTAAAACCCATTTTGATTGACGACTTCACCCCTCACAGGACCACAAGCAACACTCACAGCCCTCGCTGTCACTTCTACTTTTGATGGGGGGGGGGGGGAGCAACAAGGTTTATACAGATAAAAACAAGCCATACCTATTGCTTATAGTTGCATCAAGTGACCATAACTGTCTGCTTAGTTTCATTCCACCCCCAAACCCCACCTCCAACCCAGCTGGTCCATTCCAAATAAATCTGTCCAGTAATCTGAGTCCTATTCTCATCCTCCTCTAGCCCCTTGTTCAAACCCACAACCCATCCCAACCCATAAC
The DNA here is from genome assembly GCA_015164015.2 of Brevimyrus niger. Lineage (NCBI taxonomy): Eukaryota > Metazoa > Chordata > Actinopteri > Osteoglossiformes > Mormyridae > Brevimyrus > Brevimyrus niger. The sequence continues at coordinate 3,377,847 of JAABNY020000064.1, forward strand.
TGTTCACCCCTCAGACAGGAATCTTCCATGGTTCTCAATCCCCCCCCCCCCCCCCCCCCCCCCCCCACCCCACCCCCACCACCAGCAAACCCCCCCCCCCACCCACCGTTCTTACACCACACCACCAACGTGCAGCGGGGCGGGCCGGGGGGGGTGGCGGGT
>JAABNY020000064.1:3378108-3390126 GCA_015164015.2 Brevimyrus niger
CTCCCCCCCCCCTCCCCCCCCTCTTCCCACCCCCACCCCCCCCCCCCCCCACACGCTCCCCCCCCCCGAACCAAAACGCCCCCTGTTTCCCACCCCCCCCCCCCCCCCCCCAGTCCCCCACATCAACACACCAGTACACAGAAGCATGCCCCCGATAGCATGTTTATTCACGCGAAACCAGGATCTGATCTGGAGTCAGTCGGGGGGCCGGAGTGACTTCGGACACAGAGCAAAAACGGGCCTGTAACAGTCAGAAATAAGGTTGCTGATTTGCCATAAACAAGCGGAAGAGGGTGGAACAGGCACTCCAGTCACGATGGGCGGGGCAAGTCGACTTGACGGGCCGTGAATTTCGGAGAACTCGCTAGAACTTCTGGATCAGGATGGCAGAAGCGCCGCCACCACCGTTGCAGATGCCCGCCAGGCCGTATTGTCCCGCCTTCAGATTGTGTACCATGTGACCGACGATCCTGGCGCCAGACATTCTGGAAATAAAGGGGCGGGGCTTGTCAGTATCATTTAACGTATGTACGAGTGGTGGAATCTTCATGCAGCCCACACTCAAGCCAAGCTGTGCTTCCTGGCCTCATGGTATTCCAATGGATGTCTACAGTGAGAGAAGCCTTGTGAAATTATCATACAAGCTGAAGTAGAACTGGTGGCTCCAGCGAATTTTCAAGCTGTGTGTGGGATGACGGTACAGGCCCGTGTGACCCTACCCGATTGGGTGACCGAGGGAAACGGCCCCCCCATTGACGTTGACTTTGTTAGGGTCGAGGTCCAGCATCTTGATGTTGGCCAGCACCACCACACTGAAAGCCTCGTTGATCTCCCACATCGCGACGTCTTCCTTCTTCACACCACTAGCCTTCAGAACCTTGGGGGGGTGAAAAATGGATATTTTAATGTCCTGCTTTGTGTCAAAATTATTTAAAAATAAAAAACTTAATATAAACTTCAAATCAAGTTCCTTGAGGGGGGAAAAAAAAAGAAAAAAAAAACCTAAAGGCATGAAGTACATCAAGAATCACACACATAGTACATACTGCATTTCTTCAGAAGCATACTACTGGGACCATTAATGTAGAATGCACCGTATGTATTCATGACAGCAGTTTGCATGCATTCTGACCCAGATATGTACCACTGACACAACTTGGCCCCTCATATTAAGAACTGTCAAAAACTATTAATGGGAAAAAAAAAACATATTCCAATCAAGTTATGGAACTTTATTTTGTTTTATACTTCAATATTTTACAGACTACACTCCCACCACCATCTTGACACAGATTTATGAGTAAGTGACGTTCTTCATCTCTGCTTACTTCATCTCCACTGGCCTTGTGAGACAGTGTCATGCATTTTGGAATTTTGCAGAACGTAGTACGTCATCTGGTTACAATTTGCCTACTATCTCATCCATACTGAGGAATTTAGACATACTGCTCATGTCGAATACTATATTTTGTCTACTACATAGTAAACAAGTATGCCATTTCGGACACACCCAAGGTCCTGAGAGGCCCCACCCATGTCACCGTGATGAGAGGTATGCTCAATCCGGTACTGCCTTTAAAACACACCTTGGGCACAGCGTACGCGGGAGCGATGGGGAAATCGATGGGGGCCACTGCGGCATCGGCGAACGCTGCGAGACAACGGGGGACAGGAGGACAGCTGGAGAAGACAGGCCGCTATTGCTACGGCGATGTGACCGGCAGGGCCAAAGGCGTGCACTACCACGTACCGACAATCCGGGCGAGCGGGGTGACGCTCAGCCTTTGGGCCGCCTCCGCGGTCATCAGGAGCAGGGCGGCGGCGCCGTCATTCAGGGTGCTGGCGTTGGCCGCGGTCACCGTGCCTGAGGAGGGGGGGGACACCGTTGATCAAATGGAGCGGCGTCCGGGATGGGGGCGGCGGCGGCACAGTGATGCCCGGAGATCCTCACCGTTCTCCTTCTGAAACACAGCCTTCAGCTTGGGCACCTTGCTGAAGTCGACGCGCCTGAACTCCTCGTCCTCCTTGACCACCGCGTCCGGCTTTCCTGAAGGGAGACGCGCATCAGCGTGATGCAAAGCTCAGCCGGCCGGCATGACGGCAGGTGGGCGAGCGGGGGGTTACCCTTCTGTGGGATGTGGACTGGCACCACCTCCTTAGCCAGCAGTCCAGACTCCCACGCTGCTTTGCTGCGTGTGTATGACCTTATGGCGAAGGCGTCCTGATCTTCACGGGAGATGCCGCTGTTCTTTGCAGTGTTCTCAGCACAGTTGCCCTTGATATGGAGGTCATCATCATCATCATCATGGACCACCCCACCCTAACACCCACCAAACGTCCCCTCACCATGTGAAACTTGTTGTAGACGTCAGTGAGGCCGTCCTTCACGATGAGGTCCTCCATCTTCACCCCCCCGTAGGGGGGCGCCTCGCGGGCCATGATGTACGGCACATTGGACATGCTCTCCATCCCCCCGGCCACCATGACGTCCTGCGCCGGCACACAGGAAGAGGCGGTCACGTGACTGGAAGTGGGCGGAGCACGATGGGCCACACAGTTGGGGGGGGCGGGGCTTACCTGGTGTCCACACATGAGGCCCTGAGCCGCCAGCATGATGGACTTCATCCCCGAGGCGCAGACTTTGTTGACGGTGGTGGCCGGAGTCGAGATGGGAAGTCCTGGAAGAGAAAGAGCCGGAACACTGCTTTTGTATACACAGGGCTGGCTCGACCCTTCTGGGGCCCCTAAGCAAAGTTAGATTAACCTAGTTGCCACATCCATCCCATTCTGATAGGATGAACAGATCGGTGCGCCCCCTGCTGGCCAGAAATAACCACTATAGATCGCTTCCTACCTGCACCGAGGAGAGCTTGCCGGGTAGGAGCCTGCCCTTCGCCTGCCTGCAACACGTTCCCCATGTACACCTCCTTCACCTCCTCCACGGGGATCCCTGCCACAGAAAACACATCACTCACTTTTCCAGAGCGAATGGGAATGTTTGGCACATAGATGCGGAGCACTTCGCCGTGTCAGTGAACTGCTGACCTTATAAAATTTACCAGAGGTTAAAGGCAACATGGCCTGAGATTGGCAGAAAGCCACCGGGTACCTGCTTGCTCAATGGCCCCTTTGATGGCGACGGAACCCAGTTTTGTGGCCTGGACTGTGGACAGGCATCCCTTGTAGGAGCCAATCGGGGTGCGGACGGCACTGACGATGACTACCTCCTGTTGGGGGCAGAGCAATCAGATCATCCCTCGGTCCACAGTTAGCACGTGGATGCTCTCATGATGGAGTTTCAGAGCGCTGCTGCTTGGGGATCTTCCAGGACTGGTGATCATATCACTCTTAACTCAGGTTACAAGTTCAGCCTAAAGCAGACTATTCCTTTTATTTTAGTCGAAGATACACCGACCAAAAATCATAAATGAAACGTAGCATTATTCTGCTGCTGCATGCATGCCGTTTTGTACAAAAAAGAAGCACTCAGTAAATAAGTACTCACAGGAGGGCAAAACCCCAGCGGAATTAAACAACCGTGAATAAAGGAGACCAAATAGAAAAGAACCTAGATTTAAAAAGTTGTAACTAAATGTCTGCGCATATTTTCTTCGCACGACAAAAGCGCATCGAAATGTGCAGAGAAGCAGTTAGACATTTAACACCTGACAAATTTTAAACGGGTTTTTCTATTAATAAAACGAGCCACTTACATTTAACGTGGGTCGAGAAGCGTAGCTCCTTGACAGGAACGTTTGAGCCTGCAGAGAAAAAGCGTGAAATGTTCAAGTAAAAGGTTTTCAAAGACATATGCAACGCAAAATAACGCTAAAAGCGCACAATGAGCATGCAGCATTAAAATAATATTGGCACAGCAGCGTAATCTCCATTTATGTTTCCGGGCCTATGGTACCCTTCAACCAACATAACCTCAAACCAAACGTATCGGTATTAAATTTCTGCATTAAAACTTACCAAAAAGCGTCTGCAAACGTGAGCACGCATGGCAAAGATGCTACTCGAGGACATACCGCCTGAGTTAAAAGATAAACTCCGAAACGCAGACGAACCTATTTCACCTTCAGCAGTCCAGTGCTCGCCACGCCGGCTGCCAATCCGAGCGAGAGGTGTGTATGTGACATCACAGGGCGCCAGCGACGGGAAGCTCTGGGAAGTGTAGTTCTTTTTTTGTTTTTTTAAAAAACTAAAAATTAAGCAGTTAATTTACTAAATGTTTATGTGCGTTTCTTCTTTCAAAGTACATTTATTTTAATTTCTAGCCATTCCATATTATTTGTGCGATTTAGCGTTTTAAACGATTCTTCTGTGGAGTGGTTTTGTATAAAGATAGTGGATTTATAAACGATTTAATTGACCGCTCCTAAATTTGGGCAGTTTGGTTCACGTACACACCTATGGAGTATGGGGTGACGGTCTAACAAACATGGCTTCTATAGAGATATGTGCAAACTGCAGGGTGCAAAGAGCGGTGCTCCAGTGTCCCCAGATGTACGTTACCTGTGGCACAGTTCGTCACCTGACCGTGATGACATCAAACACCATTGATCGTCTGTTTGAAGAGGAAAATGGTTATTGTGTCCATTCACCTATCATCTAACTGCGCTTATCCCGTTCGGGGTCGCGGGGGACGCGGAGCCTGTCCCAGACAACACAGAGTACAAGGCTTGGGTACGTCCGGTATGGGAAGCCAATACATCAGTATATGAACGGACATCAGAAAAAGAGATATTTACGAAATGGTGAACTATTTAATTAACAGGAACGCATTCTATAGCAGTACTGATAATTGTTAAAGTGCGGGTATTGATCAACCTTTCAATATAACTCTCTTGCACCTAGACTACTGGGGTCTGCCCAAGGGTAACGTTCTACAAATTACCCTGTCATGTTGACTTACCCTTTGCACCACAAAATATTGGATCCTTACGCCTCTGTCAATGTATTTGTCCGAGTGGCCACATGCTGCTGCTTGCATAATATGCAAAGTGTGGTTTTCCATTTTTCCTGCACCTGACCGGCATGAGCGTCCACTAGACGGCCACTAGGTGGTGCTGCCACAGTAATAAATATAATAATACACATAATATTTCGAATATTTTTCTATGTTACGTGAAGACATTCTGCAAGTCTGAGGGCAGTCTGCATATGTTGTATTGCAAATTCCTTAAATGAAAGTTTAGAAATAAAAACAATATGACAGAAGTGCTAACGTTACGATCATATGCAGTTTGGATTGACGTATTTATTAGTGTCAGAAATTCTTAAAAATACAACAGAAGTGTGCTGGAATTGTTCACAAAGCAAGAAAGAATTGAGGTTGAAATAACATAGCAGCTAAATTAACTGTTCTATAACTGCTACTGTGTGTGAGTAAATGCAGCGTTAGCATGGCGTTTGCAGGACGAAGTGGTTTTCAGTAGCAGTTCAGCCAATCGTAGTTGAGAAGGACACGGTTGGTTGTCTTAGACTTCAACATGTACTCGACCTGTCTGGCCCCTTCAGAAAAGTAGAAATAACCTGCAGGGGGAAAGCAATACGAATGAGAACAGTTACAGGAAATGGATCAGGGATCCCTCCCCCACCTCCTAGGTTGTGGGTTCAGGTCCTTTTTCCGCTCTATGTGGGGATGTTCTGTATTCTCAGTGTCATTTGCCTTTCCTGACATCCATTAACTGGCACCCCTGTATTGTATGTCCATGTACCCTGTCATGGACAAAAATCCTGTCCAGGGTGTGCCACTACCTTATTGCTGGGCTCCACGCCCTCTGCTGGCTCGTCCAGGATACACAGTTGGAAGATGGATGGGTGGAATTATGGGATTTTAAATGCAAATGCAAACAGGGGAGATATGATATAATTTTAAATAGTTTTTTTTTTTTTTAATGTAACTTTTTCTCCTCATGATTGTCCTAGACATTGCATCAGACGATGCTACAGATCATTGCCCCTTGTGTGTCTGAGTTTGTGTCACACATTTGTGTTTTGGACCATGGGCCAGCACACCAAATGATCCCTGCGTAAGGAGGTCAGTCACACATTTGTGTTTTGGACCATGGGCCAGAACACCAAATGATCCCTGCGTAAGGAGGTCAGTCACACATTTGTGTTTTGGACCATGGGCCAGAACACCCAATGATCCCTGCGTAAGGAGGTCAGTCACACATTTGTGTTTTGGACCATGGGTCAGCACACCAAATGATCCCCGCAGAAGGAGGTCACTCACTGAGTGAAACACTTTGAATTGACTCAGGCTACAGTTGCCGCAGAAACTCCTTCTTATGTTTAGAGCCGTCCCAGGCAGGTGTGAAATGAAGAACAAACACGAGAATTCTAATATCTGGAAACTGCATCTGGACAGGACTGTGAGTCTGATACCAAGAATGTGTGATGGTCCAGTGCCAAAATGCAGCACATGGCTTCTGAGGGGGGTACTCTGCCCCACCCCCCTCACATATCTGTGACGTGACCATCTGGACTGCACATTATACTAAACAGCTGGAATATGGTCAGTTATATCTGGTACCTCTATATCTAAATGAAAACCTTGACCACGATTTCAGTCGTTCAGTGATATTTGTACAAATTGCTTCTGCCAGTAGCTTACAGTAAATAATTTTATCCATCCATCCATCTTCTACTTGCTTATTCAGGTTAGGGATGGCGATGAGCCTGGATCATATCTTAGGCAGAACAGGGTACATGGCTGGGGTACATCCTAGAAGGAATGTCCATCTGTTGAAAGGACTCATGCAAATCACACCCACAGAACAGGGGTGGGGTTTGAACCCTTGACTCTGGCACTTGACAACCTGAGTGACACCCACATAGCCACCATGCAACCTTAATCACATCACTGTCTCTTTAAATATGTAATAGGTGTTCGAAATTGTCAGTGATTGGTCCTCTGCATATGTCTGTTTGTTTCTATATACTGTTAAACTCCACAAAAAAATCAATACAAATTAAAAACCGCTGAATGGTACCAGCCAGTGTAGATGCAGCCTAGTAGCTGTGTGTGTGCATGCCAAGGCACACTGATGCCATTGGTCACATTTTCTTACCGTTTTGCTGAAAGGCTGCATCCACCTTTGTACCGATGCCTTGGAAGTTTCGAGGGATGGGTCTCGGATACCCATGGTCCATTTGAACCATCCTCTCATCATAGCTGTAGGTTAAAGCAAATGTTTGCAGCACTTGGACCCACTGTACACCAAAGATTAGTTAATCAGCTACATTGGTCAAACATTCCGCTCACCTCCAGTACTGGTCCTTGACAAAGAAGAGGGTCTTTTTGGAGGCCGCCACATACACTGCGGAGTCTATGGCGGTCACTTGGGACGGGAAGCCCAACCTGGAAATGGCTTTAGGATAACCAGGCTGCATCTGGGTGCCTTTCACGGCCCAATACTGCTGACCTGTGAGCATAAGTAAAGAAGGGCCAAACAAGCTGTGAAACGGATGAGTAAATGGTGTGTCAGGGATTGGGCCATGTATACAGTATAAAGGGTTCCAGTCCTAAAGAGGGTACGGCTGTTGTATCTTTGAGAAAAGTGCTTTCTATAATTCCTTCCGATATAGTCCGTATGTAACTGAAGGAATGGGAGCAGAAGTGTCACCTCAAATTAAAGTGGCAGGGGTAAATATGAACAGAACCATGTTTGCCCCAAACACTCTATGCATTTGAGGAAGCTCTGGCGTACCTTTGAAAAGATAGGCCACATCTTTGTCTGTGTTTTCATAGGCAGCGTCCACAGAACTGATTGAAGGCCAGGTGTTTCTGATAAGTGTTATGGGGACTGAATTGGACAAGCTGCTCCTCTTCCAGTAGTAGCTAAGGGGCAAGCCGAGACAAGTGAGACACGCCAGCCGGGAAAATGTGGCACAGAGAGAGCAAACGGACACACGGCCACTCAGAGGAGTTCTGAGATAACACCGTTAGTGATCTCAGATTCCAAAGACACCATAATGAAGGTTTGGCTCACCCGCCTTTGAAGAAGTACAGCTCGTTTCTGATGCTGGTGGCGGCATCAAACACCAGGTCTCGCCGGCATCGCTCCGGTTCAGGTTCGGGTTTGGGTTTCGGTTCAGGTTTAGGATTTGGTTTAGCAGGTGGCTTCCGAACACCTGAAGGGGACATTGGTAGGGTTTGAGTGTAATTTGGCTTCCCCTTCATGGACTGGCATTGGCCTTTGTATCCCTGACCAGTAGAAACTCACCATACAAAGCCTGGATCCCAGCTCTGTCATCCAAAGGTAGCTGGTAGTCTTTGGTGTCCACGTACTGATAGGTTGGGAACATCAAAGCACTTTTGTTCTTGGAGTGACCCAGTCCCAGTGCATGACCAAACTCATGGGCAGCAACCAAGAAGAGATTGATTCCTGGATACAGACAGGCAGACGTTTGAGCGAATGGATCAGTTTGATGGTTCTGTTGCTTTGACTAACTTGGTCAGTGAGGAGTACCCGTCTGACTCAGGGTCCACTCTTCATCCTCGTCGAAATGCGTGTCTCCGCCAATCTCTTCTCCTGGGGAAAATGCATGGGCGAGGGTACCCAGTGGGCCATCGAAGGGGAAAAAGTCATCATGATCTGACAAATGGGAGGAGAAAGACCAGTCAACCGGGGCGTCGAAAGCAGGGTACAGAGCAGAACACATGTCCGGAAGCAGCACCCAGGCTCACCCTTGCTCGAAAACTCGATCATGATGTCTGCCATGCAGTTGAAGACCTGCTTGAAATCCAAGGGGATGATGTCACTGTAGAGCTTAAAGGCTTGACTAATGATACGGTTCACCTCCTTTTGGCTCAGGTCCGACGTGTATTTGGTTATTCTGGATGAGGGAAAATTATTGTTTTTATTCTAATAAAAGACATTTGTTAATGTCAGCGGTGATGCATGGTTATGGCTCTGAAAAACGTCTGGATTATGAAGGTGATCCCCCACATTCCAATGAAACCTCCCATAAGCTGAAACGGCGTAAAGTGAAGAAATAATTACCATTAACTTGTACTGGAAAATCTTTTGAGCATTTCCAGACTGAAAATATAACTTACCAAATCATAACAAACAGCACATAAAACCTAAAATAACACTAATGTATAGTATGATATGATATGGTACATAAAGCAGTAACATATTTATTATCATTACCAAGTATGATACTCAGGTACCACAAACCTGAGTAATGTGTAATGCTGATGACATCACTAGGCAATAGGAATTTTTAAGATGTTATGATTTTGTTGGACTACCGTCGTAAATGTGGTCCATCACTGACTGGGACATCGTTTTGTGGCGCATGACTATATATCTATAACTGGTTCAGTCATGGCTCACTTTTTTGTGAAAGTGAAAATCATCTTCGGACTTTCAGTTAGCGAAAACAGGTCATCATGTAGGTCTTTCATAAAAGCCAACTGGCGTAACATTCGTATAGGGGGGGATACCTGAACTTTGATCAGCACCATCAAAATAATGACTGCAGAAAGGATGTTACGAGCCTAGCTCACGTCAGAATATCTCCAGCTTGCTCATCTCCATCCGAACCCCAAGAAGATTTCATTAATACTTGGATTTTGAGAGGGAATGGTCCCACTTGCTTTTCTTTAATGAAAAGCCTTGATGCTCGGGAAGGTACCTGTACGTCACTAGGTTTTTCTCCCATTTGGGCTTCCCGTCGAGGAGAGTGTAGTGGCTGACATCGGGTATGCCACAGCGAGGCCTTCTCATCACCTCCAGTGTGTTAGAGTCCAGCTTGCCGGTGACCTCCAGGCCAAAGAACTGCTGCATGGACTCCAGCTTCGTAGCAAAATCATTCCCAGGGATTTTCTTGCCCTTGCCTGCTTTTGGATAGAACCTGGAGAGGTACTCCTGTGCAGAAACACAAAGGAAGCCCAAGAGCACCACCTTCAGGGTCCGTTTTTGTTCATGTGCGTTGAATAACAAATTAGGCTGTAAACTTGCACCTTTATTCAGTTTAACCATGACAAGGCTTTATTCGTGTATCACCTGTCCTCCTGGCCACGTTTATAAAGTATTTATAACACACTAAGTACACACTTACTTAATACATTAATTAACCAGTAACTAAATGTTAGTTAAGTACTGATCCAATGTTCATTCATTATTAATCATGACAGTTCATGTATTAGTTAGCTGTTAGTTAATATAGTTCACAAAAGGAATACATGACTGTTCAATCATTGTTTTTCAACAATGATTAACTTGAATCTAGATTGCTTGGAACCTTTTGTTAAGTCTTCTACTAGGAATACGGATGTGATAATGTACAAGGATTTAAAAATGGATAAACAAATCAGGTCTGTAGTTAAATCAAGCTTCTTTCAGCTAAGTCTTTTATCCACAGTTAAGCCTTCACTGTCATTCGAAAATTTAGAAAAAGCAATACATGCATTTATTTCATGGAGACTTGATTATTGTGATACACTTTATGCAGGTATGAATCAGACCTCCGTTTCCCGTCTGCAGCTTGTACAGAATGCTGCAGCACGTCTTGTAACAGGAGCTAAAAAGCGTACCCATGTCACTGCGATATTTGCCTCTCTCCACTGGCTCCCTATACAATACTTCAAGGTTCACTTTCAAAGCTTTAAACCGACTGGCCCCTTTATACATCAACAAGCTCATAACTCCTTACACACCACCAAGACCACTAAGGTCAGCTGATCTGTCTTTATTGCCCGGAAGTCACTGTCCTAGCCCCTAAACTGTCGAATGCCTTACCTCTAACTGTCAGAATGGCCCCTTCGCTGTCTGTTTTCAAATCTCGTCTTAAAAACACTTTTTTGCTCGCTGGCTTTTACTTTCTTTTATACCGTCATTTTTTACTGACAGTTTTTATTGATTTTATTTTCTTTGCGTTTTACGTTGATTCTGTGTTATTTTTTGCTCAGCACTTTGAGATCAACTCATAAGGAGCAAAGAGTCGCCGATATAACTAAAGGTGCCAGACTATAAAGCAAACAGGCGCTTGGATATAAGTGCAAATGCAAGGTCACCTCTGCGGCCTGCCGGTCCTTGTGGGACTGGGTCCGGTCTGCTCCAGGTGCCGGCGCCGCCTGGCAGGCTGTGAAGGTCAAGCTGATGATGATGAGGACAGCTGCTCCAGGAAACATCCTGAAGGACATTCTCCTTGGGTCTCCTTCACTGCCTTTCTGCTTGCGGTGTTTATCTACGGTGGTTAAGGGGGGGGGGGGGGGGGTCGAGGGCATTCCAGGGATGCGTTGACACAAGCCCAATGCCCCAAGTAGAGGGTGATCATTGTGGTGATAAATTACAGTGAGTGTGAGGGGGGGTCTACAATCAGTCTAGGTGCTCCTGAGATTCTGCTTGTTCTGCTTTTCCATACATGCTGAGCTCTACTCATTAGGATTGATTAAAATGCTGAATAATCACAATACATGATTGAATCACATGATTAAATTCATGACTCATTTCCTACACATTTCGTAATGTGTTTAATTGTTGTGAAAGAGATGGGGAAAATAGCAAGATTGTCACTAAAAAATCATTAGATTTTTCCCTTTAATATAAATCTAGCATGTGAACACACAGAGTCATTGACAAACCATCTAAAAGCATTTTCTTTAATTCCCCATTGCATAAAGTGAAATTAATTATGCTGTACGTAACATTAACAGTTCATTTATGTCTAATTCAAAGATAGTTCAGCAGGACCTAACTTCAAGTCGGCAGTGTCAGTGGATAAACGTGGCCAGGCCGTAAATTCACACACAAGCACAGTAGCTTTAGACATGAATGGAAATGACCTTTAGTGCTGAGATCTGTGCTACAGTCCCGGAGGCCAACAGTTAAATTTATGGGAAAACATTCCAGGAAGCAGGCAGGAATTACGCAAAACAGCTCCTCAAACTGCACTGCAGACATGTATGCTGTCTTATAAAGACAAACAGCTCCCCAAACTGCACTGTAGACATGTATGCTGCCTTACAAAGACAAACAGCTCCCCAAACTGCAC
>JAABNY020000064.1:3390226-3400826 GCA_015164015.2 Brevimyrus niger
CTGTAGACATGTATGCTGCCTTACAAAGACAAACAGCTCCCCAAACTGCACTGTAGACATGTATGCTGCCTTACAAACAGCTCCCCAAACTGCACTGCAGACATGTATGCTGCCTTACAAACAGCTCCCCAAACTGCACGGCAGACATGTATGCTGCCTTACAAAGACAAACTGCTCCTCAAACTGCACTGCACTGAGTTATGACTAAAATTAGGTCTCTTATTCTCTGTTTTATATTGTGGCAAAACATAATCTACTTTAACTATGTTTGGTTTTAAAGAAAATACTTTCTACAAGTACATATACCAGTGGGCAGTCAAAAGACTATGAAGACCTTTTTCTTAGTTTCAGTGTCAGGGTAGTTGCTGCCGTTGCCGCAACAAATAAATACCAAATCTGTTCCCCCTTTGTCATGACTTTGCAAAACGTGTATAAGTTTCTGAATGTTCATTCCAGGTAGACTATTGAGTTAAATGATGTCATTTTGCTTGGGAATCTCCTCGGACAGAGGTGTCAGTGTAAAATGGAACCTGGCCCATCATCACTGACCGACACTCGTCGGACATTGGAGAGTGAGGGGGCAGGTCAGCAGTTCGAGATGCTTGGGATGAGACAATTAAGAGGCTTGACTGAATCACACAACCACAAATCAGGATCTACTCATAAATTTTCCAGGATGTTATGCTTTGAAAGTAAAGTCATGTTAACACATGTTCAACACGCAATGCTTTGTGGCTGATTGCAGAAGTATTAATTTTCCAGAGACACAATCGAAATTCAACTACTGTAAGGACACTTACACAATTCTGAACTATAACTGTAACCCAAGGCATGACAGCGCACGGTTCGAATACCAGCTGGGATGCACATATGGTTTAGGAAATCAAGGGTAGCGAGAATCAAGCATAAGAAGTTCTTTGAGGGACGGATTTAGGCTTTAAGTGCCTACAGGTGCCGATGGGGGCAGGAGCAGCTCAGAACTATGAGCAACCGCGTCTCCGTCAATGAGCTGGTGGAAGTGGGCGTGGGGACGTCATGCGAGGTAACTCAACGCTGAGCCTGCAAACTTGCACAAGGGAGGGAGACACAGGCATCCAGAGTAAATTAGCGGAAGCAGGGGGAACGGTGGCCAGATTGACTGAAGGGGAGATGTTGCATCACTCTCTGACCTCAGCAGGGCTGGGGAGGACGAGGAGATACAGCTATAGCCGCTAGCAGTAAAAAGATCATCTTTGTTCATTTATATGTTTCTTTTTTATGTTGAGTTTGTCTTTCAGGTTTTCACCTTTTTTTCTTCCTTCGTTTTCCCTTGCCTACCGCCGCATTCATCTGTAATTTGCTCGGTTTATTTTTTTCATTTTCAGCAGTGTCCTCTGTAGCCCTTTACCTCAAGGTAAAAAAAATCACTCTGAACGAGGGATGCCTCGTCGGACAACCTGGGTCCGCTTCCCGGAGTTCCCAGACGATGAGGCACAACATGCAAATTCAAATTCAAATTCGTGGGATGGTTACACACTTCCAGCTGAATGGCAGCCAGTTGTCAGAGACGTCTAAACAAGTGGAATACATGACTCAGTGATTTAATCGGGTGTCGGCAAAGAAAGGATCATTAGGAATTTCCCTTCCTTGGTGTTTATTATAGCATAAATGGGGTAGCTGGATCTGGGTGATTGATAGAGGCTTCCAGGTAAGGCTGATATATACGAAGAAGCATTTAACTTGTCCAAGCAGAGCAGGGGAAAAGCAAGCGGGGAAATAGTATCATTTGACGATACAGGCCTTAGAAAACATGCTGATGCAAAACATTTTAGCTGACGTAGACCTGGGCGAGGATGTTCACCCACCAATAAAGTCAATGTACTTTATTAGCACGTCTCAGAGAAAAATAGATGGTGTTGACTTCCTATTTATGATTGTTTGCAGCATCGAAGAAGAAGTATGCAAATATGTGAGTAGAGCTTTCGGGTGAACTGACGTGTGCTTTTTCTCAGAAGCTTGGGAGTTGAATTAATGATCGAAGCGGAATGTTCATGCGGCACAAACTGACTCCAGATGCAGTGATCCGTAAGAAAACCCGCACGGATTTTTAGGACGAATTTGTAGCGCATACACAGATATGCACACAGGAAATTGCCATGCTCTGTTCGGCACCCACCCCAGTGACACCGATCACACGGAATTTCGGGATCATTTCCCAATCCTCGGTCCAGATTACAATGAATCGCAGACATGTGCGGGGTTCACAGTCGAAAGGTATGCGATCTACAGCTGCGGCGTTGGGGAGACGGGTTCGAGTCTGGAACACTTCTGTGACTGTGAGGGGCAAAGACAAAAAGAATGATACACAAAACAAAATCACGACGGCCTGAGATAAGAACCAAATAAATTATTTTATTTTTATTAATAATTATCCTTATAGATTACATGTATTTTATAGAGTACATATACATACACAGTATTTCAGATATATTCACATTTATATTATGTATTTAATATATGTGTTACATTTTATTATAGTATTATATTAAATATATTTATATGTATATATTGATTGATAGATAATAGTAGAAAGATTATATATTTAATATAGTGTATATCTTATATTTTGAAGATCACTTGATGTCATCCTACGATTGTTGAGAAACTGGAAGCTGTGAGATAAGTTAACGGTCACCTCTGGCATTAGAAAGTCGCTTCTGCCTTCTTCCTGGCCGGTTCCCGTTCGTTCCCAGTATCTCCCTGCTTCACCTTATTCTTCTGGGCTGCTGCCTTAGAAACTAGAAATCTATCTAAAGCAGAATGTTCTAGACCTGCCGGTTTATACGACAACCCTTTCAACAAAAAAGACCACATTAACATGGTGTTGGCTCCATAAGGTTTTAGACATGTCCTTCCCAGCACTAAATGAAATCCATTACACTATTAACCAAATGAGGGAAATGACCAAATGACCACTACCGCCTGTGATTTAGGGAAGCGAAGCGGGCTGCCGTCATGGACACGTAACATACACACTCACCCACGCACACAGTGATCAACACGCGTGTCAGCGCCCCTGTAGGCGTCCTGTACCACGGATTTCAGCACGCTACTGCAGCAGCAGTCATGCAAAACAAGCTCTGTACGTTTCCTAGAATATAAGCCATCTGGCTAAGTGGCTGTTACGCAGAATACTCTCCTAAACAAACAGTGGTGTTCAGTGACAGGGCACATTTTGTTTATCACACCAATCTCTGTAAATACACTGCAGAGCAGGGGTGTCAAACTGCAGTCCTGGGGGGGGGCGGAGCCCAGCACATTTTTGGGTTCCCCTTCATTTAACGCACTTGATTCAGCTCCTTGTGCTAATTACCACACAGCTCTTGAACTGAATCATTTGTGGTGGAACAGGGAAAGAGCTAATTAAGCTACACAGGGCTCCGTCTCCCCAGCACTGGAGTGTGACACCCCTATTTTACTGCGGTTTGACGCCCATGCTGTGGAACGTAAACACCCCAAGAGGGAAACCTTTTCTGAGATACTGGAATCAACAGTCCCAGAGGAAAATTTTAGCTATTCTCTTGCTTGGAGAGACAAAATTGCGATTCCCATTTAGGTTTCCATTTTGTCTGATGCGATTCTCCTAAAATTCACGAGAAATAAAGTACACGTAGGTGACCTAGGGGACAAAAGTAATAAATGAGTCAAACAAGAAATCCCACCAAACTTGGTGTCATTAATGAGCAATACGGGAGCCACGACATTCATGCACATAGAGCCAAAACAGAGACTCGAACCTGGTGTCTGGCTGTATGAGGTAACAGTGCTGACCTTGGCGTCACCTTGCAGGACTGGCATCCTTGTCTATGATAAAGCGGGAAACACGTGGTCCAGGCACTTCAGCAACTATGGGCAAACAGGGCTTTGAATTTGAGGATGAAGCAAAAATAGACTAACTAGAAAAAGATCAACTTTACTACTGAATGTGGTTGCAGCCATATTTTTATAGTACTTGAAGCAGTACTTGAAGGAACTGAATCGGTAATTGATATTTTTAAAGCAGTAAAAGTACAAATGTTTATTTTTGCAGCACAGACCTGCAATAACACAGAAGTCATTGTGGTATGGGCACCAATTTCAGACAGGTATTTTAACTTGGCTGAGATGAGAATAGTTTGAATTCATAACAACCGCTGTCATTTCTTCACCAAAGAATCAAATTGACACTATTGGGTTGTAGAGTCAATCTGAGTACTATTTTGGAGTTAGATGAGATCTCTTTTGAAACTTATAGGGAGGCTGATATGACATTCTGTGTGTCTCTTTGGTACAGAAAAAAAACGACAAACAGGAAAAATAAGTTATACTCTCATTTTGGGTAATTCAGGTCCAGAGAGTAAAAGTCAAGACCGGGATTTTGTTTCAAATGAATGTGACCCGTTATGTTGAACTGGTTGGTTAAAGCAAAATTTTGGTCTGGACTTTTACTCTCTGGACCTGAATTACCCAACTCTGCACACCATATCTTACACGACACATTCTTATGATGATCTGCACAGTTACCAAGCCTTTTGACCTTGTCTGTGTTCAATTGTAGCTGCACATTTTGCTGTAGCATAAAGAAGGTGTACCTACGACGCTGGCCAGCGAGGGGGCTTCCATACCATCTTCAATACCATCTTCCATACCCTCTTCCATACCCTCTTCCATACCATGTTTCCAGCATGATCCTGGACAAATATTTCATTGACTAATTAATTCTACCATGTGTTTTAAGACTTACCTTTAATCTTCTAAGATTTACATGTACATCAATAATAAAAACCTTCATAAATTCCTACTTCCGCATTTCTGAATTTCCCATTTGCTGTAACCAATACCTACTTCAAGGTTCAGGAGCTTATTGCAATATCCACAATAAACGGTCACATCAAACAATGAAAATATTACTCTGTATATCCTTATTACTCTGTATATCCTTTTGGCCACCAATTGAACACAATATAAAACACACAAATGGAGCCGTTTCAATACGACAATAAATAAAAGTACAATAACAATGAATAAATAAACATAGCACAATGTAAGAAGCTACTGCAATATAACAATAACGCAAATATTGTATTAAAAAACAAAAGTAGCTAGGCAAAAGGTAGGTAACTGGCCAGTGATGTGCACTAATCAAAACGGACACACAATAATCTGACAGCATGATTCACACTTGAAAGGCCAGGTCATTTATGTAATACGGAATTATGGAGAAGTGCCCGCCTCTCACATACTGATGGGTGAGTAGCATCCCGGTGACTCAGGCAAAGGTTGCTCAACTCATAGAGTATAAGAGCGGAGGGTCTCACAGACACGGCACCAAGGAGCAGCAGCTTCAAGCTTAACATGATGCCTTACGTAGTGACCCTCTTCTTCTGCCTGGCCGCGGCGGTTCGCTGCATGCCGCTATTATCAAACGACGTAGGGGACCCAGAACAGGACGTCGCCAAGGTAAGACTCCCTAGTTACACTTACCGCATGAAAAGTTACTGGGCAAAAGTTTATACACACCACTTTTCCATTTATTTAATAAACTGCAGATTTTTAACTTTTGTTAAGCATTGGAAAGTTGAGTGAACAACTATAAATTAAACGATTTGTCAAATAAAATGAGCTTCCATTATAACATAGAAAGAGTATGTAACAGTGCATGTCTGACATCCTATTAATTGGTTCTGTGTTGATAGGCTGTTCTTTAACTATAAATGCACTAGTTAACTGTTTCATCCCAGGAAACAGAGCAGTATTAAATGTCTCTTGTAAAAAGAATCCCTCAAAATTTTCTGCTGTTATAACTGATAGAGGAGGTTACTTTGATGAATCAAAGATATTACTTTTTTTGGTAATAAAGCTACTCAAATGGTGAACATTTGTTAGCAAATAATATTGAGTGTATTTTAGTAAGTGTTAAGTGAGTAACATGCATGAGTAGAAAATCTCAGTGTGCAAAAACCTTTGACTGGTTATGTACTCAACAGCCTAAATTTGAGACATCCTCAGTTAAGACTTCCCAAAAATGCGACCATAATTCCAATATCCAGCTATTATCTGCTGAGTCCTAGGATGCCAACTACAGTCCTGCTTAACCTGCATGGTCTCATTATCCTGCATTTGCTAATACTCTTTTACAGGCCTACCTGAAGAAGTTCTACAAGCTGAAGGACAATCCAGATGATAGAATTTGGCGCTTTAATCCATTCACCCTGAAGCTGAAGGAGATGCAGCAGTTCTTCAGGCTCGAGGTGACGGGCGTGATGGATGACGAAACGCTGGAGGTGATGAAGAAACCGCGCTGTGGGGTCCCGGATATGGCCGAGTACTCCATCTTTCCAGGGAATCCAAAGTGGCCCAACAATAATGTGACTTACAGGTGAGTCGGTGTGCGCGGAGGAGGCTCATAGGAGATTCACTTATGCAAAAAAATGTTCTGAGGGCAGAATGAAAAATGATTGGTTCAGCGAGATAACCAATCAGATTGTAAAAGAGGTATGTTTAAGCAACTGGAGGAGGAAGGACTAGCCAATCAGGTGTATTGGCCCCACCTCTTAGTTGGCTGGACCCACCTCCTCTACAAACTGTTCCACAAGTGACAAGGAGGGGCTTTGAGGCTGCCCAGGCATGATTTAAGTCGCTCACACCTGTCTCTGCTTCCCTTCTTCCAGAATCAAGAATTACACACCCGATCTGTCCGTATCTGAGGTGGACCAGGCCATCAAGGACGCCCTCGACGTCTGGGCCAAGGTCACTCCGCTGCGTTTCACACGCATCTACGCCGGCGTGGCCGACATCATGATCTCCTTCGGCAGCGGAGGTAGGAGCTTCAAATAGCTGCCGGCCGCCCCTGTGCACTAACCACCCAGCTGAAAAGACAGAGGTTAATTCACAAGGGCTTTTGCACAATCTGTTAACAAAACGTAAACATCTGGCAGTATTTCTCAAGGGAAAAACATCCTCAGAGACTGAACCACTTAAGGGAGACGGATAAAGAGCTCTAAGGGAAAGAGCGTTTGGACTCGCATTTTTGGTCTCAGAATTAAGCTCCTCTGGTTTCCTTCACGTCACGCTCTAGTATTTGTCTTAGACACTATGCAGGAACACAGGAAACATAAACCACACATACAGCCTGGAGTCTCCTTTGTTCCACATTAAAACAAAGTGCATTTGTGCCATTAGACCACGGAGACCCGTACCCATTCGACGGACCCGGTGGCACCCTGGCTCACGCTTTTCCACCTTCCCCGGGCCTTGGGGGCGACACTCATTTCGACGAGGATGAGACTTTTACCTCTCACACTACAGCAGGTAAGAGTTTCCGGAGCCTCGAGGGGCCAGGAACACGGGAAATTCCACTGAGGTCTCACAAGGGCAGTTTCTTCACCGAGACTCCTATTCCTTCAGACTACAACCTGTTCACGGTGGCAGCCCATGAATTTGGCCACACCCTTGGCCTGTCTCACTCCATGGACCCTGGAGCTCTAATGTACCCAATGTACAGCTACAGAGACCCAAGCACTTTCACACTCCCCTATGATGACAAGAAGGGAATACAGTTAATTTACGGTAAGACTGCACCACATACCCACAATGCATTAGTTGCGCCGAACTGCAGCGCTACACACATAGCTGCGCGGATGGGCAGTGCTACATAACCTAATCTGTCAATTGTGATCACTAGGCTCAAACCCCGATAAAAACATATCCATCCCTTCACCTCAAACCCCCGATCCTTGTGACCCAAAACTGGTCCTGGATGCCGTCGCATCTCTGCGTGGCGAGATGATGTTCTTTAAAGACAAGTACGTACAATTCAATTCTGAGACCAAGTACCTCATGGATGTTTATGTTCAAAAAGACGTTTAAGGTCAAGTACTAATAAATGTATAGAATGTTGTGCTTTTATCTGATTAAATATTATATTGTGCATTAAGCTTCATCTCCGGGATGCACTGCAGTAGTGATAACTATCTTCCTCCTTCTCCTCCTCCTCAGGTTCTTCTGGCGTAGTTTACCCCACAGCAGCCAGAGAGAATTGCACCTCATCTCAAGCTTCTGGCCTGAGGTTCCCAACAACATCGACGCCGCCTATGAGAATCCCAGCCTGGACAGGGTGTTCCTCTTCAAAGGTGAACAGCAAGTTAGGAGAAGGGCGTCAGTGATGGCAACTTGTCCTGATGTGAAGTGTACCGTCTACTTACACTGCTAAGAAAGCCTTACAGCCTGTCCCTCTACCAATCCACAGGTAATCAAGTCTGGGCTCTGTCAGGTTATGATATTGTGCCTGGTTACCCGAAAAGTCTCACCAGCATGGGTCTGCCAGCCAGGCTCCAGAAGATAACTGCCGCTGTGTATGACAAGGAAAGCAGAAAGACGCTGTTCTTCATGAACAAGCACTACTTCAGGTTTGTGCAGCCGACCGCGACACTGCCGTAGTCGCACTGCGCCGAGTCCGGTTTTGGCAAAATGTTATCGCTATTAGGAACAATAAGCAGTAATTAAATCCAGTTGGATTTTTGAGCATTTGCAGCTGCAATCGTTTCCTAGATAAACATGCCGACTGTGCAACTATATCCTGCTATGCAGCTACGACGAGAGTAAGGGCAAGATGGACAAAGGTTACCCCAAGCTGGTGAGGAATACTTTCCCAGGCATGACCGAGAGGGTTACGGCAGCATTCCAACTCCAAGGTGGGAGCCATTTCGGGAGTCCTTAAGCAGTCAAAAAAAAACAACCTTTAACGCTATTTCAAAACGTCATACTGCTCTTTAACAATATTCTGTTTCACAGGGTTCACGTACCTGTTCAGTGGTCGGCTCCTATACGAATACAGCTACCAGAGCCGAACGCTGCACCGCCAGCTTCCCGGAAAGCATTTCCTTAACTGCTAAGACTCAGTACCACACCTCGAAGCAGCCTTCCTTTTTTTCTACTAACATTATTTATTGCAATGATTTTTTAAATAGTTGGACTGACGCAATTTAATTACAAGAAGCGTTTTTTACAATATATTTGTCAAAATTTCTCTAAATTATTATAATATATATTTTTTTGTTCACTGCTTTTTTTTGGGGGGGGGGATAAAGAGTGATTTATCAATTATCAGTAACAGATCTCTTGTGATTTTCCAAAAAAATAAAAAGAAAACTTTACCAAGAACTAAAACCGTGTACATCCTTTGAGACACAAAACAATGCATGTCACAGACGTGGGGCATATAGTGCAGGCAAGGAAAGAAAGGTGACAGCCCAGTTGCACCTCCAAGAGACAACAGGGATTTATTTAAATAGAACTAAAACACACCGGGGGAAATATATCAAAACAAACAGACGACAAGGGATCAAAATAAAAACAGGAGGGGAAAAAACACAGGTAAACACGCACAAAAAAACGAACACAACTAGGGAAACCAAATAGATCAACATGTACATTATGACACTGACAGAATGAGCAGCTGCGGAAATAAAAGACCGATACAAAGTACAAAACGTCAAATCCTACCACAGGGAGGGTGGACTACGGATGGGAGAACTGACAGAAAACACTAGGAAAACCAAATCCCATAACTACAAACACTGGGGAAACAAAAGGCAAACGAAATCCGGAACACGCCGTGCCAGCCTCAAACCCACAACCGCCATGTTTGCGAACCGAACCACGCGTTCCGCCCACTGTCCGATGTGCAATGGTCTGGGGAACAGGGAAAACACGTGCGAGGAGGAAAGGCGGAATGCGGAATGGGCACAGAGGGCGGTGTCAGACGCTACAGAGCCTGACAATGATCGCTCTGAAACAGCTTGCAGAAAGCCTTTTTCAGACCTAAAAAAAACACAAGCAGCATGTTCATATTGTTGATTTTATTTCTCCAAAAGAAAGATATATGGTGTTACATGGACTAAAACTGACTTTAGTCGGTTAAAACTGAAGATATGAATATAAAATGTGTCCATTTAAAATAAATGACCTTAAAAGGACCCGGTACCTAGCGGGGGGCAAATCCTAAATATGTATGCTCCATGGGTCTGAAATAAATATATTTATTATTTATTATTTATTTATTGTTCCTAATTATTATTATTATTATTCCATCCATCCATCCATTTTCCAAACCGCGTATCCTACTGGGTCGCGGGGGGTCCGGAGCCTATCCCGGAAGCAACGGGCACGAGGCAGGGAACAACCCTGGACAGGGGGCCAGCCTATCGCAGGGCACACTAACACACCAGTCACTCACACATGCACACCTACGGGTAATTTAGTGACCCCAATCAGCCTCAGCATTACTTTGGACTGTGGGGGGAAACCGGAGCCGAGTTGGGGGGCCGAGTGATCGAGTCGCTTCAGTCAATGAAAAGCGAAATTAACGACAGAAAAAAATATCTATGCTTGAGGAAGCAAGACAGTCTAAACGTCTTATATTTGTGCAAACTGTAAAATGTAACTGCAAATCATAAAATGTTATCGATTGCCAAAATTGTCTTAATGGTGGCAATCAATTGTAAGTAATACTTGGTGGACATTAACGCTTCTGCTCCCCCCTCCAACAGAACAGCTCGCCTCTTCTGTCCCCACGCCCCCC
>JAABNY020000064.1:3400836-3419014 GCA_015164015.2 Brevimyrus niger
GTATCATAGCACCTACCCCCCCCCCCCACCCCAGGAAGCCACACTTTTGACCCCACCCCCCCCCCCCCCCCCCCCGAGTTAAAATGAGATATGAGATTTATAAAAAAATAAAACGAATGTAAAAGAAGACGCATTTTGCTCGCACAAAATGGCAAAAATGTTTCATTTGTATGAAGGGTAAAATGAAGAAATAGGCTATTAAATTTAAATAAAACAATTAGATACATATAAATGGATCTGATGTATCGAATCGATTAAAATAGCTATGCTTTGCCAATGACGAAATGGAACTTCAAATCAATTGCATCAAAATTAAAAATGAACGTTATGTTAAACAGTACTTGTTTGAAATTAAATAAATCAGAAGTATTATTTAACTTACCGCAGAAAAGTTTTATATTTAGTAGCACCAGCAGAAAATTAATTTATGGCCAGTTATTATTAAATTATAAATCTCTGACATTAAGCGTGCGGCAGCTTTATTAAAAACTTATGTGCATTTATTTCATTCGTGGACACCAATGTGAAGATTTCCTTGTTGGAAATGAATGTAATTTACCCTCGATGCCAGAAACCCGGCTACAGGGTCCCATTTTCCTACATCGCAGACTTGCAGCAAATAGGAAATTTTAAATCCTTAATTATGGAAAAACCGATGGAAATTATAAGCATTTCATCCGAAATAACACGCGTGCCCTTTAAAGCGGAAAACCTGCTATTTTAATTAAGCTGAAGTTGACCTACCTCGATGATTCTAAAAACCAAAAACTTGTCCTTCCAGTAAACACATATTACCCCTCAACTTTAGGATATCTAAGGCCACTTAAAATTAATAAATTGTTTTACATGGCCGCCGCCTAAATTTTTTGGTGCCGCCTGGATTTTTTTTTATATTTTTCAAAAAATCCGTTTTTTTTCACCTCAAAAACTGTCAGAGATCGTCAATACGCACGCGCATTCTGTGGAAAGACCATCAAACACTTAGACTAGGCATTTGTTTTGAAGGTTTCTCTTTTCTTTTAATTGTTTGAACTGTTGAGAGTTTAGAAATCTTGGGATACTGACAAATTACAGTTAAATTTTCTAGTTTTAGAATATCTCTGTTTCGTATTTTCGCTTAAAATATAAAATCCCCTACTCACCAATATTTTAGAAGTTTGAGTCATGTAAAACAATTTATTAATTTTAAGCGGCCTAAACATTTCTGAATGTTCGCCAGAAAGTGCGGTCATTCGCGCCGAAGCCATTACAGAAACAGAAAGACTCTGTAACCGACATATAACTGCCTAAATGCATACATAATTCAGCGGTCACTGTCATGTATACAAAAACTTAAAAGTTTATTAAAACCAACACTTTTACACAGTACAGTCTGCCACGTTTCAAGTTCGTGCATAAGCCAGATGCCGTTGAATAAGATAATGCCATTTTATAATTATGAAAGTCACATACATTTGAGAACATCATATAGCTACGTCTAGAAATGAAACAATCAAAAGCAGCATTTTTGTGCCATAGCATCTTACTCGAGGTACACTGATAATACTTTAACATGTGAAACGCAAAGCGAAAGCTTTAGTCGTTCAAGATCGAGGTTGCGCTTCTTGCTCAGCACGGAGGTAAATTAGCTCGGACAGCCCAGGAAATCGTTGGCTTTAAGCCTGCGCCTGAGTGTCCTGTTGCGGGCGCTGAACTCGTACGCGGTTGATCCACTCAGCAGGTAGATGAAATCTGTGAAGGGGAGCGGTTAATAGCCCTGTATTCCCAGCCGGAATCACGGTGACTCACTGCGGACCATTGGAAAGCTTTTCTAAATGATTACATACACATATGTAATAAGAACATTCAGATATGTTACACTTGATCAACACTTTTGATCACAGACTCCTTACACCCACCAAACTCAGAAAACACGAAACAATCTCCCATCATGCAAGGGGCGGGTTTGATGTTTCTATAACCCCCCCCCCCCCTCTTAAACAGGTCTGTTAAATGAGGGGAAACCCAAAAATGTGCTGGGCTCTGGCCCTCCATGACTGGAGTTGGGCACCCCTGGTTTAAAAAATAGTGAGTAGCTAGGTAGCTGATTAGCAGAAGGTACGTATCAACATCTCCTTAATGAGTAACACGTTTATTTGATGTTTTGCAGAGTGGCGTTTTGTGGTCACTACGGCGGAGTCCCAGAGAGCAGGATTTCTCGGTTAGCTGGGTTGACTTAGCTAGAAATACTGATCGCTCAATCAGAGTTTAGATAAGGAGCATCCATATTGGACAATTATGACTCCTAGTTTTATTTAACCCAGCTAACTGAGAAATCCTTCTTTGTGGAATACCCACCCCCAGGATGCGTTGAATGGTGGGGAATTCTGCAAGCAGGTCCACTTGCTTTAAATAACAAGAGTTGTGATTAAAATGCATCTTTTACCTTACTCGCACTACCTGTGACGTGTATCACAAAGCAGGATTTCTTGCTTAGCCTGATAACTTGTTGGATTCAAGGTTCCCCAGTTTAAATAAACTTTATCTTTGTTCATGTATATTTATCCCAGACCACCTCAAATCTTATCTTGCTAAACCAGAAATCCTGCTTCAAGATACAGGCCCCTGTATTGCGCTCTAGACTTCCAAGTCATTTATTTATTTATTTGTTTATTTACGTGATTATTCTTGATTATGTTCTTTTGGTAGAGACAGTTAGGGTGAGGTTTGTCTGGATACTGCTGGTCAGCAAAGGATCTTGTTTAGACATGTAGGTAGTTAGTTGACACTCACCATTGACTTGAAAAGCAGCCATGACCTCCCCTTGCATGCCTTTGAAATCACTGGCTACAGGTTTGGGGTAACCGTTGTCCATTGATTTAAGGTCACCACTGTAACTAAAGGATCAGCAAAAAAGGCACCGTTAGCAGCAGGTAAATTGAGGTCAACACAGGTGATACAAGCCTGACATCAATGCTTGCAGATGCCAGTTCTGTCCACAGCGCAGGAACTTTCTGCTAGCGAGCATAAATACGTTTTTCGGACAAACCTGTAGTATTGGTCATTGACGAAGATCAGCGTCTTCTTGGTTTGTGGGTTGTGCACAGCAGCGGTGATTTTCTTAATCCTGGCTTGCAGACCAATCTGGCCGAGGCTTTTCGGGTAGCCTGCAGCAATGTCGTAGCCGGACAGAGCCCAGACCTTATCGCCTGCAAATCAGGAGAACGGAGACTATAAGGTTTCCTTAACAGCACAGGAAATATAAGCACGGGGCTACTGAAGCCTTTCGCTTCTCCCGCAGTTTACCTTTGAAGAGGAATACCCTGTCCAGGCTGGGATGCTCGTAGGCGGCATCGATGTTGTTGGGAACCTCAGGCCAGAAGCTTGAGATGAGGTGCAGTTCTTGCTGGTTGCTCTGGGGCAAAATACGCCAGAAGTACCTGAAGAGGAGGTTTCTCTTCAGTGAGATGTTCTAACAACCGAGCCAGTCTCAGACTTAATCATACATACTTGTCTTTAAAGAACATCAGCTCTCCGCGCAGAGATGTGACTGCATCCAGGACCAGGTTGGGGTCACAAGCGTCGGGTGTTTTAGGCGGTTCTGGACCTACTGTGCTTCCCGCACCTGGTGACCAAAAACAATCGGTGAGCCTGTAGCACTTTATATCCAGGGCAGTTCAGCACAACTGATGTATTGTGGGTTACATGACTCACCATAAAGTGACTGTATTCCCTTCACGTCGTCAAAGGGAAGAATGAAGGTGCTTGGGTCTCTGTAGCTGTATATGGGGTACATAAGAGCCCCAGGGTCCGTGGAGTGAGACAGGCCAAGGGCGTGGCCAAATTCATGGGCTGCCACCATGAACAGATTGTACCCTGAAAGAAAATGAGCCTTGGTGAAGAAACTTTCCCTCCTGAGACCTCATCGGAATTTCCCGTGTCCGAAACCATCCCCATACATTTTGGGACCAGGAAGGCTCACCTGCTGTAGTTTGAGAGGTAAAAGTCTCATCCTCGTCAAAATGAGTGTCGCCCCCAAGGCCCACGGAAGGTGCAAAAGCGTGAGCCAGGGTGCCATCGGGTCCGTCGAATGGGTACGGGTCTCCGTGGTCTAATGGCACAAATGCGAATTGTCTCAGTGCTTTTTCACCGGGAAGTTAATGCACAGGGGCGGCCGGCAGCTGTTGACATTCATACCTCTGCTGCCAAAGGAGATCATGATGTCGGCCAAACCGGAGTTCATGCGTATGAAACGCAGGGGAGTGACCTTGGCCCAGACATCAAGGGCGGCCTTTATGACCTGGTCCACTACCGACGCAGGCAAGTCAGGTGTGTAGTTCACGATTCTGGAGGATGGGAAACAAACTCATGTGTGAGCAGCTGAGATCACACCTGGTCCTCCTCAAAGGTCCTCCGTCTCATACACTGAAACTGGGGTCTCACTCACCTGTAGGTCACATTGTTTTTGGGCCACTTTGGATTCCCCGGAAAGGTGGAGTAATCACCCATATCCGGGACCCCACAGCGCGGTTTATTCATCACCTCCAGCGTTTTGTCATCCAGCACCCCCGTCACCTCCAGCCGATAGAACTGCTGCATCTCCCTCAACTTCAGGTTGAACGGACTCAAGCGTCGATTATTTGGGGAGGACGTATTTGCATTTTTCAGGTCGAAGAACTTCTCCAGATAATCCTAAAAGAGCGATAAAAGAATGTTAGAAGCGAGATAAAAATCTGTTTCAGGTATTTATATATATATGCACCTCCATGGAAACGCCGAGGCTGAAACGGGTGAGACGGGAGCCTCACCTCAGCGAAGCTGGCGTTGGATCCCGGTGGCAGAGGGGCAGAGCGTGCCACAACTGCCAGACAAGCGAAGACGCACAGTCTGCTGGCCCTCATGTTTCCTGGCGGGGTGCTAGAGTACCACTGTGCCTTCCGTAGTACTCTGTCCCCTCTTAAATACAACACACGTCGCGTTGAGCAACCTGTTGAGTCACCTGTCTGTAAGTGACTTTACGAAAGCACCGGAAGGGGCTACTGTGAAGAAAGATGTTATTGACATGATTTTATTGCCCTCTTACTCATTCGCTGCATTATTTATTCAATAGGACTTCCAAGTCACCGTACAGTAGCTGGCCACAGATATGTTCTTTTTGGTGTGTATGTTTCTTGTTTCACTAGTTCGGTGTGACTCACTATTATACTCATTATAAATTTGTCTTTTTTGGGGTGATATCAAAGCCTTAAACTGCAGTTTACTGCCCACTGCCAGCAGATTTGCAATCTGGGCTCACAAAGTTGTGTTAGTCTTTGTTCTCCCCTGTTACCTTTCTGGCTAGGTGGCTCTATGAGTTGAGCATGTGGTTGCCTATGATCCTGTCCTGTGTTCAAATCCCACCTCCTCTGTTTTTTGCATTTTTGTTTCCTAGTGTTTCAGTTGAGTTTCTCTAGTTCTGTTGTCTGATTTTATAGTTGGTTTTTGTTTTGTTCCTTATGCCCCTGCTTGTCTTTACCTGTTTGTAATTCCCTAGTGTTGATTTCTATTTCCCAGTTTCCTTGGTTAGTTCTTAGTTTCCCTGTTTTGATCCTTTGAGTTTATTAGTTTCACCTGTGCCCTATTTTCCTGGTCCCTGTTAATTAGCCTCACCTGTCCTGTGTTAGTCTCGTTGCCCCTTAGTATTTTAGTTCCTGCTTCTGTTTAGTTCCCGAATGGTTCATTGTGTGTCTGTTGTTGATTGTTGCGGTATTAAAGATTCTCAGTGTTAGATGTGTAGTCGGTTTTTGTTATTTAGTTTTTGACCCTTCGTGTTTTTTTTTTTTGGTTTTGTTGTGTTTGTACTGTTTTCTGTTTTGTTTAATAAACCGTTTTTTGAATTCTCAGAGCTGCCATTGGGTCCTCCGCCCCCTTTTTGTGCCTGATGCCACGCTCCCGTGCCCAAGCCGCCCGAAATCATGACACCGTTCACTTATGTCCTCTTGAATGTGTCTGTTTTTTGTTGTAATAGCAGCTGTGAGGATTGGTAAGCATTTAAAAAAAAGGTTCCCATTTCTACTGTACCGTATGTCACAAGCCACCCTAAAGCACATTAATGACAGCATTTTCTATGTGAAAAGTCTGTCCAAAGTTATTGTCCTTATTACTTGCACGTAATTTGATTTTGCTCTGCGAATCAACAGCAGCATTAGACCAATTCCTGTGATGCTGCCTTCGCATTTATTCACGTATCAAAGCAAAGAACCAGAACGAAACACGATGCAGCATCTCATGTTTTTGGTTCTCAGACATGAGAGGAAGAATCACACCACTGCAGGTTTGGACATATCGTTTCCACACAGGCAAGGCCACCTCCGTGTTTTTCTGCGGGTGCAGATATGTAATTGTTCTGGTGGTCACCCGCAATTTCCTCACATTGCATTTGCTTCTCATCTGTTATCAGACTCGCATCTCGGTTAAGTAAACATACCCCGTCAGAGGACTTAAGCTTCCTAAGACGAAGCAACACATTTGCCAACGCAGCTGATCTCTCAGTCTTGTTGAAGAAATTATTTAAGAAATATTCTGCACTGGAATGTTGTGAAAGAATGTGAAATAAAAAAATCTTACCCAATATTAATGCAGGATGCTGCTTGATCCATCAACAAACTGCTGTTAGAACTGTGCAGCAAAACAGTCAGTCAAAATGATTCTAGTTGTAGCAGAGGTAAAGCAATAAGTACGATGTTTGAAGTTGCATGAGTGTGTTAAATTGAATGTCCAGCATTAATGTGTACCAGCACTGTCAGACAGATACTGACTAGAAGTCACCTGTGACCAGCAAGTTAAGAAAAGAAGATATTTAATCATCTGAAGAAGTAGAAGGTGAAATAGTAGAGAAGCAGAAGTGAGAATGTCTATGTACATAATCTTTAATTCTTATTTTCTATTCATCCATCAAACCAGTTATACGTACTCTAACACCTTATCCTGTTTACAGTGGTGGGAATGAACATTCCGAATTATTTGTCGATGTTTTCTCCCAAGTATGGAAGATTTTATCTATAACGCTGACACATTGGATTATGCTCCCATTTGAAGATATCCATCGAATGCCTCACACGCACGTGACTGAACACCTAGCTGAACATGTCTGGCCAGTTACCCCAACCCTCCGCGCGGAGTGCAGTCGTGTTGACTGGACAATGCTGTCAGTGTGTTTATGACATGCTGGAGAGACTCTGCCCCCGAATGAGTCACTCGGGGTATCACGGCTCTTAGGCCAGAAGACTTAGGCCTTGATGATAGTCCACGTCCGTCGTAGGCACTCTTTCAACAACCAACGTCTCCTCCCACTTAAAGTACTGAAATCCTCCAAGCTCCTTCCTTCGTTTCCACAAGCAGCAGGTCTGTTGGCTAATCATCTCACAATCTGCTTCGCTAACCAGGCCCATTCGTCCAAACCGTTCCAGCACTGTATGAGTAACCCATTGATGACATAGTCAAGTGCAGATAATTCCAGGGTGTTGAATGTCCTTTATAGTGGGATTGCCCTGGGTAAATTCCCCCGCGGTCTTAGTCACAAGGTGTGCAGGTGAAGTAGGAAAGAGCAGCCACGTTCAAGGTTAAATTCAGGGGTTTGGTTGGGGTTGGCGTCTTACCTGATGGATGAAGCGAAAGATCACTTAGCATCCCTGTTGGATCCTTCCTGTTGTCCAGGGTTAAATCTAAGGAAACTCTCCCAGAGTTCTGCGTGCCATGGGTCCTGGTACCAAGATTCTGGAATAAACAACATTAGCAGATCATTTATCCAAAATTACAAGACCCAGAAAAATTTGGTCCTCTTGTTCTGCATTGAGGGGGCAGAACGCCCACAGGCAGAGGCATCTTGCCGATATGAATCTCAGATGAGATCATCATCACTGCAGTCTCTTTTGTCCCCCGCTGAGAGCAGAGGCGTGCCCAGCACCCCTCAGCACCCTTAAAAACCGGCAGCTTCCCATAGGAGATTCCATCAGACAGGCAGCATTTCCGGGTGTTTCTCTGTCATGCCGTCAAACTGACTCACGGGCAGTGAAAAATAACAATTAAAAAGGAATCGCACACAATTTTAAACAGCGACAGTTAAAAATCTGGACACATTTCTCTGTTTTAGCTCTGTTAATCGCCAAGGGGGAGCCCATCCTCCAGGGGGCAGCAGAGGAAGCCCTCACTCTAACCAGACTGAAAGGGGGAGCCCATCCTCCAGGGGGCAGCAGAGGAAGCCCTCACTCTAACCAGACTGAAAGGGAGAGCCCATCCTCCAGGGGGCAGCAGAGGAAGCCCTCACTCTAACCAGACTGAAAGGGGGAGCCCATCCTCCAGGGGGCAGCAGAGGAAGCCCTCACTCTAACCAGACTGAAAGGGAGAGCCCATCCTCCTGGGGGAGGTAGAGTAAGTACAAAAAAGTCCCAATTTATAAAGTTCAATTTGTATAATAAGATCTGGACCCCCCCGTAACCTGAAAATGGATAAGGGAAGGGAAATTGTGCATTGTCCAGGTATAAATGCGGACGGTCCAGCTGATGTCAGGACAGGCGGGTGAGGAAACTGCTTCCTTCGGCGGGATTGAGGGGTGGTGCGGGGTGGTGCGGTCCGGCAGTAAGCAGTTGAGGATGACAGATGTGTAGTCAGGCTGGGTGGGCAGGCAGACAGCTGAACAGTGCATCAAGAAAACTTTGACTAATAGATGAAATTGTGAGTTATTTTGTAATGCAGTGTGAAGATAAGGAGACACCGGCAGGTCTAATTGAGTATGACAGCTAACTTGGTAAGAGAGGTGGGGGGGGGGTGATTCACAGGCAGGAGGGATCTCTGAGAACCAGCACTTCAACGACACATGGGGCAAGTGAAGCCATACCTTGTGGGGGGGGGGTGTCTGATGTGTGGAAAGAGACACGGTGGCCCCCGACATCGGAACATGCCACACCATGTGCTGCTCTACTGCGTGACCAGCAACACGCTTGTGAAATTCTCACATGGGTTATGTTTACAGAACAGAGTTTACAGAACAGAATTTGCAGCCTCATTCAAATGATTCAAAAGCAGATGTCTGTAATCATTTACACAGGATGCCCGGGTTTAAACCCAGCATAATTCGATGCTCCACCCATTGGTGTCCACAATAGTGTGGAAACGGGTATGAGCCTCTGGGGAGGAAGGACGACGGCAACTACGTAAAACTCCTGTCGTTATATGATGCTGGTATTTCCGAGATCCCCAATTCGGTGAAGGAATGTGACGCTTCAATGAGAACGAGCAGGTAGAAAGGACAAGCTCAAGGACAATGACACAGGACATAGACAGGCTCATCGAGGTTAGAATGAGGAAGGAAACATTGGGGTTCGAACCTGGGAAGAAATACGGTGACATGAGACAGGGATGGAATAAACAGCATCCTTTTCCGATGTAGGAACAGGACTGACGGCAAATGGTGAGG
The DNA here is from genome assembly GCA_015164015.2 of Brevimyrus niger. NCBI lineage: Eukaryota > Metazoa > Chordata > Actinopteri > Osteoglossiformes > Mormyridae > Brevimyrus > Brevimyrus niger. Next base: position 3,410,270 of record JAABNY020000064.1, read on the forward strand.
CAACACAAAAGGGCAATGGCCTTTTTGGAGGGGAGTGAAATTAAACCGTACAAATGACTTTGGGGCGGGGCTTTATCCTCCCAGGGAGGACAGAGCAGGATTGCAGGGTTGTGGCTGCTTTAACATGCTGATTCAGCACCTAAGGACACATGGAACATCCAATCAGGGTTCAACAAATGCCAGCCAATTACGAGACTGGGCTACTACTAGGGATTAAAAAATGCCACCCAATCGGGAGAATGGGCCCCCCCCCGGCTGTGCAAAAGCCAGCCAATCACAAGACTGGGCCACCCCTAGGGCTTAACAAATGCCAGCCAATCACAAGGCTGGGCCACCCCTAGGGCTTGACAAATGCCAGCCAATCACAAGACTGGGCTAACCCAAGACTCTGGCATAAGTCAGCCAATGAAATGTTTATTACTGGGAATGCATGGTGTTGGTATAACTGTCACACATTTTCTCACAAATATTTTTATGGTTAATTTTATGTAGCCGTCTTTGTGTGCAAAATACTAAAAACTACTGATAGATACAAGCTATTCAAGCACTGAAGATCTACCTGACTATATTTTAATTAATACCCCGAGACCAATGGGTCATGGTGGGGGTTTAGCTGCTGTTTGTAAACAGCAGTATAAATGTTACTGTTAATAGACCGCATGTTTATCGACTCGAGCTTCGAGGTTCAGTTGAGTTTTATAAGTCTGTAATGGGAGTAGTTGTTTATCGACCTCCAAAGTACAGCCAAGTTTTTACTCAGGAATTTTCTGAGTTCTTATCTACTATCTTATTATTGTCTGATCATGTCTTACTTGTTGGGGATTTCAATATTCATATTTGCTGCCCTGGGAAGCCTTTCGAGAAGGAGTTTTCTGATCTGATGGACTGATAATTTTATACATGTTTTTGGTCCTACACATGAAAAAGGACATACGTCGGACCTTATTTTTTTCCTTTGGTCTGTCTATCTCTGATGTTGTTGTAAATGATGCCTGTATTTCATACATGCCTGTTACCTTTAATGTAACTATGCAAATTGAAAGGGTGGAGTATCAGCTTTCTTGTTTACGTTCCCGTATAAACTCTCAGTCCACACCTCAGGCGTTCAGTGATATTTTCAGTACTCTTTCTGATGTATCATGGCTGGAGTATGTAACTATTACGGCTGATCCAGATGAATTACTTATTGTTTTTAATTCGGTGTGTTCTGGAGTATTAGAATGTGTTGTTGTACCATATAAAATCAGGTACAGTAAGGTTAATCATCAGCCTTGGTTAAATGAACAAACTCGCGCTCTTAGACAGCAGTGTAGGCGAGCAGAACGGGCTTGGAAAAAGTATAAACTTATAACCTCTAAACAGGTTCTATTAGATTTACGTATGGGATATCAGAAATCATCCCTTTTTTCAAAAATTATATCACAACATTCAAAATCACCTAAAATTTTATTTCAATCTATTGAAAGGTTTTTAAACACAAATACTGTCTCAATATTTCCATCTACGGAGTGTTGTGAGAAGTTTTTAAATGTTTTATTAGAAAAAGTTAAAACTATTAGATCTGGTTTTCATGATTGGAATGGTTTGACAGAAGATATTATTAAAAATGTTAGCATGTTTGATTAATTTGATTCGGTTTCAACGAAGGATATTAGTCTTATTGGTAAGTTGAAACGCCCAGTTGCTAGTTGGGATGTTTCGCCTTTTCATTTGGTGGCTGGTTATTCACCCCCTTCTTAAAAAGCCTTTTCTTGACCCATTGGACTTTAAAATTTATTGGCCTATTTCAAAACTGCCTTGTATCTCTAAAATATTGGAAATTTTGATTTAATTGATCACGGTATTCTAACTAATCGTTTGGAACATGTTGTGGGGCTGAGAGGAACGGTTTTAAAATGGTTTTCCTCCAATTTCTGTTAGGGTTGGGGACTTTTCTTCCAAGACAGTTTCTCTGGTTCATTTTTGGGACCTACTCTCTTTTCTTTGTGATTGCTGCCTTTAGGTCTAATTTTTAAAAATATGGTATATCTTATCACCTATATGCCGATGACATTCAGATTTATCTACCGATCAGAGCTGAAGGATCAATTCCTAATCTATCCTTGGTATCTTGTCTAAAGGAGGTGACTAGCTGGTTAGAGCAAAACTGCCTGCAGTTAAATGCTAGCAAGTCTGAAGTCATGGTCTCTGGGATGAATAAGGATGACATAGGTACATGGGAAACAAACATTCGGCCTAAAATAAGAAATTTAGGTGTAATTTTTGACTCCGCTGTTATGTTTGACCATCAGGTTAAAAATGTGGTAAAAAATTGTTTCTACCAGTGGAGGATTATTGCGGAAATTAAATCATTTTTGTCTGTTCCTGATCAAAAAATAGTGATTCATGCATTTATCTCTACTCGCTTGGATTACCATAATGCTCTTTATGTAGGAATTAGTCAATCTCTTATTTCTCTTTATAAGTTGCAGCTGGTTCAAAATGCTGCCACGAGACTCCTTACTGGTACCAAGAAGAGGGAATGTATTAAACCTGTTCTAAAAGGCTTCACTGGCTTCCTGTAAAATGTCGAATACAGTATAAGGTGTTGTTGTATGTTTATAAAGCTGTTCACGACTCGGCCCCGGAATATATCAAGGACTTGGTGCTTAGGAACTCTGGTAGATTACAAAAGTCTTCTAATTGTTTACTGCTCTTTGTTCCAAGAACTCATCTTAAAACTAAAGGGGATCGAGCTTTCTCAGTTGTTGGCCCTAGACTGTGGAATGTGCTTCCCCCTTTTATTAGTTCTGCACCATCAGTTGATGTTTTTAAAATTCGTGTGAAAACGTATTTGTATTCTGTTGCGTTTAATTCTTGAATCTGTCACTGTATGTTATGTGTCTGCATGTTTTCTATGTTTTCTCTTTTTTATTCGGATGTACAGTCCTTTGGTCTATGTTGTAATGGAAAGGGCTATATAAATAAATGAGACTTGAGACTTGTAATGCCTTGTAACTCACAAAAGTATTGGGACACCCCTCCAAATCATTGAACTCTGGTGTTCCAATCACGTCCATAGCTACAGGTGTATAAAATCAAGCACCTAGGCATGCAGACTGCTCCTACAGATATTTGCGAAGAATGGGTCACTCTCAGTTATCAGTGAATCCGAGTGTGGTACCATGATGGAATGCCTCCTGTGTAATAAGGCCGTTCATGAAATTTCATCACTACTAAAAATTCCACGGTCGACTGACTGTGGTATAACACCGACGTGGAAGCAATTAGGAACAACAGCAACTCAACCACTAAGTAAATGAGGCACATACTTGAAGCACACAGTATGCAGAAGTTGCCAACTGTCTGCAGGGTCAAAAGCCACAGACCTCCAAACTTTGTGCGGCCTTCAGATTTGCTCAAGAACAGTGCATGGAGAACTTCATGGAATGGGTTTCAATGGCCAAGCAGTATTTATGTTGAATCATTAAGAGTATTAAAAGTACAGCAGACGCAATGGACATGGCGTCACGACTCTGGTGGGATATGTGATTGGGTGATGACTGGATGGGGGTGGGGTGAATGGATCAGGCCCACTGAGGCGGTTTACCTGCAGCTTCATGATAGCCCCCCTGCCACATGCGAGCCAGCAGTGATGACACACATTGTTCAATCCAGATGGTTGCCCAATATCCTTATTACAAGAAGCCTATCGCAATGGGGCCAAGAATCACTATGGTCGACACATTGCTGCTTGTGGCTGCTTCCTGTGGCACCGACTGCACAATATCAGAGCCCTGGGGGGGCATCAAATGTGAAGCCAGGTTTGTGACCCTTGAAAGTAATCAGTGTCTCTCCATCTTTCTCTTTCAAAGCAATTAGCGTCTCTCTATCCATCTCTTTTAAAGTAATCATGTCTCTCCATCTCTCTCTCTCTCGTTCCATGACATCAGCCTTGCTTGGCATCCTTGGCTTGTTTGTGGTCCTACATCTTGCAGTAGCCGTGTCCTCCTCTAGGGAAAGCAGTAAGCAGGCTAATTCATTAAGGCAATCAACATCCCTGAACAACACGAGGAATGGTCTGTGCCATGTGGTATTTGGCGACTAAGACCTGCCAGCTGTACAGTGTCTATAATTCACCCGTATAACATCAGCTGGTGCATTCCTAGCTTACCCAGGAGACCACAACATCTTGTGGGCCTAATTTTTCCAAGTTACGAAGACTCAGAAAATACACAGGATGTTATGAGTCCTTGCACGGCACTTGAAAGATACCTCCAGCCAGCTGCTAGCTGAAAAATCAGCCTCCGCCAACCCCAAATGCAGGATGGGATACAGGGGCGGGGCCACTGGGGCATTGACCTCAGCTGAAAGCTGATTGGCCCGTGGAGTGGCCCCTCACCAATTGAAAAGATAGCATTGGCTAATGATATGACTGACTTCTCCGTATGAATGTCAGCCTCTCTTACGCCACCCAAAATTCCCTAGAATTGCCCCCTGCTCGAGGGATAAAGTGATTTATATACATTTCCAGTCAGTGTTTGCTTGAAGATCTTACGGTCGGACCTTAATAGTGGAGAAATCACAGCGAATTTCTGGCGTAGAACGTCTGTCCAAGTATTGCCAGGCTCATAGGCCTCGGTTGTCATCCTTCCAAAACTTCTCTTCAGCATCACTTCCAAAACTCACATTTTGATCTCGACTGAAAAAGGTACTTAAGCCCCCAGAACCAAACCAGTGCTCAACTGCATGCATCTATGCAACAATGACTGGGACCTCTAAATTGCCTGTCACTTTACTGAGTGTCTGGAGTCCTTCACTGTGCTGTTGCTCTAGATAGATATAGTAATAGTAGCTTAAGATAAAAAAGGTGCCCTGAATCTCAAATACACCAATAGAGTTGTTACTCAATCCTCAATTCCATAAAACAGTCTCTTTTAATTATGTGAAAAATACCCTGAGTCATTTCCTTTAGAGCTGATGGGCACACCCCCAGTCTGCTATGGGCAAGTGTGCAACAGGCATGTGCACGATTAAGAAAAGGTGTCTTCCCGAAGCACACACAGACCCTCTGGAAAAGAAAAAAAAAAAAAAGCACATAGCTATGCGAGTGGAGTGTGAAGCCAGAAAAACAGCAGAAGGCGAGGAAGACAGACAGGGAGCAGCTGGGGGTCAAGCCAAACATTCCCGGAAGACCACCTACATACTGTACCTGATGCCAAATAGGGTGGGGTTTTCAGAACAGGGAACAAGCGGAGAGGCAGTTCAGCAGGTCCACAGGATAAACCAGTCAAGAAACACGGAAGTACGCATGATTCGAATCACGGACACAAGCTCCTTGAAAGCCTCCCCTGAGAGGTTTGGGAATAGGGGGGCTCTAAGACCTTGTGCACTTTTGTGTTATAGGTTATATTTTATTTTCTGTACATTATGGTTCCTGAAAAGAAAATAGTATACACGTGACAATGTTGTGCGTTTATTCGTTCATTACATTCTCCGAACATCTGTCTCCACTAATTAACTCAGTTCTGTGTTTATTCCCTCCGCAGTATTCATTCGTGGCGGCGCTGCACTCGACTTATTAGATTTATATGGAAGTGAAGTAAATCTGTGTCATCACAATTTGAATTTCATACGTCACTAAAATTCTAACATTGAATACTTATGCATATATATGCATTGCACTCAGTAGATTCGATTGCTTAGCCTTGGTATCCCAGATGTATAACTCGTATTTTAACACCATATTTTTGTATGCGAGTTCGGACCATTTCGAATCCGTTTTGTTTAAACAACATCAGCCGTGTTATTTCTGCTACAAGTGTGACTCACTCGTTAAAAAAAAAAAAAACATTGCCGCTTTTGAACGTGGGGGAAGCCGTCTGTCGAGCTGGGATTCCCCGTCCACCTACGCGGGCTTATATCTCAAGGCCGATTCATACTGAAAATCCGGAACCGATGCCATGTATTTTTAGAAGCATATGAGCTCATTATGTTATGTTGCTGAATATGAAACTAGCGACTAAGCGTAATTATTTGAGTAATTAGAGCGCGTCTTTAGAAAACCCGAAATCTGATGACCAGTATCAACGGGTAACGACTTTTAAAGTGGACGAAGATCATTCAGACAGTGCAGTAGGACACTCCTTCTTCTGTTCAGATCAGAAATTTTAGCTTCAGATGTGGTGTCGTTGATTATTTCACCGTGTCCACATCGCACATGTAATTTTCAGCAGTTATAGGCATACTGGCGAACAGTCTCGATTGGTTCCTCGGTAATTTCATGCACGAAGGTAGACATTCATGTGATTAATGAACGTAAACAGTATTATTTAAAGACGTGACGTACACGAAACCAGCTACAGGGTGTCAGTTTGACTTATAGGCTGTCCCATTTGAAAACCTGCCTCATTACAATTAAGGCCGCAGTTCCGTGACCAGCCAGTGCAATTGGTTCAGATCCTAGCATTGTGCAATTTGTTTCTTGAGGCAGAGTTCTGATAGGATTACCTCATACGCATAGTGTGCAGGGTGTGGAAGGCAGGCCTACCATGAAATGACAGCCAGCATACCCGAGTTCGGCCCAGAACATTTCTTCAGCAAATACAAGCAGGTGCCAAATAAAAATCAGTCCAGACATCTGCGTCGGAAGACTAAAATCCACTACTCGGCAACAATGAAAGTAAAATACAAAATCCGTAAACATAGATTCCTTCTGTTATTGAATCGAGCCGATATCTTACAAAATCTCCCACGTGGTTTTACGTACGCGCTTGTGCATTTGCACCAGTGTCACTGTTCACAGCTAGGCCACGGGGGGGGGGGGGAATAAACCAGATCTAATGTTAATGAACCACGAAAGGGGAGACCCCGCTCGGCTCCAGCCTAACTGAGCTCCTGTGTGCCGCCGAGGCTCCGGGGACCGTACAGGTGGGCGTCGCCCTCCCGGCGTCCAGCTGTCTGTCGGCGTCGCTACGAGCGGCGGCTAGCTAGCGCTGGCAGGTCCCGGCTCCACGGCTCAGCTCCTCCACCTGGGCTCGGTGTGCACCATGGGCCACACGCTGCACAGGAACTGGACAAGGGGGGCATCCTGGTCTCTCATTATTATCATTAACAGGGAATGCACTACCACAAGGCTTTGATAATGCTGCCATCTGCTGTTCGCGTCGAGAATCGCAGCCTGATAATACCAACCTTCACTTTGGGTCTTCGTCTAAGGTATGTGGCCCTCGTCTGGAGGCTAAGGAAGGGCAGAGGGTCTTTGTTAGGTGGGGAGAGTCGTTTCGGGGGAGCGCTGGCCGTCCAGGCACCCTTGTTTCGCAGTGACGCATCGGAGCATTGGTATCGATGAAGGCCTGCCGTCGACATGTTTTACCTCAGGAGGATGTGCAGGTGTGAGCCCAGGCCTGTCAGGATGTGCCACCAGGCATGGAACTGGGTAACTGCCCCGATCAATGGGGGCAGCCTCTGCCGGCTCGCCCTGTAGAAGGGGCAGATGATCAAAGAACAAGCAGGAGAACAAAATAAACTGCTCTGCCCCCAAGATATAGCAAAGGCTCCATTTAAAGAAAATGACCAGCTGCGAGTTGCCAGGGAGACACCTTGACCCTGCCGTTACATTGTCTCTCTCTGGCTGGTCGTCCCCACAAAAAATGATTAGCTCAGACAGATAACCAATCCGATTGCAGAGGAAGTGGGTCCAAGCGACTAGAGGACCCACTTCTGCAATCTGATTGGCTCAGAGAGATGACCAATAATTTTTTTGCCCTCATGCAAGTAAGACCTCCAGGAGCATCTCAGGCCTCTACCTCAGTGTGTCGCACAGAAGGTTGTCCACGTTCCAGAAGACGAAGCCCAGGAAGAAAATGGCCAGTGAGGCGTAACACAGGGACCTATGCCACGGGTACACCCTGCCAGAGCCGGGATGAGGACAAGCAATTATCAATTATCAAAAAAAAAAAACATAGCCCTCCTGGGGCCAGGAGGCACCACTGCGCCCCCTACTGACCAGCATTGGAAATACAGCCACTTACCATGTGACTATGTAGACAGACCGCAGGACCAAACAGCCCACCAGTATTCCATACATGACCTGGGGGAGGGGGGGGGGGGGGTATCCATTACACAGTCCTTTAACAAACATTCGGTCCTCAGACGCAAACACCTCAGTTTGCAAAATAACTAGATGGTGAGTGCTTTGAAGGTATTACGTTAACCCCCGAACCATTCGATAAACCTGCGATCTAAAGTGTTACATTTTTTTTAATGCGACGCCTTTCACAACAGAGAGTCACCTCAAGCGGCTCGACGAGATTGTGTGGCAGGCGATTGCTACATTGTTTATTCAGGATGGTGCATGAATCCAGGGAAAAGGGGAAGACGATGGCAAAGGAGGAAAGCAACAAAAACCTCCTGAGAAGAGACCTCTGAGGTCGACTGGCTTTCTAACATCATAGAAATCAGGGAAAATGAGCCTTAAAAAAAAAATGAGAAAATGAGTTAAAAAAAAAGAAAAAAGTAGGGCGTTAACTCCATCGGCAAACAAACCCCCACACAGGCCTGTGTGAACTGGCGGCTACTGGGCCACGCCTGTCAGAGCTCGTAACCTTTAAAATTACCCAGCAGCACTCAAAACAGTCAGCCCTGAGGCGCAACGTCTCGACGGCCTGGACTGTCTGGGGCTATACCCCAGAGCTGTACTGGGGCACAGCCCTCCCTCCCCCCCCCCCGCCCTTCTCGCTCCCCCCGCTGTCTCTCCTCGTCGTC
>JAABNY020000064.1:3426320-3444893 GCA_015164015.2 Brevimyrus niger
TGTGCTGACGCGGCGGCGGTGTCGCGGTCAGGGTGCGGGCGCGGACTGCGCGAGCGGGAGCCGGGGGGCGGAGGGGGGGCGGTGGGGGGTGGCGAGGGCACTATATCGGAAATAAACTGGCGACAGGCGCACTTTCGTAAATGCCCTTGTGATTATCAGTGTTATCATGATACACGTATTGAAGCAACAGGCACTGAGGTCCAGGGGCGAGGCCACAGGCCCGAGTTGAAAGCTGATTGGCCCCTGGAGTGCCCAGTCATCTGTCACTCACCAATTCAAAACAAAGCTGATTGGCCCCTGGAGTGCCCAGTCGCCTGTCACTCACCAATTTAAATCAAAGATGATTGGCCCTTAGCGTGCCCAGTCATCTGTCACTTACCAATTCAAAACAAAGCTGATTGGCTCCTGGCATGTCCAGTCATCTGTCACTCACGAATTCAAAACAAAGCTGATTGGCCCCTGGAGTGCCCAGTCATCTGTCACTCACCAATTAAAAACATACCATCGATTAATAATAAGGTCAGCCCAGCTGTATGAATGATGGCCCCTCTTATGCCCCCAACCTAAAAAAAAAAAAAAAATAATAATAATCCTAGAATCATCCCTGCTTTTCAGCTCAAAAGGATGCCTTGGAGATTAGGGCCAGACATGACAAAGACGCACCTAAAAAATTTACCTTTATTGAGAAATGTCACCTTAAATATCCACATCATTAAAACGTTAACAGAATACTTTTTGGATCATTTGATACAAAATGCACAGATGTGCTGCTATGTTCAAACGGAAGACAACTTATTACTGCTCATGCTTAGGAGACGGATACGAGAAACCATTTTGGAAAGTTGCGTCTGTAAACATTACATTATCCTGTATCTAAATGATGTCACAGCCTTGTTAAGTCTCACTTCTCGGATATGGACGTGTCAGTTATCACAGACTGATGCGTTCGGATCAGAATGCGACGAGCTCGCGAGGCGACTGACGCCTCACGCTGTCCTCTTCTCAGGCAGACAAAGCAAAAGCATCCGAACATATTCAAAACTGTAGATTTTCTACCAAACCCCGGCAGAGACTGCGGGAGGCTTTACATCCGTTTGAAGACGTGCAGCGTCTAGAAGTCGCGGCTCATGTCAAGCTGCGATTGATAACGGATGGTCCTTGGAGTTGAAGGCCCTGCCTACACCTACAGCTCAAATAATCAAACGTGTTGAAATACCAACTGGATAAGCAAACAAGAGCATTGCTCTTATTGCATGGAAAGCAAGTAGGAAGCTGGTATCCAGTCCACAGGATAGTTGAATCTGTAAAGCCAAAAGGTACAGCTCATCTTGATGTACTTCCTCATTAAAATCAGCAAAGAGACTGTCCCCTGTAGGCAGATCAAATTAAAACTCTTAAATTAAAATTAGGGGAAACCAAGTGGAATGTTAGCAAATGTCAACCAGTTTTAAATTATAATAATCTTTCCAATTGTTTTATAGATGAGGCCTTATGTGGCTATGCTATTTTTGGATGCCTTTTACACAATAAATACAAACATCTACAAATTTTAATTACTTTCTACAAATGCATAAATATGTCTTACATGTTTAAGTGATGATAGTTTCCTAAAATGGAATCACTTTGTTTTTCGAAAGTTCATCATCCTAAAACCGTGCCACAGAATCAGTAACGTGGTCTTGGGAAAATAGAACAACGGTAAATATTCTGCTATCGCTTCTGGTTGGGCGGGACCACTTTTTTCCCTGCGAGGGGTGGACATCCGGATGAAGGGGGTTCACAAAACCACACCCATGCTGTCACAGGTTAGCATCTCCCCCCCACTCATGGTTCCTACGTGCTGGTGAGACGAGCCCAGCCTGTGAGTCCTCTGGCACCGAATGCCGCTTAGCGTTAAGGTCCTGAGGCTCGGCAAGTGCTTCAAGATGTCCTGAGGCGAAGTGGTCACTCCGGAGTTGGACAGGTTGAGCTCCTGCAAGGAGACCAGATCTAGAAGAACCTCGGGCCCCAGAGACCCGAGCCTGGTGTTGTTGGACAGGTCAAGGACCTGCAGGCTACTGAGGTCCTCGAAGCTGCGAGGATGCAAGACGGACAACGCAGAGAGTCCAGCGAGGGACAGGTGGACCAGATCTGTGAGCCCGCTGAAGGAGCCCCGGGAGATGGCGGAGATCGGGTTGCCATCCAGATTCAAGTACCGGAGCGGGACGCCATGGAGACTGGGCACAGACGTCAGGCGGTTCCTCGCCAGGCTCAGGGTCTGCAGGTTGGGAGGGGCAGCTCGCAGATCTTGGGTGACGGCGGTCAGTAGGTTGTCTGAGACGTCCACGTTGACGGGCCGGCCGTGGGCGCCGGTGGACAAGGCGCCGAGCTGCAGCTTCCGAAGGCGGTTGTGGCTCAGGTCCACGTCGGCCAAGGGGAGCCTGGAGAACCAGCCCTCCTCCAGCTTCTCCAGCCCGTTGTGGCTCAGGTCTAGGCTCTCCAGGTACCGCAGCTGGGCGAAGGCCTCATGGTCCACCTCTGAGATGCGATTGTGGCTCAGGTCCAGACCAACCAGGGTGGTATAGCCAGGTCCTCTCAGCATGGGGCCGTGGACGGTACGCAGGGAGCCCGAGGACAGGTCCAGGTAAGCCGTGTCCAGGGGGATAGGAAGAGGGCCAGTACCCAGTTTCACACCACTGCAGTCCACCTTGGTCAGGCTGAAGCTACTGAATAGGCCGTAGCTCTCCACCACACAATGACACCCGGGGTGGCAGTTCTTCACTGCTGCCATGAGGGGGAGCAGCGACAGAATAAGGTTGAGACTTGGAAAGGCCGCCATGGTACTCTGGGCAAAGGAAATAAATATACACACAAAAAAAATTACATCACACCAACACGCTTATCAAGAACCAACGCATCAGCTGACTGATAAATCAGGGACCAATCGCAGGCTGTCACGCAATCACGTTGCATAACATCTGTATGAGGTCAGAGTAGTGCAGCGCAAGATCCCCAAGGACGAGGTGGAAAGCGGAGATTCCGCATCAACTATCTTACCAAAGAACAATCGCCACACAACTTCTGACCTGCTGCTCCTCACCATTAGGGGGCGATGTGGCCCACAACACACATCCTGTTTGACACAGACACAAACGGTAACCATGCATTTGTAGCACGGTCTGTGGGTGGTCAGAGGAGTAAAGGACAAATACTCTAGGCAGTATGCCATTCTGCCTGGGGGGGTGGATACTGGTGCAATAGCTTAACTGGGCATGAATTTCACCCCCCACAGGAGACCCGAGGACCGTCCCTGGGGGAGGAAACGCCTGCACTTTGATACCCACAGAGCATGCTGGTATTAATTATTGGAATATAAAGCGACTGGGCATCTCAGGTTTCCTTCAGCTGTTGATGGGAGCGTTTTCCTGAAGCCTGCTGGACCATCCACAACCCTGAGCCCACATGAAGCTTCTAAGGACCAAGAGCAGCGAGGGACACACACAAACGAGCAGCAGGCACGTGTGTGCCCCAGATCAGCTGGATGGAGCCACTGAAATCAACATTCCAGTAGTCGGACTTTTGTGAAATTATATCGTAGGTCAGAGCAAAAACTGACAACACATTTAATTCACAGCACAGCCTAAATCTCTCTCCTAAAATTACACATGGTTAATTGCATGCAAGGAAGTTTTTTTTTATTTGAAAATGATTTGTTATTAAAATTACGATACAAAAGTTCTGGAGCCTGTATCGCAATCTAAAGAGCACAATCCATACAAAATTATTTAAAACGAAAGGTAGAACTTAACCGTAGTCCCATATTTTACACTATAACAAACCGCTGTAACTTCTACAATGAAATTCAACAAATGACCGTTTTATTATTTCGCAATTGGTAAGTGTATTTTCAATGCATTGGGGGTCATAAATTACACTGTGCACAGTAACCCATTCTAAGCAGTTAGTTTCAGACCCCGTGAATGCGACTTACAGAAGAGGGCGCCGCTTTTACATCTGCAGGGCGGTTCTCCGCAGTACAGCCTCCCCCGACGTCTGAACCAAGCAGCAAGTAGCCAGAGCCTTTATACTGCAAAAAAAGACAAACAAAGAGTGAAGGGGAGGGAGCGCAAGCAGTGGGATGTTCCGAGTTTCGGGGACAAATGGATCAGGCCGCATGCAGGCATGACGGAGCATAAACCGGATCATAAAGTTAATCTACACGAGCAGTAGGTGAAAGTGTGGTAATTACACAGCTCGTGTTACACGCGCTTTATGGTCGTTTACGTAACGATGACTCCCGCACTGCGTATGACAATCATGAATCTGCAGTGATATTATAGATCGTAACTGAACTGGCGTAGAGGGGCTCCATGCACGTGAGGGTGCCCACTCCCCCCCCACACACACACACACACACACACAGCCGTGAAACTACCCACCAGCCGCCACTGCATCCTAATTGCCCCCACTCAGATAAATATGATTTAGCAGCAGCCCCTGAAATACCGGCCAGGATCAAATCCCAGATGCGTCTAGCTGTTCCCGCAACTCCCGCAAAAACAGTTTATTCCCCCAAAAAAGTTTCAGTAAATCCAAAACTTCTGAACTTTGCTGAATTTGCCAGACACAGTCCAACTGAACAAGCTACTTTTGCGTGACCCCTTAATGTTAACAACCACTGTTTATGGTAGGCCTTGTCAGTGCGAAACTTTAATATCTTTACAACCCTTGTCCCGTTTGGCGACTTCTATCCCCGAACTGTAAATGCATATTCGATGACGACAGCATAAATCATTTTTCTTTTTAAAAGCATTTAATGAATCCATGGCAAGCCTAGTCAAAAAAAACGGAATGAGTCGATCCAACTTCAAAGTGAAATGAGATCCGGGCGTGTCCTCGTATCCGGCGTAAACACGGCGTGCTCCGACACATTGTCTATGTACAGATGCAGATCAATTAACTACAGCCTTCTTTTCAGACACACACTCATTCACCACACCTCTTCCGATTCAGCCCCAGAGTCTCACACCTCCACATTTGTCTCTGGCCGTTTGACGCTCGTCTGATCCTTCAGAGAAGGGCCCAGACATCAATGAAGCGATAAGCCGCGAGAATGGACTGTCCCTACATATCGATACAAGCATGCTCCAAACAACACTGATAATTACCAACATGTATAATAAGAGCAAGGGACACGCTGTACATGCACAATGAACGACCAATACGGAGACTACTTTCCTAAACTAGTGCAGTAGATTACAAAACTTAGCCTACACCTCATCACGCATGCATGCTAAATGCGTTTTACGCATGCCTTCGAAACATCCATGCACGGCGCTGAGACTCCGGACGGGATGCTGGCTGTACACTCACCTGCTACAGCGGGATGATGGTGCTTCAGATGGAGACTGACGCAAACACTGAGTCTCTCTTGCCCTGAGCAGGCAGCGCGATGCAGCACTTCGGCATTGGTGCGATCCGCTTCTCCAGCGCTATCTGACTATCAGCGGCGATCTTAGGCCACGTGGGTAACTTACTGGTTTTTTTTTCTTTCTTTTAATCTCGCAAAAACGAGATGCCCTGTAACTGCACTATACATGCGTACCGCCGGCTTTTTTAACTCACCGAAAGCTGCTTCCCTGCTGCCGGATCACCCCCTTCCTCTGTGAAGCCACCTCCAGTATTTCTAAAGGACCCCGCCCAGCCTCTCCGGATTTATGAAATTTAATTTCCTTGACGCCTACACGAAGAATAAACGGTACTCCTGCGCTTTAATGTGGAAACATGGACTCCTGGGGCCGGTGCTTTATAATCGGTAACAAACGAAAAAAAAAACATTAGGAGTATAACCTGGAGAGTTTCTAGTTATTGAAAAGTTCAGGGACTAAATCAAGTTTACCTTTTTTTGGAGGAGGGAAGGAAGATTATTGACATTGAGGGTAGAATATTCGGGGATTTATCTCAGAGTGCTCGGACCTAAGGATGCCAATGAGACTGGAACCAGGCGTGACGATTTCAGGTCCAGAGAGCAGAAATCCAGACCAAGACTTTGGTTCAACTAACCAGTTCAGTATAAAAAGTCACAGTCACAGAGTACGCAACTGGTAGGTTGAACCAAAATCTCGCCCTGAATTTCTGCTCTCTGGACCATAACATGTGCTCCTATACACAGTGGTCTTAAGTTTTCATCATTCTCCATTAGACTTACAGAAACCTCTACAGTTGCGTTTGTGCTGATGGGAATACAAGCATAAATAAATCTGATGCTTTTAGGCACAAACAAAATCATTTTGACTTAGTTAGTGTTAAATAGTCACAGATGAAATAAGGTCGGTTGATTAAGTGTGCAAGGCCAGCAGCAGACTGCTTTGTTTTCTTTTCTTTTGTGGAGCGAAACGTGGGATCAGGTGTCGTGCCGAATTCTACACGAGCTGCACACCAGCGAAGACGTTCCATGTGTCCCCGACAGCGTTAACGCCTAGGTCAGCTAAAAGCGGTCGAGGATGCGAAGAGACATCAAACTGTGCACCTAGCATTGTTTGCTGCTACGGGTGAATGTTATGTTCACCTCCGGAGCTATCAAACCAGTCTTGTTTTCAAACTTTCCATTTGAGGGCATACAGACAGGCTGGAGATAAGACATAGTATAGATAGGAGTGAGCACTTCTGTTTTTTTTTGTGTGTGTGCAGAACAACGGAAGAAACTCAATTTATCTGATATAGTTCCCACTGATAGGTTAAAACCACAAATTCTTCAAACAGGCGCAAAAACACGCGGGAAAAAAACCACACTTTTGATCCAGAGGAAAGCAAGCTGCAAATGCGATATAACAACTTGACGAGACAGTTTAAAACAAATATGCCTAAATAGTCTACCACTCCACATACTTCCTACACAGTGCGTTGTATATTACAGGTTTGACAGCCAAAAGGCGCAAGAATGTTTAGAAGAGCTTTCCTCATTTATTATATATTTTATTCTTGTAAGTTGCAATAGAATAAAATGTCACATCCGGCCCTCAGAGAAGAAGCCAATGAAAACAATTGAGAGGAAACTGAGGCGGGAATTTAGAAACAGTGGAGGAACAGCTGCGTCCTCCGCAAAACCTCTTTTGCAGGTGTTATTTTCCCCGGAAAGTTTTTGTTAGTGTGGTATAACTACAGCCCAGGCCAGGTTGCATTGCTCTTAATGTGTCTCCATCACTATTGTTGGTAAACTGTTAAATCACTCATTGCATTGTTTCGTCGCAGCAAATACAAACCGATTAATAAATACATCGATAGCGCACAGTTTACAACAGCATGCACGCATCCACAAGCACTACATTTCCCATAATGCCCTGGGATCAACTGGCCCTTATCAACCAAGCGGTTGGACCGGTTACAGTACAATTTCACTATAAAAACAACCTTGCCAGATAATTAACGAGGGAAATGGGAATGATACATATATTTTTTTAATAATTGCAGTTCTTACCCCATTTGTTTTTATTTACTTTTATAATAAATAGCCCTGTGCTAGGAATTAAGTTCGAAATCTTGCATTAAGTGAACATTAGAGGGCGCCAAGATTACATATTACATGCAAAGTAGAAATACACAGGCTTGTAAAGTGCCGAAAGTAATCCACTCATTAAAAAAATCTAAAGTCATATTCTGGTAAGATTTTATACGGCATTAATGTGATATTCATGGTTTTTACCATTTCATTAAGGATTTCCTGAAATCCATGTACCCTGCAGTGACTGGTACAGTATACAATAAACAAGAAACACATGGGGATTATTCATCACTTTATTGTGGAAAAAGGTGAAAAAACAAATCATCACACACTTGGTTCTTGAAAATGTGTAGAAAAAGGCAGTTATTTTTTTCCCATTTTTAACCGGTCTTCCCCTGTCCTACATCATGGGTGCATGTACAGCCACCATAACCCAAACAGGAATGTCTTCCGCTTGATACCATCCCACACAAAATAAACCACAGACTAACAGGCACTGTAGGTGAACAACCGCTGTTAAAAACTTCAGTCATATCTACAAGGACCTTGAGAGGATGCTGATCGAGGTCTGAGGTTGTACTTAATATAGAGGGGCAGTCCGTTGGACAATCTACCTCTAAACAGCATCAGATACAGTGGTCAGATGAAGACCTGATTGACTTCTGGGTCAGTAATACTTAGAAATCCTTTTGGTATAGTTTGAACAGACCTTTAGAAACTAGTGTTCCTACAAGATGGATGGACACAGGTGCCAGACTGTTCATGAGGTAACAGACGTTTTCAGCTGTTTTTCCATCCCTCTCCTTCCGGACACACTCATACAATCAAAGCTCATCTTTCATCTTCTTGCCATTGGGGTGTACCATCCTCCCGATAAAAAGGATGGACTCGCTCCGGTTGTCCTTCACAAGGAAGATGAACGGGTGATCAGCATAGAACAGCCTGGGGTTCTTCATCTTCTCCGAGCCATAGATGCTGGTGTCGAACGGGTTCCCCGGCGTGTCCCACTCCAAGGCGGAGACGTGTAGAACGTTGGACAGATACAGGTCCTTCTTGCCCGAGATATTGGACAGGTCGGCCTTAGCTTTGTCCACAGCTTCCATCAGGCCGAGCTCTCCGAGGTATTTCTGGATGAAGCAGGGAGTCATTATCCTAACTGAGACTCTCAATTACAAAAGGTGTTGGACATTTACTGCACAGTCAACTACATCAGGCGAAACCCCTTTTATCCATAAGTGTAGGATTCACACATGGAGACGGTGGTCGATAGTCACATTGCAGACAAGTCAGTGTTTCTCAACCCAACTCCCCGGGGTCCCCAGACAGCCCACATTTTTTGCTCCTTCCCAGCTCCCTCCGCACCTGTATCAGGTACTCTGTGTTCGTAATTGGCCAGGAAGCTTGGAGGGAGCACATGGACTGTATGGGTGTCCACATGGACTGGGTTGAGAAACAGTAACCCGAGTGTCTTGTCCAAGGCAGAGCACCCATTCATTTTGTTGAGTACTGGCCTTGGACTCATCCAGAAAGCAACCGTTCATGACACGCGACGGCAGGCAGGGAGGGCCGGCGTACCTGCAAGTCGTGGCTGACTTCCAGGCTGACTTTGGGCAGAGACACGGCCATCGCCTTCTCCTCCTGTTTGCTCAGCCAGTCGTCCAGTTGCTTGCGAGTCAGCAGCTTCTCCAGCCTCTCCAGGGGCTCCATGTGATCCGGCATGATGATGGTCAGGGTGGACATCTTGTGGGCCAGGGGCATGCTCAGCACATACAGCTTGTTGTCCTTATCCTCAAAGAAAGGATAGAGACCTGACAAGAAATTAGGATATTTATAGTGTAAATGGGGTCTTATCTGTATATACTGTGAACAACTGTACTCATAATTATGTGTTGGTCTTTGGATGAGTCCCTGTTTGCGGTGATAATGAGGATCACCTATCAACCTTGCCCAGGGAGGTTGACCCAAGGATCTAAATTGCTCATGGGAGTTTTACTTACACAAAAATATTCTGGAGGGCAGAAGGAAATGATTGGTTCAAGGGAATTACCAATCAGATTTGCAGGCGAGTCCAAGCAAGTAGAAGAAGTGGGACCAGCCAATCAGATGCCTTGGTCGCCACCTACTCTGCATTCCAATTGCATCGAGTATCCAAAATTTGCCATCTCTATGGATGTCCCGGAAGCGCAAACCATGAATCCATGTCTATGAAGAACTCACCTGTGCGGTGCATCATGGGAAGGGAGATGGTTAAAGAGTGGTGCACCAGGAAGGTCCGGTCGTCGACCATCTTGTGGTGGAACTGCTCGTGCCAGTGGGCTATGCAAAGGGATCAGTGTTAAAGGTGATGGTTAATCACTGGCGCTGGGCGTAGTCCGGTCGACTGTGTCGTCTTTCAGTCGCCTGACGTTGCAGCCCTCTGTGTTCAGGGATGACGGATTCCGCGCGGTGCTGCAGCAGGAGCTACTCACGTTTGAAGAACATGGCGTTGACGATCACAGCTCCGTCCGCCCTCTCCACGTCCTTGATGACCTCGGGCAGCTTCCCGCCGGTGGATTTAGACGTCCACGTGTTGATGGACTTCACGGCGGCCTTCTTGTCGCGGAAGTTAATCTTGGAGGGCTCGACGGCGTAGAACTTCTTGCTGCTCTGGACGAAGCTGTCGGCAAAGCCGACGGAGGGGGGACCGTAGAGGCGGCTGCCCAGCTTCCAAGTGACGTTGCGGGCCGTGGAGTTGCTGACGTCGGCGAGGAGCTCGGCCAGACCCGCATGCAGATGCTCATCCTGCACCTTGTCGGCCCCCAGCACTGCTTTGGCCTGGGAGGGGGTGGAGCCCTTGCCACCCAGAGCTACCAGACCCAAGGCGGAGGCCACCACCACAGGTGAGATAAGGATGTTCTCCAGGTCTTTCTCCTTGGCCATGCTATGATAGAGGTTGAAGGCCAGGTTGGCGCTGTTCTCGGCCATGGTGGCAGCGTGGCTGCTGAAAGCCTTGTCCTCGCTGGAGGCAGCCATGACCAGGAGGCATAGAGTCACCACGGTCAGCATCAGCATGGTCTCAAGAGGTGTTACCTGGAATGAAACAAGCGTGACAATTATATGTTCTGTCTGAGCCGCTTGCCTCCACATAGCTACCGGTTTCACAGATTTAGTTCCCTCCTGAACCAGAGAAAGTGTCTGTAGTACATCATGTGGCCCTAGCTGGGACTTGACCCAACAACCTCCTGTTAAATATCTTAAGTTCTGACCTTGTGTCACCCTGGCGGGTGTTAAGGTGCCGTGAGCAGCTTAGTCTGATACATAATTAAATTGTTGGTGTGGTTATGAACTGGGGAATCTGGTACATCTACTGGAAATAAATGCAGTCATTTTGGGCAGGGAGGAGACATACATTAGCAATGATATACGGAGTGTCTACAGAAAGCAATGTGTTGTAGCAGCGCTGTGGTCTGGCAGCTGTGGGAAAGCATCCTGAGAGATAAACCCAGGCGTTTTATGTAACAGACACGTCAGCTGGTGAGGCGGGACAGCCCACCGCCCCCAAAACAGCGCCAGGAAGGGACCCCGTAATCTGGCTTCGATCTCATTGTAAGGTGGAGAGGTTTTATTGAATTTAGCTGGCAAGTCGCGCTCCTCGAATATTACGACCGCAGTCAAAGATTGACCCGATCTTCTCGTTACAGGTTTATATCAAAGGCGTGATATTTAACCCCGAGAGCCGCCCGTAACCGTAGTTCCGCAGACCCACATGATTCTGCCCAGGTACTGTATAGGGCGTGCAAGAACAAGCCGCGCTCCTGTGACGCTCAGCTGGCAGACTAAACAAGGGCACGGGCCTTGAACATGTTTTCGGTAGTCAGCATCACGAACAAATATCTCCTCAAACACCCAGCCAAAATACGCATTCCTGGTCCTGAGATTCAAAGGAAGCCTTAGAAGATTTTAATCTACATTCCCAAAACTATTTGTGAAGGTGGTGCATTTCAAGTTTTATCTAATTCAGCTACAAGTGAATGAATGAGGAAAGTGTGCTATTAATGTATATATGTGTCACTAAAACCGATTTCATGCATTCGTTCAGCCATCTTGATAGATCAGGGTAATTCAAAATAAAAGCACACACGTAATACAATAATCATATGGGGGGAAAAGACTAATTTAAACGTTGAGATAGCTTTGAATATCCTTTTGCCCAACTAACCGTATAGTCCAGTCCAAATTTTTTACATGGGGGACAAACAAGGATTAATTCGCTACTCCCTAGGAATGAAAAAGTTTGTATTCTTAGTTTTTAGTGTTTTATATATGCCGAAGGTTAGTTTGAAGTTAGGCTTGCCGTTAGGCACTATGTAATTAATGCGGGGGACCGTTACTTAATATTACCGTTAAACAGCTCAGTTTCATTTCCCCAGTCACCTCCCACTACTTATCATATTCAGGGTTTGCGCCCAGTTAACAGTTTCAGTTTTTAATCCTAGCATCAAATCCCCGCGTTATTGACAAATATGTTGTTTTTCGCCACTTCTGTTGGCCCTTCATGGAATTGCACGGTAGGGTTGCCGTATTAGGGGGACAATTAAGCCGCGCGCATATCACACCCTAAATGTTCCTACCTTTCCCGGCTTCAGCGTCGCTTCCTCTGGCTTCCCTTCCGGGCCGCTTGCAGACTGGCAGACCTTTCAGCGAGTCCTTTATGCCCAACAAAAGAAACTTCTAGAAGTTGGGAACGAGTTAAAGCAACGAGAAGCACCGTTGGGACCTGAGACCTCCCACAGTATCCAGTTGCCAGTGCCGGTCCTCTACGTCCCAAGTTCCCGCCCCCAGCTCCCAAGCGGGACTAACCAAACCCCAGCGCCTCACTGCGGGAAGTGTGTAATCAAAAGGGAGACGGGGATCTGTCGTATTTTCCTTGCACCTTGTGAACGAAAAGTTAGGAAAAGTTTATTGCTAGTAAATGCTTATAATTTCCCTTTTAAAATAATTTCTCGCACACTTGTTACAGTGGCAGGATCCTAGATACATTATAAGAACATAAGAAATTTACAAACGAGAGGGGGCCATTCGGCCCATCAAGCTCGTTTGGGGAGAACTTAACTAATCGCTCAGAGTTGTTAAAATCTTATCTAGTTCTGATTTAAAGGAACCCAGGGTTTTAGCTTTCGCTACACTAGCAGGAAGAAACTAACTACACGCTGTGTAAATAAGTGCTTCCTCAAATCCATTTTAAAATGTTCTCCGGAAATCCAGCATCAGGAAACATAATTGTAACGAAAAGTCGTAAATAGTTTAAAGACACATCTGATGAATCTAAAACATATTTACTGCATTACCTGTTGACATCCACACATTGCTCACAGACTGGTACTAATTTGTTAAGGAGTTACAGACTGATAAACCTGAAACACGGTTAGATTTGTTGATATGCGCAGGTGTCGATGAACTAATAAATATTGATAAACATGATAAATAATGTCAGTACATGTCAGTGAGTAAAAGACAAATGTTACACTAAGTATGGAACCAGAGATAGCCACACCTTGGGTGGAACGTCACTGCTCCACGAGGTAGTTGTGTGTAGTGCACACCCACACGCAGAAGTCTTAGATCTGTAGAGAAACCTAATAAGCAGGTGATGCTCAATGGAATATGACACCCTGTAAGACACAATCCCCCGCGTTCGATGCACATCATTTTACAGCTATTATATACTCAAATCCTTAATCTCCGTTTTTATTGTCCATCTCGCGGTCATTTTATTTTTATTGTTATTTTAGTTTATACTTATTGTTTTATTGTTATTGTTTATACTTATCTTTTTATGCCGTTCTGTTTTGCTTTGCATTACATAATTCCTTCCAAATATAATTGTGGAAGCAGGTGCAAACACATGTCATGTCACTGTCCAGATGTACAGCGTATGTTTGTATTTCTGGAAAATGAGGCTTGAGACCTGTCAGCACCGGACACCATTTTAGAAGCATTTCTTAACATTTCTTAAGCATTCAGTTGAACCATTACGCTTAAGCAGTTACCCCCCTGAATGCTGTGGACCTTCAACAGGGGCTGTCAGGCGATTGTGTTTGTGGTGAAAAATTAGCCACATGGTCAGCGAACCGCATAGCAGAAGATGAACGGAACCGGGAGACAAGGAAGCTCATATGCCGCCCCATGAGTGGCACTGAGGCAGGAGCTTGCGCTGTGGCGGAATGCACCGGGTGCTGCGGTCGCATTACACTGTAATGCGCATCGATTCCCCGGAATCCAAAACATGTGGCACACGTGACCAATGGAGCTGCCGATGAATGCTGATGTAGGCAAACAAAGTGAATTCATGCTTTTCCATAATGTCTCCCAAGCCTGTGGGCTATGTAATGCCTGTGGGCTATGTGGGCTATGTAATGCCTGTGGGCTATGTGGGCTATGTAATGCCTGTGGGCTATGTGGGTCATCAGGGCCACTGGGGGGAGCTGGGCCATGAGTGTGCTGGGGAGGGGGGATTATAGGACAGGAAGCATTTCCTGTAGAGACACATCCTGCCTCCCAGACACAGAACGGTAGCCATGGACGTGGAGGCGGGAAAGGGCACCCACGCAGAACATCTGGTTTCCATGGGGACATCTTCTGATTGGTCAGCCTGGCCTTTGCTAGCTAATCAGGCTATTTGGCATGGTTAGCGCAGCCTACACAACAGAGCAGGAGAAGGGTTTCGCGCTGAGGTACAACAGCAGCTCCATTCCAGAGAGTGGAACCATGCGGCAATAGACTTAATGAACGCACCTGCAGAGGGGACCCAGGATGTCAGTCACATGGAATAGTTATCCTGCGGACACTGGGGCCTGTGTCCTCTGCAGTTGCTCATAAAGCTTTATCCAGTTTTGAGACTAGCGTCCAATGGCATCACTTTGCCTGTTGATGTGCTGCTAAAGCAGCCAGGGAAATGAGACCAGACAGATCTGTGCACCTTAAAAGCCTGTCATATTAACCCAGACATTATTAATCAACCATTTTTGGGGGAACATTAACCCAGACATTAGTAATCGACTTTTATATATATACATATATATAAATATATACATTTTTACTGGACTCTCAGAATTAAGGACTGTTAATTCCCACAGTAAGGGGATGTAGGACAGAGAGAGCACAACCTCCCCCCAGCATTCCAAGGAAGGCCTTGCTTCCCATGATGTAAGACTTTGAAATGCATTATGAACACTGGCTCAACGCCCCTTAATGAACATACTCCACCCACTATCCTTCCCTTTGGCTGATCTATGGATCTATTTTTACATCCCTGATTATGACAAAGGGCCTACAGTATTAATCCATCTGGAAATGTCAATGGTTCCAGAAAGTTTTAATAGGGAAAATATCTTGAACAGAATGTCTCTGGTTACCGACAGGAGAAACAAGACTTTGAAAGAGAGGCAGAGTTATTGTGAGTCGCTGCCTGGCTTAATTGATGTATTTTTAAAAATCTATTTTTCCTTAGTGTTGCTAACTATACCTTTTATCGACTGAATTGTATGTCTGACCATCGTGACTACCACCTGGAATTCACATTCACGCGCAGGGTGACTAATACCTAAATACAGCAATAGCATAATGTGAATTAATTAAAACCGCCAATCAATGTCCTTCAGTGAACAAAGTGCTTTGACAGAAGCGCGCTAAATCGCCCTCTGGTGGCCAAAATAAAAAGACTTGGTGCCATCTTACGCATACTAATAGCTATATAAACGATTACTGCGTATATACGAGGGCACATAAGTCTATTTTCTGTAAAGTTTATATAGACAGTTCTATACTGGGTGTACTCAAATTAACAAATAGGACTCCAGTAAATCCTTCCAGTTTTAATGGAAGCTGACGCAGATGATCCATGCTCCAGCCCCCACCGTATCTCTGGTAGTCATGCTGCGAATAGACCGGTTAATTTACACTGGAGTGACATGACACCATCGGTTTCCTACTAGTTTTATGCGGCGGATGTCATTTCCTGTTTATTTAATTGGTTGATGCTTTAAGATGGTGTCTCTTCTGCGTTCTGCAGCTGCCATCCATTTATGCAGCTGGGTATTTTGCCGAAATGATTCGGCTTAAATACCAGCTACCGTTGGGCTACAAGGGTTTGTTTTTGACCACTGCGCCACCTACTGGCCCTAACTGTCAGTGACGGCAGTCCACGGAAACAAGTCTTCTTGAGCCCGTGTCAAACCTGTCATTGCTTACTGCAAGTTCAGGATATTTCTTTTCCGTACAGGCGTCTTGATCTGACGAAGTGGACGAAAATGCAACGATAACGAGCAGGTTAATGTGATTAATAACACACAAGGGGGATGCGCGAGGGCGAACATGAACGAAACCGTATAGATGCAGTGACAAGGCTGCTGCGTCAATCCCAGCAGACTCGTTTCGCTCAAAACGGAATAATATAGCGTGCCCGTTAGAGCATCCTGCCCATACTGACATATTTTTCGTTTAAATATACAAAATCTCTTTTTATCTGACCATAAGCGTTTTATGTTAAAGTAGATATTCTTTTTGAAGTAGCGGCTCTGTCTTTTTATACGTCGCTATGGTAACGCCACAAACAGCAGCGCACCCCGTAAAAGTAAGAAGTTTTTATTTTAATCTAGAGACACTTCGGTTCCTTAGGGACTTGCAATGATTCATGCCTTTGTAATAACCTCATATATTATAATAAAGGCGTTTTTAAAACTTCCGCTTCACGTAGCTTACAGATTTCACAGCCGCGCTTTTCGAAACGCCCCTTCTTTCTGAGGCATTACAGGGTACAAGAAACGTGATGTAAGGGAACGTGCATAAATATGTACGCAACAAAAAATGGAAAGTACAATGTCGACGCACTTTTTGGGAATATGACCAATTTTAGACTTTACATAGACTATTACACGGCCCTTAACAGAAGATGCAGATTCAGGCTAATGGAAATAAAAGCTGCTGCTCTCTCATTTACCACACGCAAGGACCCTGAAATATTAATACTGAAGCTTCCTCCTTAACTGGGCGGACACCCGGCTTTTTATTTATTTAAAGTAGCCAGCGCCAATTTAAAGGTCTTAAAGACACGCATCGAGTACTTTAATACAAATGCTTATGTTCTTATTTGTACGCCAGGTACTTTACAGCCGCCTGTCATCTTAATCCTCTTAAATTCGGGCGGACAGGACCGTTCCAGCCGAACAAGTCCGATTCCGACTGAGAGCGGCGCTCAGACTGACGGGCAGCGCGCCCCGCAGCGCAGGCAGGGCGGGGAATAAGGACAGCCGACTCCCGGGCGGATCGTGCGCCCTTTAAATTGCTGTTTGCTCCTCGTAGTTCTTAAACTGCAGGTTCTGGGGCTGTCAGCTGGGTTTGTGAGAAAGATCAGAAGCGAAAAGGCCGGTGGATACGAGCCCGCTCAGCTATAATCACACAGCAGTCCTGATAGATTTTTTTAATTATTGTGAGGATTAATTTCGCAGGTTTTGGCATCTGTATCCAGTGGAAAACCAAGACACTCCGCTCGAATTGGTTCCAACCCGGTTGTCGTAGTGTACCGGTGGAACAGAGTTGAAGTAGGTGAGTATTTTCGGGACTCTACAAATGCTTTGTCTTTAGCAAACATGATAATCTTATGAGTTTACTGAGTTCCAGCAGGCATCTCGTTTCTGGTAATCCGTCTTAAAGCGGCGTGTACGGCGCTTGTGTGGGAAACAGTGAATCTGCCTTTATCTGAAGTTCGAGCAGTTGAAACACGGTGCTTGGGTGTTGCGGTCAATCGTGTGTAGCGGTAAATAGTCGCTTAATGCGGATGGTTTGCGTTACTCTTCCTGTTCCTGAGAAATTCTTTTAGGCTTTTGGTTTGTTTCCTGGACGACTGAGCACACAAATCCTGAAGATTAATTTGACGGGGTATTAAGTTCCCGAGCGAAATGAATGTGGCTGCTGAAAACTACAGTACATCCATTAATTACAAAGCTGCGTTATTTTAAAATAAGTTTTTGGGTTTTCCCCAAGTGAGCGTTCGACCTTTCTTTAGCTTTTTGGTCTAGCTCTTGTAATGCAAGCTGTTAAGCCCAATGCGCCGTGTACTTGTGGAGTATAAACGCGAGTTTGTGTGCAATTAAGTCCAGCCATCTCCACGCACATTTACACCTTAATTGTTAAAATATATCAGAAACGTCATATGACGAGACCAAGCTTGGTTACTCATTCCTTTCAATTCCGTCTGTCATGCATAAGTGTGTCATTAGTCACGTGTAAGTGCTTCGATCGGACCTTTTATTGTACTTAAATATATAGAATTGTGTCTGTGTGTATACCAGAGAGTGATTCAGTTTTTTCACCAATGAATAATAGTTTAGAGGTGCATGAGGCATCGCAAAAACAGTAGGCGCGTCCAAAACTGTTCGGCAGTGAGCGGTTTTCAAAAGTAATTCGTACCTAGATCGTCATAGTAAAGGCTGTACATATTTAAGAATCACGGTTTACTTGTTTTATACATGGCAATAATTACGGCAGGTGAACAGCCTAAACATGGGATCCACTTGTTTTTTTCTCTTTGTTTTTCACAGATGTGTCCCACCCCCCCCACCTCCACCCCCAAAAAATGATGACAAATTCATGTCGTCCAATAAAATAAAACGTGTTGATTAAATCTGTTTAAACTCAAAATGATAGCAGATTACGGCGCCATTTATCCAATTTTCTGTCTATATTTACTTTTCTTATGGATATAAGGTGCGGTTCGTTAGGGTCTTGTCGATGTGGCGAGTCAAAGCTGAACATGAAACTTCGTTTAAAATCGATACTGGCTCGTACGCTGTGCGGCTAGGCTCTTTGTTGCAACATATTGATTAAGCCGAAAACCAGGCTGCTGTAAATGTCCGAAATCCCAACCCCCAGGTCCTCGATCGACCCCCCCCCCCCCATTCTGAAGTCCAGATGACTAAACAATGTGCTATAGCTATTGCGGACCCCCCCCCCCCCCCCCCCCCCCCCCCCCCCCCCCCCCCCCCCCCCACTCACCCCCATACTCCCTCCTCTACCTTTCCCATTTCCGCGTCGTGTTCTTTTCTTTTTCTTTTTTC